>CM017189.1:30032141-30379641 GCA_004837865.1 Musa balbisiana
AGATAATTATTAAATAATTAAATTCTAATTTCTCCTATCTCAACACTTTCCTCCGTATAAATCCGAAGATACTTATGATCGATATAGTGTTAAAAACCTATTGCTATAAAATTTTATGTTCGATTAAGATTAGAATCTTTGAATTTAATTTATAAAGTACTGAAACTCTTAGGCATTTTAGCTCTATAAACAGAGGTAGAATGCAAACCTGTTTGATCTCACAAGGCTTTTCATGAAGCATCTGATGGCACAAGGACTTGAGTTAGTGTCATCCCAAGTAGTTGGAAGGAGTCCAAATCAAAGAATGGATTGAGTACTTTGCAAGATTTGTTGTTAACATCATGCAAATATTTTAGCATCTGAGTTTTTTTTTCTTCACAGTATGCAGCTATCTTCGTGTGCAAAAGATGAGCTTCAAATTGATTGGTGATAAGAATACAGCAGAGGGGCAGTTCAAAGAGAGGCATCAAATCAGATTGTTTATGTTCCCTTCTTTGCCACTTATACCTTTATTTCCAACATCCCCACCTTTTAGAATCGCATGTATCTCCATTCCTTTAGTTGGCAGCATAGAAAGCAAATGGTGTACGCATCTTAAGATCATGATGTGGTGACACTTCTGCAGCCACAAATGATACAAACAAACAATGAATTGTGTCAATTCCAACCCTTAAATTCTTTGAAGTGCTATGTTGTTTGTCAATAGCATGATCAATATCTTCTATCTTGTTAATCGAGATTACGATTGCTAATGTTGTCTGTCAATAACATGATCAATCGATATGATCGTTATGATTTTTTCTCATTAAATTAGTGATCAAAACACCGCTAATATATAAACAAATATCTCCACATATGCTTCTATTTTGGATATTTGAAATTCACATAAATATGCTAGAGATTCTAAGCTACTTATGGGCATTATTCTTCCACAATAAAAGATTTTCATTAGATAAACTCTCGATGTAATTTTTTGCAAAAATGTAAAAAGCGACATATGTGATGTGAGTGTTTTATGTCCTTGAAGTAGAATTTGAGATATGGATATTTTGTACCATCAAACACAAATATGGGTGATTTTTGCCCTCGGACTAACGCGAGATATAATATATGAGATACAAACATTTTTTTACCCTCAAGTGAAATCACCTCTTTGATTAGTTTCTTTCGCTCTTCCAAACACGATACTACTCGAAGAACAAGAATCAATTTTTCCAAGTAAATTTATGAACAAATTTAACCATATCAACCATTGAGCACTCACTTCTATTGCTATAGGTGTAAGTTTACTTTTTTTTTTTTGGCACCATTTATAAGAGGAAAATGTTGCTTTCTTTCCTAGTTTTGTATTTGTTTTCTAATCTTCATCTGCTTGGTTGTCTCTTTTTAGTTCAATCTTCAGTCTCCCAAAGTTCTACCCCCTCCAATCTGATGCAGATATATCCAGTTTAGTAAGTAATACTGGGATTAGCATGAGATTGAAGGAGTACCCACTCTTAAGGTTTTCTAAATGAAAGTTGTGATTTCCATAGAAGACTACATGGCTTCTATTAAAGCTCTAATGCAAAACAAGACACTGCATGTGCATATAGTTGTGTTCTACAAAGAAAAGATGAGTTTTGGTGGTAGAGACATTGTCTAATATGAACATGAGTGATTACATACATGATCAGGCAAAGATGAAGTGTATCAACATCAATCTACATATTAGTGTAAAGATAGGTATAGCTTTACAGAAAAGAAACATGAGATTTAATGCAGTACTGTGGGCAAGAATTGAACATTGCTGAACATTATTTGGAGACAAAAGTTACCATTCTTTTCCATAACCTAAATCAAAGATGCATACATCCATTCACATCTGAGCTAATCATAACATCATGGTTTGGAGGCCAGTTTTCATGTCATTAAGTATCCCAGATTCTGAAGTTCATCTTAATGGAGTGAACCAATTTCTTTAGTTTGATGTTAAAAGAAAGCCATGTTATTTCTCTTTTTTTTACATGCAGATTTAGTCTTCCTGACCTTTTTAGCAGGAAGAGAACATGTTGACAGTAATAGATTGGTTTGGAAATGGTATTTGGCTCTGTCAATTGGATCTTCTTACATGGATGAATTAGATTCTCTTCACAAGCAAATCATGAATCTAATTAGGAAACACATGAACTTGGGTTCAATCTATGATTTTCTCAACCCACCAGAGATTGCTATTGTTAAGAAGGAAGACATTGACACCATTTTATGATCCTTTGATACTATAAATACAATAAAAAAACAATGAAACTATTGCAAGGATGATAATGATATCCTTCGTTCCATGAAAATATCAAAACACATGATATAAGATTTTATATCGAGTTAACATTAGGATTATCTATGATGAGGTGTTATTCATCTCGAGCGTCTAATCTCCGACGAGTTGAATGCTCCTTCATCACTAGAAAACTAGCATTGGATGTCAATCGCTTTTGATGCTCAAATCAATTAGAGGTTTGATGTTAGAGTTGAAGGTGAAGATTTGAATCTTGAATAATACCTAAAAGGTTTCTATTTATAAAATGATGAGAACCATATTTCGAGAATAATGAATGTTTCAAAGAATATTTTATTCCTCTAATACATAATAAAATGATGAGAACCATATTCCGAGAATAATGAATGTTTCGAAGAATATTTTATTCCTCTAATGCATAATAACGTAACGGGTGTGGATGACTAGACTTTATGTGTCGAGTCTTGACTGACTCAAAATATTCATCATATAAACGTGTAAAACTACTAAAGAGATAGATGAACATAAAGAATTTGTCATACTACTAATCACCTGCATTGCATATAGAGACAGCAAACCATATCAGATCAGAAGATGCAGAAGCAAATCAAGCAAGCCATCTTGTCTGTTCTTCTTCTCCTCCTCCAAAAGAAATGTTGACTAGTGGTGTTGTCTAGTCTTACAAGGGTGTGAGCAGCTGAGGTCAACTGCCTGTGGTCAACCCTTGTGAGCACATGTGCTGTGAGATCTCATCAGTGAAAGACTTGGGGAAGAAAGAGGAGGAGAGAGAATGATCTGTTGAGTTCAGTTAACTTGGCTCCACCTCAATCCAACCCAATTCCAAGCCCACAACCAAGTTGAAAATGGCTATGAAATATATATTATTTATAGTAAATATATAATATATAAATAATATATTGCCTAACATATGTTCATGATTAAATAAGATATAATCATACTAATTTTGTACATAATTTAGTAATGATTTTCTCAATCAATCATTAGTCTGATTTAAGGAGATAAGATTTGTAAACAACCAACAGTTAGATTCTGAAAAAAAAGATACAAAATTTATATTCCCTCAATTATTCACTGATTTAAAGAACTGAAAGCATCATATATTGTTAGTTTGGTTATTGATAAGAATTATTCTGCCGTCTTTATGAACGGGTTTACTAATCATTATACCTGATCATGTGGCACGTGACATTTGATGCAACACCGACGGTCACGATAGTTACACGTTATCCTATGAGTCGACTTTGTTGTAGATTTGGAGTCAGTCAACGAAGACAGCTGTGCTCTTAAAAGCCGGTCAGCCATTTTCCCAAGCTACTTGCGTGCACGTCAATGAAGGACACCTCTGTCGACGTGTTCATCTTGTTGTTGCCTTCCGCTCTCGATGCCGGCCATGTGACGTCCATGAATCCTTCCTTCTCAAGGAATCCATCGCCCACCGCTCGACGTCGGCTTCGTCGACCTCGCTTCCGCTGCCGACACCCGTCCGCGAACAGCTGCAAGCTTGCTCTGCTGTCTCTGTCCCTCTCCACCCTATAAATACGCCCCCCAGCTGCTTGTTGTATCGCCCCAATCGATCACAAGCTCAAGCTACCTCACCTCCCTCGTTCGCAATGGCAGCGTCCAGCTTCACTTCGAAGGTCTCGCTGCTGCTGCTGCTGCTGCTCGTGCTGGTCCTCGCCGAGGTCAGCGCGCAGGAGGATAGCCCGGCCCCCAGCCCTGTGCCGGCCATGGACAATGGAGCTGTGGGGGGTTCTCCCGGCGCCTGCGCGGTTGCTTTGGCTTCCATCATGTCCTTCATTGCTCTGCTCGCGCGCTGAGTGCGTGCTCTTCCCTCCTGACTGTAAAAGGGTTGATTTGTAGATGACAGGCAGATTGATTCATTGAGGAGAGTAGTGAGTCTGAGAGTTATGATTCTTCAGCAGAGGAGTGTGCATGATGTGTCAGTTATATGCTACTAGTTCATGTGAAATAAAGGACCTCATTTATCCATGAGATATGGACAAGGTGAGTGCATTCTGCTGTTTCTTCTTGTGTCGTCTTCTTCTTCTTCTACCACTCTCATGACCAGCATCCATCCTGCTTTGAGTTCTGCCTTGACATGGAACCTAGTGATGGAGGGCATATAAATGGACGGCTGGGATGTCAGGATAAAGTCGACGCCGATTCTGATCGGACGGCTGTTGATTTTTCTTTTATATTTGATCATAGAAACCACCAACCGCGTCGGTCATCAAAATGCTTGCAACGTTACATCCTTCGACTACCCCAACCTCGCTTCCGATACCCACACGTGCCCGCAACCTTGTCGGTCAAACCCGTACCCCAGGCATCACGCACCGTCCGTTCCTCCCGCCTGCGAATCCTCTCCGTACGATGCGTCATTACCTTTGATGTCACTGACACCCGTACAAAATCTTTCCTTATACACCGGTCCAGCCCGTGATGCCCGTCCATAGTCGCAATTATTATTATACACACGTGCAAAATTGCATGTATATCGCTCCTACGTCATTCCTCTATATTTAGTTCAGGTTACATATATGCACATCCAAAAATAATAATAATAATTATTATTACACATTCAAATTTCTAATAATTTTTGAATTAAAATTACAAGGGCAAATTTGTGGAAAGGTGTCTTTTTTTGGGTTTTGCTAAAACAATATCTCATTTTTATTTTTTTCCACATAGTATTCCTATTCCTATTTCTAATATTCTAATATTTTCCCTCTTCTTTTTTATGGAATGGGTTCTTTTTTTGGTCCGCTAAAATGAATTAAAAATCAGTCTAACAAATTAAGTTAAACAAAACTAATTATGATATTAAAATTTTTTAATATATAAAATATTAGAAGGTGTACAAACACATTATCCGGTCAAACTATATAAAAACACATAAAAATTAAAATAAATAACTTAAGGTTATTATATACATTAAAAAAAACTCTCCATCGATTATTTGATATTCTTTTATTTTAAGACAAACATGAAAGAAGATCTGAGGAGGACCCAAATCAACATGAATACTTAAAACTTGATTTAATAATATTACATATTAAAATTATACAATTGAACTTTATATTTGTACCAGAAATATTATTAAAAATACATATATCTAATTATATGTTAATATGTTATTCTAAGTTATTTATTAAATTTTTAATAATTTTCATGTAAAATTTAAAATTAATTTCTCAATTTTACATTTCTAATTTTTTTTAGTTGTCTAATAAAAGCATTTATTGGTTCAAATTTATTTGAACAGGTCTAAGATTTGTTGAACCAAAATTGATCCAAGCTAGAATAAGAAAATGACCCATTACATGTTGAGATTGAGAGCCAAAGTTGAATATATATATATATATATATATATATATATATATATATGCCCTTCTAAAGCAAATTATATCCTTACAAATTTGAAAATTTTATAGATATATTATTGTAGTAACATAATCACTTGAAAATTACAAAAAAATGATTTTTTTATACCCACTACTCTAAATTTCAATTCCAAAAAAATATAAAGTATATTTTGAATATTTTGATGGATTATTTTATCTAGTTAATTATCACAATTTGAATCTATCAAATGGACAATAGCAGAAGTGTCATACATGAAGAATTTAAATATCTGAATGCATATATACATGTCTAAGTATATATAATTCAAAATTTGAAGGTGCAAAGGTCTTAAAATTGATGATAGATATGTACTATATTAAAATTTACAGGGGCAAATATGTTATTTCGAGACATTGAGAGGATAGATATGGAAAAGAATAAACATCTGTCCGTCAACAAGACTCCTCCGTAACGAATTAACGCGTAAATTTGCGTTGCAATGGCGAGGAAATCGAAGAGGAGGGCAAATTGTGGCCTTTTTTAGAGCTAAAAGCGACGTCGGGCAAAGAGGGGATTGGATCGATCGTTAGGGTTTGGAGAGGAGCGAGACGGAAGGGGGAGGAGATGGAAGGAGGAGCTCAGCCGACGGATGCCGAGATGGCTGATGCCGGAGGGCAGCCTCCTCAGCCGGTCCCGTCGCAGGGGCAGGAGAGCATCCAGGCGACGCTCAGCCACGGTGGCCGGTTCATCCAATACAACATTTTCGGGAACATCTTCGAGGTCACCTCCAAGTACAAGCCACCCATCATGCCCATCGGGAAGGGCGCCTACGGGATCGTCTGGTAATCCTCCTCCTCCGCCCACCCCTTCTCTCTCTCTCTCGTGGTTTGCTCCCTGGTGGGGGAAAGATCCGATCTTCTTTGGCTACTCGTGGTCTCGATCGCATTTGATTAGAGGAAAGTCCTTGTCTTTTCTTTTGAAAGTGGTTAATTCTCACTTGGTTGTCGGATTTGTGGTTGCAGCTCGGTTTTAAACTCGGAGACCGGTGAACAAGTGGCGATCAAGAAGATCGCCAACGCATTTGATAATAAGATTGACGCGAAGAGGACGCTGCGTGAGATAAAGCTTCTCAGGCACATGGATCACGAAAATGTCAGTGGGTTTGTCAGCTTTGTTTTCTCTATGTCGTTTCTTCTTTTGCTTTTCCTTTTCTCTGCTTGGTAGTTTAGGAGGGTTTCTTATGATCAATGATGTAGATCAATTAATGAAGTACCAAATAATCAATTTGTCACTCGATGTCCATATCTGGTGTGGCTTTTGTTACTGCGTGATCATTTTGATTCACCTGTCGCTGTTGAGTGAGAAGCACAGAAAAATCAGAAAATATGCACTTTTAATTTGTGCTTCCTGTAAACGGGCAAGAGATGCAAAGTCACAAGTAGTTAATTACAAAAGCAAACAGATGATTTATCAGGACACAAGGATTCTAAAATAGGTAGCTTACTTTTATTTGCATAGAGAAAGGACAAATTGTTCATTGATTCAAAAGAACGAACAGAATAAGCTCTAAATTAGAGGGAAGTGCCTTTGATAGCTGTATGGATAATTACTTAAAGATAATAGAGATGCTAAAAAATAAAGAACCACGTGGAGGTCTCGTCACTAGTCTAGAATAAACATTGGGGCCTATAACACCCTCTACCAGTCTACAACTAAGCATAATGCTAACTGTTGTTGATTTTTGTTACAGCCAGAAAATTAATGGTAGACTCGATGTTACACTTGACAATTGATAGTCCAGAGATTTCAAGAGAAACTCTTTCTGTAATATTCGATGGAGTTATGATCAAGGAGATGGGATAGGACAATATTACTGTAATCGAGCAAAAAGTTGAAAGTAAGGTGTTTTGTTTTGTTTGCATTTTGTTTCAATCATGGAAATACCCCTCCTAACAGCTACAAGATTGATTTTGTTTATAGAATTTTTTAGATGCTATATAATGAGATGAATGAGTTGTTTCACCAAAGATATAGAATGAAGAAGATTTGTAATTCTTGGTTGTTGGAGGTATATAGCTTAGACCAAGAATATTAGTTTGAACTAAATGTACAGTGTTTGATAGACTACTGATGCACCTGTGAGGAGGGTTTTGTCCATTTTAGTTATAGATGTAGATTACCTGAAGGAGACATGAATATAAGAGTTAATTGCCAGATTCATAGACAATTTCTGGTGATACTTGTCCTAAGTAGTACAAGATCCAGGACACTGACCAAACTTCATAAATATTTTAAGCTATTGTTGTTACTTAAGGTCTATAAGGCTTTATTGTCACTTGAACTAGGATTTGACAGAAGGATCTGAAGAGGAACTAGAGGTGAGCTTGCATCTCTAAGGGGATGTGTTAATGTGTTATTTGTGGAAAGATAATAAATTAATTAAATGCTGAAAATGTTTAAACAGCATATTGAATAAGGTAGGCTGTGGTGATTGGACCATTTATTGTCTTCATTTTGAGAAATCTTTGCATGCAATTTCACTACAGTGTGATAGCTATAACTACAATTAAAGCAAGAACGTGCTGACAAATCATGCAATAAGCCTCTTTTGATGGCTGACGATAGAAGATGGGATAGATTCACACACAATCATCTAATCTGAACAGCAGGAATCCATCCATACTGTGTCTATTATGATCAGTTCTAATTTGTATTATTATTTGGACGATATCACTGCAACTATGTTTTTAATAATAATAAGCTAAATCCCTGTCATGGATGGTTAGGTAATATCAATTCTGAGAAGCATTCGTTTGAGAAATTAAAGATTTAAGGATGACGCTCTTCCTCATATCTTTCTTTCACAGAAAGGAGAAAGGATGAAAACAAAAGAAAAGGAATCAAGGGAGAACATCACCTTTTTAAGGGAATCATTAGGTCTCTCATGATCTCTTTAGATATTTAGATATCTTTAAGATTATATTGAACATAAGGATGATGTCTTTTATGAATCTATCAAATTATATATTCTCAATCAATTGAGATTTTTAATCTTGTATTAGAAATCATGTTATTGTATATCTAAATCAAGTGAAAAGTCTTGTTATGATAAAAATAGGTATAAGAAGAAAAGAAAATCCACCCACCAACCACTAGATCCTATGATTTGATCTCACATCTTTTGGTTCTTTTTTTTTTTTTTTCCATTCTTATAGTTTTTTTTTATTTGAACTAAACTAGAAACATCAAGGAAAATAGATTGAGATATAGAGGCTATGAGGATTTTCACAAATTATTTCTTTAATTTACCAGTTTCCCTAGTTTCACCAATCCAATGTATGTGCATGCCACATAATTCTTCTCATTGTTCTCTGTCTTTACACCATTTTCTATTACCATTAGCCATTGTTGTGGCTTGTGCTGTATGGTGTATGGGATAATGTTGATGGTCAGAACACATGCAATAGAGACAATAGAGGGAATAAAGGAACATAAATAGGTGTGCTACAAGGATTCAAGTCATGACCGTGGATGAATGCTGGCAGTGATAGTGACACCTGGTACATGGGGAGAGAGAGAGACAAAAAGCCAATACTGTGGAGAATAAAAATAATTAGTAGTTGACATGGGGGCTGACCATGAGAGCTAAGGGAGAAAGCCACCTGCAACTTCAGGTTAGGAGGGAGAAGGTACTGGTACACATGCACACAAATGTGTTTTTTTAATCATACCAAGATTATTTACTTGATTTAAATACAATAATAATATGATTGTTAAAACAAGATAAACAAAGATATCCATTTCTCTAAACATTTAATCGAGAAGACATTATTTGATGATTTGATAGAACAATAAGGTTGCTCACTTGCGACTGTTATCAGAGTTTGAGTCACGAAAATAATATTTTCACTTAAAAGAGTAAGATTGCATATATTGACTTTCCCCAGATCTCATAGGGTTTTCCATATGTGGGGCCACTTTTTCTAATAATTTGAAGTATTTATGTAT
This sequence comes from Musa balbisiana, assembly GCA_004837865.1. Lineage (NCBI taxonomy): Eukaryota > Viridiplantae > Streptophyta > Magnoliopsida > Zingiberales > Musaceae > Musa > Musa balbisiana. The sequence goes on from CM017189.1 coordinate 30,041,788, forward strand.
TAGCATGACGATCTTTTGGAGTATTGCAATAGGCATCAATCAGTTCAACAGTGGTAGTGTCCTATGAAAATAAAACTGATGTAAGGATTTTGAATATCGATCCGTACCGACGTACCGAGCTCTGCTCAGTACAGTATGTGTCGGTATTTATGCCAGAGCATACCGACGATACACCCTAAAACCTTAAAAATACCTCTGCCTACCACGCCAGGGCGTACCGATCGGTATGCCTCGGTAATGGTCGAAATCCGAGGCGATATAAGTCGGTATGCCTCGGTATCGGTTAAAACACTGGTACTACCTTGTAGAGAGCGGTACGCATGCCGGTATCCTCTAGGACCAGTATGTACCACCTGTATTGGGCGGTACACATTGAAATTGTGTAAAAGTTTCTAGCTTCATTGATTGTTATCTGTTCAAGTAAAAGTTTCTAGTACACATCGAAATCGAGACATTAGAGTACCAGTATCACTTGTTGTTATCCATCCAAGTAAAAGTTTCTAGCTTCACTGATTCAGACATCAGAGTTCATATGTATTGGAAGCTAGTACAAAGCAATTTCGTGGCCAAAAAATTTTCTGTTGCTCCAGAAACAAACTATACATATAACAAAGAAGATACATAAGACATTTCCTTCTTTACTGGTCAATGATTTTGTCCAACCAATCTCTACTTTTGCTCATATGACAGTGTAATCACTTGGGTTTGAACTGTATCTTTCCTTAACTTTCTATTGTACTAATCACCGGGCATCATGGGTTCGAATCAACAGCAAAATCATTGCAACTTGGATGGTAGGAATTTGTCATGGTACTGACCTCTTTGGCATGGGGTAGGGTTAATGTACATTGGATCCTCTATAGATCCCATGGTGAGCAGACCTCCATATGACCTTTTGCTAAACACCATGCCACATGCCCAATGGTACACTGGTTACTGTATATTAGTGATTCAGCTTTGGAGTATAGCTTGCACCAACGTAAAATGCTGAGCTCATGCTATACAGCCAACTAAATTAAGTATCTCTTCAATTGATGTCGTATTCTCAAAGTTATTCATTTTTTCTTTGAGGCAGAGATGGTTGTTCTTGGGACCTCATTTTGTTGTCTAAGGGTGCAGGATCCTCCTTTACTGAAACTCATCAGAAAGTAAAAAATGGCTAGTTTTGTTTAGAACCTTAAATTTCTGTTTATGAAGTGGAGCATCAAAATGTAAAAAAGGCCACACTGAGTTTGTTGGAAAACAAAAAAACTCGAAGTTGATCATTTTTTCTGACTCGTAATTTTTGCATATGCATACAGATAGTTGCAATCAGAGATATAATACCACCACCTGTACGAGAGACATTCAATGATGTCTACATTGCTTATGAGTTGATGGACACTGATCTTCATCAAATTATCCGTTCAAACCAAGGTCTTTCTGAGGAGCATTGTCAGGTTGTATCTTTTAGTTCTTCACATTATACAGATCTATTATACTTATTTTATTGTTAGATAGTCATATTTGATTTGTCACTGCACCTATCATGAGTTTGAGATAGCATCAGATAGTCATCTTACATTAGGCCTTGTCAAGGGATATTCTGTTTCTAATGGATTTACATATGGTTTCTCTGTTCATCAACTTTAGTACTTCTGTGTATTACTTCAGTTAGTAACAAAAGATGGCTAAATTTATTTGGTTTTGATTATAATTTGTTTGATTACTGACCTAGAAAACTTTCTTAATTTTATTTTATCTAAAAAAATTGCTCAGGCATCAGTGAGACTTTGTCACAAGAAAAAGGTTCAGAAAGCTCACTGGTTTTACTTAATGAAAGCTTTAATAATTTTTCTGTAATGGTTACCAGCCAAGCTTATGAAAAGCCGAGCTCAAGCTCAAACCTGATAATACCCATATAATCCTTGTAGGAAGCTAAACCTGGGAAAGCAGTTTGTTAGCTTGGCTTGGCTCATTACAACCTTGCAAAGGCCATCAATAAGTCATAAGCTGAACAGATCACAGTTCCAATAGGAATCTTATTTTCTTGCCTCATGGTTTGATCAAACTTGTTAATCAATCATGTGGAAATTTATTTCTTCTTTGATTTAAATATTCTGGGATTTTCTCATAGTTCATCACCTGACTAGTTCCAGTTGTCTCTTTTGTTTTGTTTCCATACAGTATTTCCTTTATCAGATTCTTCGGGGTCTAAAATACATACATTCAGCAAATGTTCTCCACAGAGACCTAAAACCAAGCAATCTCCTCTTAAATGCCAACTGTGATCTGAAAATTTGTGACTTTGGACTTGCTCGTACTACCTCCGAAACTGATTTCATGACAGAATATGTTGTTACAAGATGGTACCGAGCTCCAGAATTGTTGCTAAATTCTTCAGAGTACACTGCAGCAATTGATGTGTGGTCAGTAGGCTGCATCTTTATGGAACTGATGGACCGGAAGCCTCTATTTCCTGGAAGGGATCATGTGCACCAGCTACGGCTATTGATGGAGGTATGATCTTCTCATTCAAACCTTGCCTTCTGTGACATTTATAACTATTTCTTGCTAATTTGACATGAAATTACTAGTATTTGGATTTGTATCAGTGCTTTTTAAACCAAGATTTCGTTCCTTTTCAATTGGTTTTGGATCTTAATGAACATCCAACACAAGCTATTGGATGAATGATAAATGTCTTGCATTTATCTTCACTCTAACATGTATTGCCTTAGAAGTTGACACATTATATTTGTTTATATTTAATGTATTTGATGTCCTCTAGTGTACATGTGCATCAAATTTTTATTTTGGTAAATTACCTTGTATCATGCAGCTTATTGGCACTCCAAATGAGGTTGATTTGGATTTTGTGAATGAAAATGCAAGAAGATACATTCGCCAGCTTCCTCGTCATCCACGTCAGTCCTTTCCCGAAAAGTTTCCTCATGTTCACCCTGCAGCTATTGATCTTGTTGAAAGAATGTTAACATTTGATCCTAGACAGAGAATAACTGGTGAGTTCTTATTTCTCAGCTTTTGCCGGTTTTAATTAATTTGAGAAAATTGCTAAGATAATCAACACAGTCATATATTATTTTACAAGTTCTGCTTTATGATGCACTTTGTGTTATGCATTGTGTGTGATTATAGAATTGTGGTTGTTGTCCCTTTAAATTATAAAACAATGACTGATGTAATGAGCTCTCTCAAATTGTTTCATGCATGGTTGCACATTATTAAAACATAAAAAAATTAAAATATGTTGACTTGTAATGTCACAACTTAATATTTTGTCGATTGGCAGGTTAGCAAGTTTATCTCTTGACGATAACATTTCTATATTTTTTTTGCAAGCAGATTATCTTTTTAAATAAAGATACAAGAGAAGCACCACACTTTCTACCAATTCTGAATCAGCTAATAAATTATAACCTTCAGGGATGATACTTGGAAATCAATCAGAGACTACACTAATTAGTACGTAATTTAAATATTATCTTCGTTATGTACATCCATTCATTACCTGCTTTTATTGAGAAAATTGCTAAGATAATCAACACAGTCATATATTATTTTACAAGTTCTGCTTTATGATGCACTTTGTGTTATGCATTGTGTGTGATTATAGAATTGTGGTTGTTGTCCCTTTAAATTATAAAACAATGACTGATGTAATGAGCTCTCTCAAATTGTTTCATGCATGGTTGCACATTATTAAAACATAAAAAAATTAAAATATGTTGACTTGTAATGTCACAACTTAATATTTTGTCGATTGGCAGGTTAGCAAGTTTATCTCTTGACGATAACATTTCTATATTTTTTTTGCAAGCAGATTATCTTTTTAAATAAAGATACAAGAGAACCACACACTTTCTACAATTCTGAATCAGCTAATAAATTATAACCTTCAAGGGATGATACTTGGAAATCAATCAGAGAACTACACTTAATTAGTACGTAATTTTAAATATATTCTTCTTATGTACATCACATTTCATTACCTGCTTAATATTTCCTTTGTCTGCTTGCCCGGTAAAGGATTAGTCTGTGAAAAATATCTCATGCCCTTATTTCCTCATCTTGTCATGGTGTCTTGTTTGAATGGTTCATTTACTTTTCCATTTGTTGGCAGTTGAAGATGCACTTGCACATCCCTACCTGGCGTCTTTACACGACATTAGCGATGAACCAGTCTGCATGACGCCTTTCAGTTTTGACTTCGAGCAGCATGCACTCTCTGAAGAACAGATGAAGGAGCTAATTTACAGGGAGGGTATTGCATTCAACTTGGAGTACCAGCAATGAAGTCGATCAAGGTCCTATTTATTGACAGATTGGCCTTTTAGTCAGTCTAATTCATGTTGTTCTGTATGGCATTGTCGATGATTTCTCGATGTTCTCGGTGTATATATGGTGCTTCTTACAGCCAGTTGAAGCTCTCTATAACTATAATGGACCCAAAACCGCAGCGACTTGGTCGATTCTTGGGCATTATTATGTGGAAGCTTCTTGTCAAATTTTTAAGTAGGTCAATTAGAAGTTTTGCTGATGTGGTGTTTTTATAGGGTTCTCATTTATTTTTTTGGAATTTAAACCTCTAAAATTCAATATGAGGTTGATTAAAAAGGCTGACTGCTGTTTCTGGCAGGAGAAGTTTTCGAGTCTGTGGTTAGCAACAGGATGTTCCTCAGTAGTAGGAGGGCGGGCTAATTACATGTTTGTCCCGATAGTTGCCCCCTTGTAGCATGGAGTTTTTGGACTTTTTAAAATAACATTTGGGTTCTCACAATTTCCAAAATGTTTTTTGCTTTGAAACGAGAAAATTAAGCTTCAATTAAGTCATTGGAACAGAATTTATTCCCAAAAATACAGAATGCTCCTCCAAAGGCTCCTGCCTGAATGGCGAGGTTGTGGGCTACCTACCATATGACTCTCCCTGTTTGCATGTTCAAAGCAAAAAACATTTAATCTTGCAGTCATATGAAGTATATCATTATAGATATTTCTCAAATATCATGGAAGGAGATTAGATTGAGGACAAATCAACATAGCTTCAGAGCAATCAGATTTTATAGTAATATTGGTCACACTGAGTAAAATCGAGGTTTTTGAAATATTAAAATTATTTTTTTACTCATCATTTTTATGTTTTCATCCGTAAAATCGATAGTATAAGGATAAATAAAATTAGATATTTCACTTTTATAATTATAAAAATTGAATAAAATTTTAAAATCTAAAGATAGAATGCTAAAGAGATTTAACTACAAGGATACTATCAAAATTGCACCGTTATTACTCACCTCCATCAATTACCTGACCCTCCCCTCCCCAAGTATTGTGAAAGGAGGTGGCAGACTTCCCCTCCCTCCTTCCCACCCACGCATGGCCTACCATGCTAAGAGCTGCTCTGTTTCCTGATTGAACGACGACAAGAGCAAAAGCAACGAAAAGAAATGAGCAATGACACACTTTCTTCTGCGTGAGTGGCTTGAAATCCAAGAGGCGAAGAATGGACTAAGTAAGGACAAGGCCACGCTCAACGGGCGAGGGGTAGTCTCATCAAATGAAGGTGGTAGACAAGAGCGAGACAACATTTGCGGGCGACAACAATTGACAAGGTGGAAACCAAAGGTATTCTCTCTAGCTCTTATAGCAGAAAGAGAACAATTCATTTTGTACTAACAGCTAACAGCAACATTTCCTCTTCTTTTCAATTAGAATAAGATTTGTTATCAATCATCAAACAGAAACCCCCCAATCTCATGATGCAAAGCAAAACACCTCCTCCTGAGAAGCTTAGCTAAACAGTTCTACCGGTTGGATCATTCCTCTCCAATTTCCATGGTAGAAAATTCAATGGCCGTAAGCTTGAAATATAAAAAATGGAAAGTTAGAATTCTGAGAAAACCACAAAAATTTGATACTTCACTCCAATACAGCAATTTAGGTAGGAATTAACACAGGCACACTGTGATGTTGATATATCTACTTAAGACATGACAGTGAAGGAATCAGATTCAGCGCCAATAGATTTCAAGTCATTCCATTGGGATAAAATTCCAACGGCGACATAAATATTCACTACAGGCACGAGAAGGAAAGCTAGTACTTGAAGATTACCCGAGACCAGCCCATACACGCCACAATGTACTTCAATGGCGAATTTATCTTTGCTGTTCTGACCCTACAGTTGGCCGAACTCACTGCAAAATTTATTTGCAGATATTAAAATGGTGAGCTCTAGAAAAACTTGGCTCGAAAACTTATACGACATCAGATAAGCATATAAATCCTACCTATCTGCTGTGTTGCACTGCCAGGGTAAAGTTTAGAAAATAAATTAAACACTCACAAACAGCACAGAAGGTCACCAAGAATCCACAGTTTCCCAAATGTTTTATTTAAGGAAGAAGATACTTATTAATCACTACTTCCAAAAATTCTAGAAACAAGTAAAATGCTTTAATAAAATAAAAAAAAAGTCACCAAAAAAACTATCACTTCAGATTTTTACAAACAAAAAGACATAAAAATGAAGGGAAAAAAAAAAGCTAAAACAGTTCTACCGGTTGGATCATTCCTCTCCAATTTCCATGGTAGAAAATTCAATGGCCGTAAGCTTGAAATATAAAAAATGGAAAGTTAGAATTCTGAGAAAACCACAAAATTTGATACTTCACTCCAATACAGCAATTTAGGTAGGAATTAACACAGGCACACTGTGATGTTGATATATCTACTTAAGACATGACAGTGAAGGAATCAGATTCAGCGCCAATAGATTTCAAGTCATTCCATTGGGATAAAATTCCAACGGCGACATAAATATTCACTACAGGCACGAGAAGGAAAGCTAGTACTTGAAGATTACCCGAGACCAGCCCATACACGCCACAATGTACTTCAATGGCGAATTTATCTTTGCTGTTCTGACCCTACAGTTGGCCGAACTCACTGCAAAATTTATTTGCAGATATTAAAATGGTGAGCTCTAGAAAAACTTGGCTCGAAAACTTATACGACATCAGATAAGCATATAAATCCTACCTGTGCATCTTCACCTGCACCACTCTTTGCATTATCCTCTGCAGAGGCCAATAAGAACATCAGCAATCAGGGTGCAAACATGACAGATCATCAAGTTAAGATCACGAGACGTGAATAACCGAAAATATAAGAAAAGCAAGCTTCTGCTGTGTTGCACTGCCAGGGTAAAGTTTAGAAAATAAATTAAACACTCACAAACAGCACAGAAGGTCACCAAGAATCCACAGTTTCCCAAATGTTTTATTTAAGGAATAGGAATCAGAATGAATTTACATAGTTTCATCTCGTAAAGGTTGATATATCTGTAAGGCACCATCACACTTCAGCATGAGAAAGCCAAATAAAACGTTATCCACCCAACTCCAATTAAGTAGAGCAGGATCTCATATTGTGATCCATGCTAATCTTACTGCCACGAACCAAATATTATACTAGAGTACCTTTTGCACATTATGACATAAAGATGTCACTCTGCTAACAAAGAGCAAGAACCTGCATTGAGAACCTCAGAGCCCATTTGGCATTATTATATTCTATGTTTTAATTATAAGAAGCAACAAAAATATTTTTGTTTTAATTTAAAACTAAGATTTGATCATCACAATTTAACTTAAATTCTATTCCCAAAAAAGAAGGACTAGGTCTGATGGTTGCTGGTAACTGGTATTTATTTAAGGAAGAAGATACTTATTAATCACTACTTCCAAAAATTCTAGAAACAAGTAAAATGCTTTAATAAAATAAAAAAAAAAGTCACCAAAAAAACTATCACTTCAGATTTTTACAAACAAAAAGACATAAAAATGAAGGGAAAAAAAAAAGCTAAACAGGTTTTATCTTTATGTTCTCATAGAGGAGATGCCCCGAAGATAGAAACACCCTTATCCTATATATGACAATATAACCTGATACTTGATTATTGTGTATTGATTTACATGAACAAGCAAACTAAATTAGGAAAATGTGGAGTAAGTGCAAATGTTTAGCATCCTCAAAAAATTATGGGCAAACCAAATATGACTAAATTAATAGTGAATAATGCATTTGGAGACAAATTACTTTCTTGCATATGCCAACAGTTAAGAATCAACAGAGGTAAAAGAGAAAGCAAACTAAAGCAATGAGCAAATATGCATCATCAAGTTTCTCAAGCAGTTAAATTCAAGGGAAAGAAGTGTCATTGGATCTCATGACAACATGGATAATGTAAATACAAGCACAGCCAGTGCCAGGGTTTTCAATTTATTGGGAAAGAGGTCAGTAATCTCCTGGTTGTGCTAGTCTATCATAGATGAGGTAGACACTCAGACATGCATAAGAAGTCAAAATAGTATCCATCAGACAAACTATTATGAATGACTTTTAAAAATGAACAGTACATCAATACCTCTATCTAATTTAGTTCAAAAAATATATAAATAAATCTTAAGAACCATGGCTTACTGTTCAGCAAATATACAAGAATGTGTCTAGGTGACTATTTACGGGATCTATCACCAATGTGCCTTTGCATGCAGCATTTACTGACCAGATGCTGGGAACAAATAGGCATCAGATGTCTATAATAGCATCAGCTGCCCTTTGGTAGGTCAGGGTTCTTCTAACACATAAAATAATAGCTTTTCTCAAATAGAACCATACATTTCCAGATCATGCTAAAAATATTTTAGTGCATTTAAGAATCTTGAATTTTTGCTAAAGCATCTAAGAATCCAAAGTTTAGATTGCCACTGTTCCTTAGTCAAGTCACTGGTTGGCTGTACCTTTTTTTGTCCATACCTGTGGACAAATTCCATGTCACATCTAATCTGGATAAACTTTCCCACTCTAACTTGAAGACATCTTCAATGTAACAAAAGGGAAGGATTCCCAAATATCTAAAAGAAAGTGAGTAGAAGAGTCTGTTCTTTTCCTTTTTGTTTTGCTGGTAAAATGTGCAACTTTGCCAAGAAAATGTCTAACGTCATGTATAACAAAGCTTTACATAAATGCCAGGCAAAACATCTTTATGCTCCAAGCTTATGCATAGCTATGAACATCCCAATATGCCTTATTCGAATATGCAAGCACAAAATAAACTTCATGGTGCAATATAATCAGAACAAGCATGGATCACCACCCCAATACTAGAATTGCTATTACCTCCATCCTCAGGGATGTCAGAGGTCCACAATGTGAGGTTATCCCTCAGAAGTTGCATAATTAATGTGCTGTCTTTGTACGATTCCTCACTCAATGTATCCAGCTCGGAAATTGCTTCATCAAAAGCTTGCTTGGCAAGGTGACAAGCCCTGGAAATGGATTTAAATGACATGTAATCTGGAACAAAACCAGCAGAATGATGTCAAATAAGTAAAACTGTAGCAGGTCATACCTTTCAGGTGAGTTCATGATCTCATAATAGAACACAGAGAAATTCAATGCCAAACCAAGGCGAATTGGGTGTGTAGGAGGCAGATCTGCCTCAGCTGTACTGGTAGCTGCCTGTTGAATGGTTCCAGACAATAAAAAAAATTACTACAGCATAACACTACTCTGTAAACAATATGAATATGGTTACATCACAAGTCTAGTGTAGCACATACCAACACATTTTCCAGGATGAACCCAAAGTTCACTAACCAAAATAGAGTAGCTAAATAGTTTGTTCCAACTATATTATATTGCTTTCATAAGGCAAAGTAAATAGCCAAGATGAAGAGATGAGAGAGATACAGGAGGGGGAAATGAGAGATGAGAGAGCAAGATATGACAAGATGAAGTCAATTAACATATGACAACCAGAACATCACAAGAGAAGAGAGCAAGATATCCTTAAATCATGACAGTTAACTAATAATAGAAAGACCATGACAAAGTAATCAAGAACTACATTATCAATCAATGACTCTGATATAGATAGAAGTGCAACAAAATATCATTTTTAGAAGGAATCTCAAAAGGTCGCTACCTAAGGCAGCTACTTGAGATGAAACAGATGTAGAGCCAAAAATATAGAAAAAGGTAAAACTTGAGTCAAAACACTACCTGATATGCTTCCAAAGACTTGTCTGTAGCCTCCTTCCTCTCATTGCCAGTCTTGAATTCTGCCAAGTAGCGGTAATAATCTCCCTTCCTGTAATCAAACCAAACAAAAAGGTCAGACCTCAGAAATTTATGTGCATTTATCCAACATCTCAGATCTGGCTCACATCTTGTAGAAGAAGATCGATGACTCCCCGGCGGTGGAGGACGGGATTAGATGCTCGTCGATCAAGGTCATGATGTCGCTGCAGATGCCGGAGAGCTCCGATTCCGCCTTCTGCCGGTACTCCTTGATCTGCTTGACGTGATGCTCATTGCCTCTGGCCTTTTCCTTCTGTTCGATCGAAGAGAGGATCCTCCACGAGGCCCGCCGCGCCCCGACCACGTTCTTGTACCCCACCGACAGCAGGTTTCGCTCCTCCACGGTGAGGTCGACGTCCAGGCTCGCCACCTTCTTCATCGCGTCCACCATCTCTGCGCCCAGTAAACGTCACCAAAAACCCGAATTAGGGGATCCAACAGCGCCAGCAAAGCCCTAGGGTTCAGAGATCTAGAAGAGAGGAGTGAGGGCGATTCGTACCGTCGTAGCGCTCGGCCTGCTCGGCGAGCTTGGCGATGTAGGCGTAATTCTCGCGATCTCTCTGCGACGCCATGGCAGGTCGGATCGCATCGATCTGCTCCTCTTCCTCATCCTCGTCTTCCAAGACTTCAGTCTTCGGCGACAGCTACTCCGAGATGCGTGTAGAGGTCTGATGATGGAATCCTCGACCGTTGGATCTCCGGCATCTCGGTCGACCTGACCGTTTGGGATCCGTCGGCGAATGGAAATTGGATTCGCATGGTCAGTAAGCAAACAATAAATTTGACCGGCTACACTTATTAGCCCATATTCGTCTAGCCAAACCCTAATCCATAGGTTTATTGAGTGGAATTTTCCTTTTGGCTTTCTTTAACTTAAACTAGTTAATCTCACACATCCAATATAAATTAAACTTTTCATAGTATAAAATAAAAAAACTATCTAAAAACTTTTGCTCATTATTGTGTACCAAAATATAATGTAACTTAAGCATCGAAAGAAAATCTTATAGAAAAATATTTTCATCAAGTAAGTTCATCCATTTTATTGATCGTAGAAAAATATTTTCATAATGGCATGACACTATGATCTTTTCGAAACCATGAATACATCTAGAATCATGTAATGTTATATAAGTGATACATCTTATGTTTGAATTCATAAGGAAACATCATATGTGTCATTTAATATATATTTATTTTCCTAATAGGAAAAGATATAAAAGGATATGAGTACACGAAACATTGCTTGACGAATACCACTGAATGCAACATTGCAGAGAAAATATGCAACAATAAGAAAAAAATATATATTAAATTTTTAAGGAAGAATCAAATTCATTTGAATAAATTTAAGTACAAAAAGATTATTAGGTAAAAAAAAGACCTTAAAAATAAGATTTAATTTGTATTTCTAGACCTTTGTGGGAAAGAGGATATGTTAAAACACTTTGAATGCTCTTAAGATTTTTTTCTAATAGATTAAGATAAGATAGAATGAAAGAATGCTCCTAAGTGTCACAATCAAATAAATTAAAAACAAGAACTACAAAAACCAATTAACATAACTCCTCTTCAGATGGGTTGACAGATTACAGGACATCTGTTAAATCATAAAAGAGGACATGGATCTCATTCATAATATTGAACTAGTAAAAATAATGAACATGGGATAAAATTGTTTCATTGATAGAAGTGGTCCAACAGATATATGACTGTGAAGATACTTCTTGTTTACAGCACAACTTCCCCTGGATGTTGAAAATGCATTGCATGAAGGCTTTGCTTCAGGAACATGACCATGTGTTCTACATGCCTATGGTGGGTGGGGCTCTCTCAAGGAATGGATATGCCTCTTTATTTTTTTTCAAAAAGAAAAACAGTTTAAATTAATTTAAACATAAAATTACACCAGTGCTTAAGAGATCATCACTCATAAAAAGATTCAATGCCTCAGGCTACTTCCCTTGAAGCCAAAAAGAGGCTCTAGATGATCTAGTTTTGTTTGTCAACCAGTTGGCACATCTATTTTCCTTACAAAAAATATGATAAATTTTTACATCCAAAAAAAAAAGCAAGTTCAGAATGTTGGCACAAGAAAGAAATGGATTAGGCATATATAGCAAGAGTCATTGTTAATTATGGCAGTTGATTATATATACTGTAGTATCCTGTTTGAATCTCCAGAAATGTCTACAGGAAGTTACCACAACATTTAGCACTCAAGACATATTATCCTCTGATGAATGTATACCACAAATATGAAAATACTGAAATAACTCTTTTGTCAAGAGTTTATACTTATGCACTAAAGATTTCTTATGATAGATTCCTAATCTAGACAGAACAAATCAATTTTTTTAAATCAGTTCTACAGCAATAGTGCAAACAAAAATAAGATATGTATTCTTCACCAACATGATAAACAACAGCAAGAAGAGAACCTAAGAAAACAATGTATGAGAGTAAGACACACTCATGTTGCACCACAAGATACCAGTCACAAGGTTACATAAAATTTAGGGGGATCGAGACTCTACCATCTTGATCCAAATCTATCAGTGAAAGCATGCTTGACAAGTCTATTGTGACAATAAAAGTGAATTTCTCAGGAAGAAAGCATAATGTGCAACATGAGTGTGAAGGAGAAAGAACAATAAAACCCAAAGAGCATCAAGTGCTCTAAATACATGAACATCAAATAGCCCCAATCCCAATCAAGGAAAAGCTTCCCAAAAGGTACAACTGTAAAATGCCATCCCAATCCAAACAAACCTAAAAGAATTGAAGCAACAACAACAAAGAAAATTTGAGTTTTCCGAAATTTCCATAACCGAATGCATAGCCCAAGATCAAATGTCGATGAAAATAACAGTGGAAGCCAGGTATCATTATGAGCAAAAACATGAACCCAAAACCAGATGAGTTTTAATAGCTAATCAAGAACAAGAGTCGACCCAACACCTGCCGCATTGAGCTATGTCACAATGCAAATAACACAAAAAACGAATCTTTTCTACACTCCGAGAACCGAACCAATCATCCAAGATCCAAGATCGAAGAAAAAGAGAGTAAAAACCTGAGAAAATAGTGGAGCAAAGAGCAGAGAGATCCCCAAGAGTCGGAGGGTAACCGCCAGGCGAGCTGCTTTAACGATCGGATCGAGGATGCTGATATTGGTGAAGAAGGGGCACGCTACATCTGCTGCTTATAATCAGCCAAAAAGAAGCGGGGAGGAGGAGACGCGTGCCAGCGGGAAACGGGTCGGATCCGTTAGGCATTTACGTGGCGGTTCTCAGTCTAATCGGGTTCGTCAGCGTCCGACCCGATCCGAGCTTTGTTATTGACCATATTGTGTGTTTTTCCCGTAGCTATTCGAGTCCGTGAAATCTTGACCGTTTGTTCACCAATTCCACCGGTACGTAAACACGAACGGTCAGGATCGGAGGATCAGAATCATCGCACCCCACCCGCGGTCGCGCCACTAACTGCGAGCACTTCGCCACCGAACGCCCGCTTCACTCCCTCCTTCGGGGGCGGTCAACTCACCTCTTCGTTTCGCTCCTTTCGCTGCCACGCCACCGCTGCTGCCGCCATGGACCCTCGACGCGTGCCGCGGGCCGACCTCGAGCGGTTTAGGACGGAGGAGGTCCTCTACCTCCACTCCCTTTGGCGGCGCGGCCCCCCGCCCAACCGCAACCGTAACCTTGGCCCTAGTCCCGGGCCTGCCCTCCATCCCGCCCCCGCCGCCTTCAAGAAGAAGTCGAAGCAGGAGAAGAGGGGGAAGAAGGAGAAGGCCGCTGCCGCCCGCACCGACTCCGGGTCGGAATGGCCCTCGATTCCCGCGCCGGACACCAACGCGGTGCCCACCACGTGGGGCGATTTGGCGCCCCCTCAGGCCGCGGCCACCAGCTCGCCCGTTTCCGCCGAGGATCAGGCCCGAGTAGCTGCGGCTCAAGCCCAACATAACGGGTTGAAGGCCTCCCAGGATTTCTTCTCCGACGAAGACGACTCCGATGAGGACGAGGAAGGCGAGGAAGACGATCTTGAGGAGAATGATGGGACAAAGATGGGACCTTTCAGGTTCTTTACGGAGCTATTTGTGAAGGATGGTGAGCTGAGGGAGTACTACGAGAAGAATTATGAGAAAGGGGAGTTCTCTTGCTTTGCGTGTGCAGGAATTGGGTCGAAGAGGGTGAGGAAATTCCGAAATTGTATGGGACTCGTGCAGCATGCGAAATCAACATTGAAGGCAAAGAGGAGGGGAGCACACCGGGCATTGGCGAAAGCTGTGTGCCAGGTTCTTGGTTGGGACATCAAGAGGCTTCCAAGCTTTGTTCTTGATACGGCAGTCTCTCTCGGCCGGTCCTTGTCTGATGCTGGCAAAACCCAGGTAACTTGCACTACTTGTTCTTAAGATGTAAATCCATTACTTTGAACATCTCTGTGATCTGTGTGAAGGGCGATAACATTTTAGCTTAATCAGTTTTCTTCCCCTTCAAGAATTGCCTAAAGATTTAGTTTCTTTGTTACAATTTTAAGGATGATACCAGGTTAATTGCATTGAACATTCCTTCATGGTAAATTCATTATCTTGCAGTTGTCATACTATGTGAATGACGTTGATAGCTTAAATCATAAGCATCTTCCTTTGTTAATTGCTTAAAGATTTAGTTTCCTGCTAATTAGATTTAGATGATCAGTGTAATGTACATCGTTGTATTCATTTACTTTATGTCAATGGTTATTAAATATGATGCATGACAACATGGAAAAAGAGGAAACCTCAACTCAGAGAAAAGACCTCTTTCATAAGAAAGAAAAGATCCATAAGGTAATGGTTCCGGAGATCGCTTGGGGAGACACTACCATATATGGCGAAACAACTTGTTGAAACTTTACTACTCATAGTATCTTGTGTCATTTTGTTTGTTTAAATTTGTTGTTGCATCATGACACTTAGCATTGTGGAAAATTGCTATGGCAAATCCTACGGTAGCATATTATTATAACCCTCAATTTGTATGTAGTTTGTTTAATTGCCTGTCATATCATAATCAAGAGCAGAGGTAATATGCAGAGGGTTAGTTATCTGCGTAGTGATTGAGGAGATCATAGAAATGCCTGGTGTATGTTTCATATCTTTGCTTCTATGCATCTTTATCATCATGAGTGTTGTCAAATTTTGAAAATTTGGAGCTTCACTTTGGTAACCACATAAAGTCTGGAGTAAGATAATATGCTTGTATTTGGCTCTCATGATTTTCTTCTTAGATGCAGGACGACGTGCAGAAAGATGTCACAGAGAACGAGGAAGAACTTCCCGGGGATACGATCCAGAATATAGTCGCAATTAACAGAAACCTCACAGAGAATATATTTGAGGTATATGGATCTTCCTTTAAATGTACTGATGCATGCATTTCTTAAAACTTTTCTTAAAATTGCATGAGAATCTTCAACTACATTGGAAAAGTTGAAGAGTCTGATTTTTTTTGTATTTTAATATGTTTCCTTAATATTTTCATTTTTCTTTTTGCCTTTGATTCCTTTGGACTCTCCTAAGTATGTCAGTACTAGTAAACAACCATAGCAGTGCAATATGAACCCAGAGGGAAAAAAAGGATGTTTCAGGTAACTTCTTGTTTTCTTTGATCAACATGAAACTTCAGTTCGTAAAGCAGCAAATGTGAAAGTATGTTTATGTATGGGATTTTCACTGTGATTGGTGATTTCAATCCTCTTATATAAATGTGGAGGCTTATTATGCCTCTTGCTGAACTTTTACGGCCTGATTGTACAAAACCTGACTTTGATTAACTCCTTTATCCATGGCATCAATTTTTCAAACATTTCTAACCTTTGGATTATTGCACTCGGAAGTCATATTTATTTCACAAGTGTAATACATCCGTCACATGATCGTGCACCATCATCACCTTATTTTTTGTAGAGGGCTTCTCTCCCATTACAAGAATAAACAAAGGCCATCTCAGATTCGATAGACCTGCTGGAGCTGGAAAGACATGTCAAGAAACAACAGCCTCCGAGAACATAGTCGGTGGTGTTACTTCTGGTGCTTCTTGCTTGGAGATTGTCGAGTATCATCTGAGCAGATCGATACCTCCTTTCTTGCATGCCGGGTGCAATAACATCAGGCTGTCATGGCTGTCTTTGTTGCCACAAACATTAGAGGTTATATTTGGCGCTGGAGTAGCCTGCTTCTGTGGCAAAGAAAGCTTTGTTGTGGTTTTCATGGAACATTGTTGCACTCTTACTATGCTTCACTGAATTGTGTTCTGAGCAGATAGAAATCAGGTGGAAACACATTAAAGCAATTGTATTGCACAAAGTACATTCCATCACTGTTTCTCTGAGGTCAAAGTTGCAGATTTGTGCACTCAACTCTGCTTCCCGGCTGTGATATGCATGTATGCAACTACATTCCATTTCTTGTGGAATGCAATCTGGCAGAGTGAGGCACTGTAACATTTTGTGAGTGTATATTCTACAGAAGAGAATAATGCTGACTGTAGAGGTCATTCCATGTTCTGGTCTTCACAAATGTTCTCACGAAACAGCCAGATGTATTCTTCACTGTGTGCGAAAGGGAGTGGTTGAGAAGAAGACGAAGAAAACATCGAGTAAAAGCTTACTGAAGGCGCATCTTTTGCTTGAAAAAATTAAAAGGGAAGAAAAACATTTCTAAGAATCAAAATTTATGTGATTAGTATTTTTCACCTATTGAAACCCAACATACATATGGATCTTAATCAACTATAGCCACCGGTTCTTACAAGAACATTCTTCAAATCAGTCCTGATATGTCTAACCTTCCCTACTATTCATAGTCAGTGATCAAGTACTCTAAATAAGGATCTTTTCAGATATAACATGGATGGATTCTTTCCTATTCCGAATGCTATTTGCACATTAGACACTTATTAAATTGAGCGTCGATAAATTCTTATCGGACACACTCTTATGACAAGTCTTGCAAGACCATTTTAAATTGAGAACTCAAAGCGGGTAGGTCGACATTTGCAGAGAGCGTTATACATTAGACTAACAATCAAAATCGATGATTAGAATGCTCAAAAGCTTATCTAGACATAACAAAGTTGTATATCTTTTCTTTAATTGCTTTCTTGTTAATGCTCAGATATGCGAACTGGAGTTCTATTAATACAACACTATGTTAACCAACCAGACATGTATGGAAAGACCACACGGGTTGTATATTAAACATATAGTATTATTATCTGATAATAAAATAGGGCTAATTACATATTACCGTTAGATCTTTTTAGTTTCTCGATCTTTAGATATAAAAAATTTATATTAAAATCTCTACGGTTATGAAAGTGAAATATTTAATTCTATTTATTCTAGCGTCGTTGGCTTTACCAACAAAAAATATAGCTCATAACAACACGCACATAAATAATATAAAAATAATAAATAAAAAAGTAATTTTAATGGTGGTGACGAACGATGGCATCGTGGATGACTATTGTGGTAGTGGTCAACGAGAATGATCCGATGTTCGACCTTGTCGATGTCGATCTAAACATCGATGACAAAGAGAAATAGGAGGCAAAGCAGTGAGGCATATGCATTGGCGTTGTACCACTTTGCTTTCTCTGCCTCCTTCAGCATTACTCTGCGTTAACGCCGAAGGAGAAAGAGGATGGCGGTGAGCGCCACACTACCTTACCTCCTCTTCCTCGTCTAGCACTATTTGCATTGGCTCTAGAGGAGGAAGAGGAGAGAGAGTTGAGGCATCTACGTCAATATCACACTACTCTACAATATCTTTCTCCTTCAGCATCGCCACAAATGTCTCACCTCGCTCATCTTCCTCATCTAACATTGCACTATTCTATTTCTTTTTCCTCCCTCCTTATTATCAATGATGTAAATGCCTTACCTATCTCCTCTTCCTCCTCCAACGCCGAGATAGATATACGGTGGCGCTCGAGGAGGAAGAGGTGGCAAAACAGTGCAGCATTAATGTAAATGCCTCACCTCCTTCCTCTTCCTCTTTCGGTGCTAACATAAATGTAAAGCAGCACTTAAAGAGGAAGAGGAGGTAGAGTGGTACAACGTTGACACATATGCCTCAACTTGCCTCCTCTTCTTTTGTTGGTGCTGCATTGCTCTTCCTCATTTGCCTCCTCTTCCTCATCCCTCCTTGTTATTAGCAACGAAAATGTCTCACCTGTCTCCTTTTTCTCTTTCGACATTGGCACAAATGTAGAGCGGTATCGAAGGATAAAGAGGAGGTAGAGTAGTGTTGCACTAATGCAAATGCTTACCTCCCTTCTCTTCCTCCTCCGACACCGACGCAAATATATAGCACTACTGAAGAAGAAAAAGGAGGCAAAGCGATGTGGCATCAACACATATGCCTCACCTCTCTCCTCTTCCTCTTTGGACGCTAATACAAATGCAGAGCAACATCGAAGGAGGTAAAGCAGTGCGACACTAACACATGTCTCACTTGCCTCCTCTTCCTTTGGCATCGATGCATATGCCTTACCACTTTGTTTCCTCTTTCTCTTTGTCATTGATATTCGGATCGATATTAACAAGGTTAACCGAAGCATTGTTCTTGTTAACTACTACTATAACAGTCATCCACGATACTATCGTCTACCACTATTATTGAAATTATTTTTTTATTCATCATTTTTATATCATGCATGTGTTATTATGTACTATCACACATTGTATCTTTTGTCAGTAAAATCAATAATATTATAGTAAATAGAGTTAAATATTTTATTTTCATAATCATAAATATTTTAATATATATATTTTAAATTTAAGAATTAGAATATTAAAGAGGTCTAACTAAACGATAATATATAATTAACCTAAGAAAACATAGAAAGATGTATGAGTTTCATTTTTATTATGAAATAGTAATAAAAAAATAAAAAAATCTAAAATTAGGCCTCCGGCCGAACTTTATTGAAGCCCAAAAAGCCCAATTAAGTGCCCGCTGCCCTAAATACCCCTTCGCCACTTCACCTTCTTCGTTAAACCCCACCTCAGCGGCGCCAGCCCCAACAGGACGCCCCCAATGGCCCGTCTCGCTCTCCTCCTCTCCCACGCCCGCCGCCATCACCACCGACTCCGACCTCTCCAAATCCCTCTATCCTACCCCTCCGAAGCATCTCCGGTCCCCACTTTCTTCTTCTCGAGACCCCTCTCCTCCTCCTCCCCCGTCACGCCGGTCTCCTACCCCGTGAAGCCCAAAGATCCCGACGAAGAGGAGAGCCCCGACGCTTCGAAGAGCGCTCCTTCCCCTCCCTCGCCTCCGCCGAGGCTGCCGCGAGCGGAGTCCCAGGTCCCGGATGGGGGTTCTCGCCCTTGGACGAGAGCGGACGCCCGGTTCGTCAAGGACGGTCCGACGATATCCCCGGTCTCTTACCAGGCGCGCGTGGCGCCATTGCCGGAGTACAGGGCGCCGGAGCCGGAGGAGACGAAAGATGATGACGGGCAGCTGCAGAGGGAAGCTAGAAGGATCCAGTCGGGTGCCCGTGCACGGAGCTTCTTTGATCTTCAGGAGGAGCCGAAGATTCCGTTCCCGACGCTCATTGTTCCGGAGAGGAAGTCTCAGAAGGTGCCCGTGGATTTGATGGAGGCCATTCGACAAGTCAAGGTCGGCATGTGGCTTTAATCTCTGGTTGCCTTATGATACGGATACAACAAACAACCAGCATTGCTATAATGTTGTACAATGAGGTCACATGAAAAACTAACTAGTAGCTCTTTGGATCTTAAAAAACTGGTCGATCATGGCAATCGAAACGTGTTTTATTTTGTAGACCTGTGTTTTGAGTCAGGTGCAGATTGAGTCTTGTTTAGGTTAGGATTGAGGTGTAAGACTCATATTTAGTTTTCTTAACATTTTTTCCCTTTATGGAACTTAAAGAGTTAGTGATAGAGCTGATCAAACCAAATAGGATAATAAAAGTGCCAGATAGAGTCTTTTTTCAATCACTCTATTAGATAATTCATGGCACCTCAATATAAGAGATAACAAGAAATGAATTTTCTAACACTAATAGGAGTATTTGGGATATTATTTTAGACTATGTTGGTGTTAGTTATGTAAAAATAACATAGAGTGACCACAGAAAGTATAAGGGTTAGCTAGCATTTGTGCGAGTTTTTGGTACATTTAGTTAGTCTTTGTCATCTTTTGGCATTTTTCTTTTTCTTGCAAGATTCAGTTCTCACTGTTCTTTGTGATTTCTAGCCATTATTCAGGCTAATGCAAAGCGTAAGTTCGTCGAAACAATGGAAGCTCATGTTAATTTGGGAGTTGATCCACGTAGAGGCGACCAGGTTTGTTATAATATTCTTTGATGTTGATAATGCATGTCATATAATTTTTTAGCTTGTCTTGCATGCATAAAAAATTGTTATCATTGTTGTGGCCCTTGGTTATTTACATGGATTTGTTAAGATTTTTTTAAAAAAATGCAGACAGCTAAACGAAGCTGCTGTAAATATTTTCAGCATAATGGAAACTATAAATACCCAAATGGCAGCACAAACACTAAGAAGCAACATAAGAACAAAGCAAGTCTAAGAGCCTCTGTCATTAATTTTGTCATTCAGTCTCGACTGTTGTTGAGGATAATAGGCATCGTGCGATTGTATCCTTTCTCAGTTGAGCCCATATGATTGGTGACAGTGAACTTGTTGCATCCAACATTACACGACTATCTAGTATTTGGATCATGGCATGGTGGATGTACAAGCACTTAATGTGGTGCTTGTTGGGATGCAAGTGTCACCATAATAATTTGAGTCTACCATTTGAAACATTTGATGCTCAACATTTTGTTTAACTAGCTTACGAACTACCTTTCATCTTCACAGGTGCATTTTATTCTTGTTTTTTTCTTACTACACTGATTTGGATATTGCTCTTAGAAAACATTTTCTTGTTGCAGATGGTACGGGGTGCCCTGACACTTCCACATGGCACGGGAAAGGTGCCCTGTATTTTATTAGATGCCATTTAGTTTTGTTTATTATGTTAAGAATACTTATACCACTTCATGTTCAGACTGTTAGGGTAGCTGTATTCGCCGAACAGGCTGCAGCAGATGAAGCTAGAGCTGCTGGAGCTGATATTGTTGGTGGTGATGAGCTTATTGAAGAAATAAAAAATGGTAATAGAATTTTATCCCTTGTAGGAAAACTCTCAATTGTTCTGAGAATTCTCGAGGACTTTTAGTTTGCTGATAAGCTTTTCTTTAGTGCAATACTGTAACATGCTGATGGATGAATTTGTTAGCATTTTGTCCAATGTTTTCAGAATCGGTTTGCTATTTTCAGACAGTTCTTTTGAATATCAAATTGGTTGACAAATATTTGTAGTTTCTGTTCATGTCCAGTAAGGACAAATGCTTTTTGATACATGTAGGCGGTACCCACACTTGATGAAAAATTATGCTCATCTTTCTTTGTTACATTTTGAAACTTGGGCCATTGCATCATGAGGAATACATTTAGATGCTTGTGAGGAAGGTTCCTATTTCTTCTAGGTTCTTCTTTCTCCTCATTCCCCCCTTGCCTCCTGCCATTTTCTTGTGTTTGTATTTTGTAATTCATTATAGTGGATACTGGGTTGGTGCATGATTTACTTTATTTCATATACAAATTCTGGGTCATGCTTTATAATGCTATTTCCTTGATACATAGGGGATGCTGCAGGTTTTTACTGGGTGATAATTCCTTGTAACTGCTTTCTGTATGTATTTCATTAGATTTTTGTCATCATTGAAGTAAACTCTGCAGGAGGTGGCAAACTGAAATTTGACAAGTGTATAGCAACTCCTACATTCATGCCTCGTCTCTCAAAGGTTTTGTAGCATGAAACATTGCTTGTACATATTTAATTCTAAATATATGTTTGTTACATGTCTTACATGAAATGTTATCAGATTGCTAGGATCCTTGGTCCTCGTGGTCTAATGCCAAATCCCAAAGTGAGTTTCTTCAATTTCTTTACTAGGTATTATGAAAGATGTGTTTGTTATGCTTCTCTAATCATTTCCTCTCTTGTATAGCTAGGATCTGTGACAAGTGATGTTTCAGGAGCTGTGAAAGAGGCAAAGTCTGGCCGTGTTGATTTTAAGATTGACAAAACTGCTATCGTCCATGTAGGCCTTGGAAAGGTCTGATTTCTTATGCACCTCTCGTCAATCTAAGCAAGATCAATTATCATGCCAGCCATTTTATATTTTCAAATTTGGGCTAGGCTATAGCAGAGTTGTTCAATTGAACCATTTTTGTAATGCTTAATGATTCACACTTCAATAATCATGGCTCTTTAGGAAGTTGTTGGACAGATACAAGTTTCTTACATGACCTGATGCATATTTAATGCAAGTCATGGAAACTTCCTCATTTCTTAGCCGATTTTTAACATAGTGCATTGGTTAATAGGCATTTGCTGCTTGATGCTGCTGATTGTGCCGGCCATCACAATGGCACAGGCAGTTGGGCACTTGTAGATGCTGGGCTGTTGATAAACAAAATTGAGGCGTGTGACAGATGAGGCTGAAATAGGACAATAGTGCAGGGTTCTATGTGAAATTATGTTGATAATAGCAACATGTGTGGCACTAATGCTTGCTGGGATTTTAGTGTAAAATTTTTTTAATCAATTTAGGCATAAAAATTGAGAGATTTTAAGATAAATGGTGATGTGCTAGCTGTATAAACACAAAATATTCAAATAATGAACCTTTAATCTAATCATGTGGATCTAAGTCATGCGGTTCTTGAACCTGACATGACAAACAAGAGGTTTTATAGGTGGGATGATGGTTGTACTTGTTATTGTTAGGTTATGTATCTAGAAACAACAACAGAATGAGCACATGTTCTTCAGAGATACGTGTTTCCTTAAATATTGGAATAATTATTTTATCCTAGTTAACCAAGCCTGTGATTAGTATTGTTATGATCAAGTACTATGGTTCTTGATGAAACTAATTTGTTCCTGCTGCAATTTCTAGGTCAACTTTAAAGAGGAGTTTCTTCTTGAGAATATTGGAGCTTTTGTCCATGCTCTCTTGATTGCAAAGCCTGTGGGACTCAAAAAGAGTGAGTGTCTTTGCGATTGTTTTTCCAGTTTCTAATGAATGTTTATTAAGCATAACACAATTGGGTTATGTGCATTAAGAAATTGTTGATGATGCTATAGGGGCTTCACTCTATAGAATTAACAAAATTTGGAAATACCGGCAGTTGCTCTATAGTTGGGCTATTTTATGTATTTAAGAATGAAAGTTTAATTTCCTCCATTAGTCTTATAATTTTTCTCCTAGATATCTTATTTGCAATTTTTTATTCACACATTGCTTTTCTTGGTATTGCAGCTTCCAAATATGTTGGATATGTTAAGAAATTCACTTTAAGTAGCACGGTGAGTATAATTTGAACCACCTGTTTCATAGAAAACTACTGGAAAGTAAACTCCCAATTGTGGTAGAATGTTACGAGTCACTTTCTGCTCTATCTGTATCGCTGCAAAAACATGTATTTTAAACCTTTTTTAGGGTCTCAAAGCAAGTGCTTAATAAATTTAATACTTGGAATTCTGGAGACCTCCTGCATGATTTGTTTGGATCTATTTATGTTGGTGGAAGCCTCTAAGGGGCAAGTGATTTAGGATTTGTGATCAGTAGTACATTTTGTTGTATCGTACTTGCTCAAGTGAACACAAAATAATAATTCTTTCTGTATCATATTAGTACATTCTACAC
This sequence comes from Musa balbisiana, assembly GCA_004837865.1. NCBI lineage: Eukaryota > Viridiplantae > Streptophyta > Magnoliopsida > Zingiberales > Musaceae > Musa > Musa balbisiana. The sequence continues at coordinate 30,065,730 of CM017189.1, forward strand.
TCCTGCAATGGTTGATGTTATGGATGGTCAACATACTGATTTTGCTAGGCTCATCTATTCTTTGTTGTTTGAGTGAGATGGTGGCCCTTTTTTCTTTGTAATCATGGATTTACATTTCGATTGCTTCTTAAATATAAGCAACAAGTATTAAGGTTCTCTTATTGCTCGATCTGATTTGTCATCTTCTGAAATTACATTTGCCTTCTTCTATGCTTTATTTTCTTTCAGATGGGGCCTGGATATCCTGTGTCAATTCAGTCACTCTCTGCAGCTGCTGATCACTACAACAAGTTGCAAGTCAAATAGTGTGGGTAATTTAGATTAGTTGCATTCTGAGTTGCTGGCCCTTGGAATTGGATGTGATCTTTGTTGCATTCACATGCAAGCCTGTTTAGACTGAACGCATACAGTGTACACAAACATTGTTGTTTAGTTGGCCATCGCCTCGGGGAAATGGTCTTACAGCGACAAAGCTACAGCTGCCTCCAGAGATCCAAGAACAGTTGTTTTCCTTTGTTTTTTTTTCTTTTTATTTGATTATGATCCAGGAACTGTTTTGATTAAGATTATATTGAAGAAATTGTCATGCTACTGCTACATTACCATCCAAAGTGCTTGTATTCCATTAACTGACATAAGCTTTTAACTCTGCAGCTCAAAAATTAAGAGATAAAAGCACGTTTTTTCATGAGTGTTATTTTATGAGATGTAAGCAATCGGTTTATTATGTGATAAAAGACTATATCCAGTGGTTTTTAAGATTTTTCTTTTTGACTCGTCGATAAATTTGCTGTGTAAGATTTTTTTGTTTTTTCGTGCAATGAACTCATTGTAGTCCTTTACTTTTTCTAGATAAGCATAATTTCATTGATTCTTCTCATTCTTCATTGTAGTCCTTTACTTTTTCTAGATAAGCATAATTTCATTGATTCTTCTCATTCTTCATTGTAGTCCTTTCCTTTTTCTAGATAAGCATAATTTCATTGATTCTTCTCATTGAATTGTAGAATGACCCATTTGTAGGGGTAGCCGATCGAGAATTGACGACGTCCAACCAATCAAAATGAGCCATGGAGTGTTTTGGAGTCGATCACGCGAGCCATGTCATTCCAAGATGATCTCTCCTTCGAGATCGGTGCATCCTCAAGATAGTGCATTTGGTGATGTTATTCCAAGATGGCCGCTCCTCGAACGTCATTGCATCAATTTAGTTGCATCTGATCATTGCATTATCTTTCCTTCAAGATCATTGCAATAACTAGGGAGAAAAAAAAACCTGATCTGGATAAGCACCGACATAGCCAATTCAAGACACCTTCAAATGTCGTTTATGATCGACACTCATTGCCCGAACAGTTTAGGTTAATATATTGATGCCTCGATACTTGTGCACGACACGACACGACACTTTCTGCATGGATAGTTCACCCTTGATGTTTTGACATTTATCACCTCTATCATGTTTTCATAATTTTAAGTTAATGTGTTATGATAGTTTTAAGTTAATGTGTTATGGTACTCTCATGTATCTCTCGACCCTTGATGTTTTTGACATTTATCAGTACACGTTGATGCCTTTGTTTAGGGTCAATCTTTTTAGAATGTTGTTCTCTAGACTTAAAAAATTTATATCAAAATTTTTATAATTATAAAAGTTAAATATTTAATTATATTTACTCTAATATTATCGATTTTATCAACTAAACATACAGCATATGCATGAATGATATAAAAACGATAAATAAAAAACTTTTAATGGTGTTGATAGACGATTGTCGTGAATGGTTGTTGTGGTGGTGGTCGGTGATAATGATGTGATGATAAGTTTTATCGATATCGATCTGAACATTGACGATGATGAAGAAGAGGAGGTAGAGTGGTGAGGACAAAGAGGAGGGAGGTGACGCATCTGCATCGACGTTATATCTCTCTGCCTCCTCTTCATCCTTCGATGTTATTTTGCATTTACATCGGTGTCAAAGGAGGAAGAGGAGGCAAGTGAGGCTACCACCATGGTGCCACGCTCAAATCCTTAGATAGTCGCTTTTGTCTAATGGCATGGTGCATTTGAGGAAGGGGGCGATGGGCAGCAAGGAGGAGGGAGAGGTTGTGAGTTTGAGCTCTTGAGCTTTAACCGACGCACAAATGACACATATGACCCGCCCACAATGGCGTGATTGTCGACCTACTTCTGGATCAGCTCTGCTGGTGATTGGAGGGGATCCAATCAGACGACAAAGATTGATCGCCACATAAAAATAGATGCTCAAAGAGTACAAATTCAATCATATCCATCGTCGTCATCTTTTGGATACTCTCCCCCACCACCACGACATCGGAGGTGAGCGAGAAGGAGAATGAGGGTCTATTATCTGTCCTGCCATTGAATCTGTACTCTCTGGACCTTCATTTTGCATGGTAATTAGTCCTCATCTTCCGATCGGATCCCCTCTGTCGCAGGCGAAGCTAATATGGAAGCAGGTCGATAACCATGACATTGTGGTCAAGGTATATGCATCGTTTGCGCACCGGCTAAAGCTCAAGAGCTTGAAGCAAGCATGCCTCTTCACCGAGCTCACTCATAATCTCTCTCTCCTTCTCATCGTCTATCACCCCCTTCCTCGAATCTATCACGCCATTGGACAAAGTGACCATCCAATGATTTGAGCACAACATAGTAGTGGTGGCCTCATCTACCTCCTCTTCATCCTTCGACATCGACATAGATGCCTCACCTTCCTTTTCCTCCAGCGTCGACATAGATATCTCATTACTTTGTCTCTTTTTGCTCCTCATTGTTAATACTCAAGTCGACATCAATAAGACCAACCATTACATTGTTATCATCGGTGATCACTAAAACAATCACCCCCACCCCCGACGTCGTCATTCACTATTATCATTAAAATTATTATTATTTTCGTGTCATTGATTCATATCGTGTCACGTAATGTATCTTCCGTAAATAAATCGATGTTAAGATAACTAAGATTAAATATTGTTTTATAAGTATAAAAATTTTAATATAAAATTTTTAAATCTAAACATCGAGATATTAAACGATCTAATTACACGGGTTAATATAGTATATAATTAGCCTTTTTGTCTTCCGATGCCCCGCCTCCCAACGCTACCTTGCTCCCTTACCTGTTGCTTGCTGTCGGTCACTCTCGCCCCTGATCTCGATCCCTCGCCACGGGCGGGTGTTTCGAAGAAGAAGATGTTGAAGGCCATTTCAAAGGTTCGATCTTGGGGTCGTTTTCGTCATTGACTAATCTCGCTCGTGGCCAGTCGAATGCGCGGTGTTGTACTTTGAGGCGACGCCCCTCTAAATGATTGCTCCAGCTGCGATGCGATCATATCTGATGGCGATGAGCGTCGAGAGGGGGATAAGAGATGAGAAGGCCCTTTGCTTCGGCTTCTTCACGCGTTACCGTCTGAGGGTTTCCCGGGGTTCTTCTATGTCTTGGGTTCAGATAAACCCTATTAACAGCCTATTCTTCTCCTAATCCCTAATAAAGTTGGTTCTTTTCGCAGAGAACAGGGTAAAAATCTGACATTTCTCTTTACTCCGACCTTATTCCCTCATATTTTGTCTCAAAAATCGGATTTTGCATTTTTGTTCAATAGGTTTTGAATCTTTGCATATCCAGTGACTTCTTTTTAGCTGTTTTGCCTACTTTTACACACATCGGAAATTTATCTTGTGTGCGCGTTCTGTGCATAACACATACATGCATATCTACGTACATGGGATTTGAGAAGGGGTTTTGGAAGCAGTGTGAGCTCAAGAGAGGTGAGCGGAAGTGTAGATGTGCTTATACAAAATGTAGTAAGCTGTTGTTTGCTAGCACTAATTAAGCTTTGCTTTCTGCTCTGGGGTCAGTCTCTTCTCACCCCATAGAAGATTTGTTCATTTGGTCCATGGGCCAATGCTTAGTATCCTGGAAGTGCTGCTGTCGCAAGTGACACTGGTTTCACCTATGAAGTGTTTCGGTGGGTGGGCCATTATTGGGAAATCTTGTTGTGTTGCCATATGGATGCATCTTAGAAACAGTAACACCCAATTGATTCCTTGGTTAGAGTAATTATGATGTAGGAGCAAAGAATCGAAAGCACTTCTCTTTAAAGAGCTTAAGAGAGTTGGAAAAACTTAAACTTATTAAGGCAACAGTTAATGCACTCATTGTCATCATAATGGTCTATGTCATGGTGAAGTCTGGCCCATTGGCTCAGTAGATTGAGAATGAGTATGAGATAAAAGTCTACCTTAGACTTCTCTGAAGGGACCCAATCAAATATGTATCGTTGTCTTTACGTAGTCACTATAATTGATTAGATCTGTGGAATCTGTAGGCTACTTTCTTTTGCATCATTAACATCGTAAAAAGAGGTTTTAAGTAAATTACATGCTTATTATTAAGTGTGAGAATATGTCAAAGTAAAAGCAGAGGTGTTCTAGTTGACTTGTGTAGGTTGGGTAGGACCAGAGCTCAATATGCTGAGCCTAGCATGGACCAATCAAAGTTGTTGTCTTGTCCTAATTTTTGTGGACTACCATGTAGTTTTGTTTGCACGATGAACTTTTTCTCCACTTCCACTTTTTGTTATATTTCACACAATTTGCTGGTTTTAGTCTTTTTCCACTCGTGCCAAATCGTATGTCCTTGCTATATCATCTCAACTCTCTCAAATTCCTGTCAAATGGACCTGTTTATCGGGCGTATTTGGATATATCGTTCTTTACATATTCTAATTTTGATTTTTTTTTCATATTGCATTAAAATCAATAATGTGTTAAACCTCTTCTTGCTTATGGCAGCTCATAGGTCACAATATCAGTACTATATTGGTTACTACTGAGACTTTCTAGTTTATCCTCATTCAGATGTAACCAATGCAACATATCCCAAATGATACTGACACCTTGCTCAAAACTTTTTTAGTGCTCATATAAAGAAGGTAAAAGATATATGTGATGCTGATTGATGTGATAACCCACTGCTATCTTATTTTATATTCCTCTTCCACCTAATTCTATATAAACCAAAGCTTTTCTCTCAATTATTATTTTTTGTTTTTTTTTCATATTGCATTAAAATCAATAATGTGTTAAACCTCTTCTTGCTTATGGCAGCTCATAGGTCACAATATCAGTACTATATTGGTTACTACTGAGACTTTCTAGTTTATCCTCATTCAGATGTAACCAATGCAACATATCCCAAATGATACTGACACCTTGCTCAAAACTTTTTTAGTGCTCATATAAAGAAGGTAAAAGATATATGTGATGCTGATTGATGTGATAACCCACTGCTATCTTATTTTATATTCCTCTTCCACCTAATTCTATATAAACCAAAGCTTTTCTCTCAATTATTATTTTTTGTTTGTATTCTTCTGTTGATTTTTGTATATTTGCCCCACCATGGGGATGGTGCTCAGTGTTTCTGTCAATTATGAGAATCTGATGTTCCAGAACAATCATATTCAACTAAATAATTAAATTCCTTCTTTTTCTTTTATTCAAAGATATCGTTGTTATTCCTACTTTCAGAAAGTAATGATATTCTTGTTGTGGTTTCTTGTTTGTTTCTTCCTATTAGCTTTACTATATGCATATTCTCTTCAAAGTTGAATGGAGACCACCCTAAAAAGTCTACCTCTAAAGTAGAACATCTTATTGTGAATAAAAAAGCCTTCTGCTAGACATAGTCCTCTTCCCCCTTTTGCCATCTTTGCTTTAAATTTGGTGATTTATTTATTTATTTTTAATCTTGAAGCAGAAGAAGACATGGAGTCGTCAAGAGTGAAACCACCACCAAAGCTGGGAACATTAGTTTGGACTTTCAACAAGTTCTTTCATCTCCGCTGCTCTGTCACTAGCTCTGCCAATGGTGCTGGCATGGCCTCTGATGAAGATGACTACTCAATTCATAAGCTTATGCTGTCACAAAACTTCAGTGATAATTCCACCATCCTGTCAAAGGGTAGCGGTGACTTCTATGCAGTCAAGCATGAGAAGCAGCAACGGAAGCTCTCCTCGAAGGAGAAAGAAGCGATGGAATCCCTCCTTGCTAATCTCTTTGTAAGCGTCTCTGCTGTTAAAGCTGCCTATGCCCAGCTCCAGATGGCACAGTCACCATATGATCCTGACTTGATACAGTCTTCTGACTTGGTGATTGTATCTGAGCTCAAACGAGTCTCGGAGCTTAGGCATTCCTACTTTGACAACCACTTCATAATCCCTAATCCCACTTGCTCTCAGTCAGCACTTGCTGCCTAAATTGAAAGCAGCGCAACCTAATCAAGACCTAGCAGATCACCATGAACAAGTTTGAAGATGACTTCAATCTCAAGGATTCTGATATTTCCTTGCTTCAGGCTGAGCTCATTGAGTCAGTAAAGGATAACTGAGCTTTGGAGTCAAAGCTGCTTCCTGTTCCCTCACCCTCAGCCTTGGATGGCCGACACCCTTCTGGCTTAAATCCCACCCATTTCCTTGCCTTCCTCCAGTTCACCTTCAAATCCATTTGATCCTTTGTTAAACTAATGATGAAGGAAATGGAGTCAGCTGACTGGGACCTCAATGCTGCTGTCGGTGCAATCCAACCTGATGTGCTCTGCAGTAAAAAGCCTGCTCATTGGACCTTTGCTTTCCAGTCCTATATCTGCCAGAAGATGTTCTCTAATTTCCAGCACAAAAGTTACAATCTTGCTGCCCTGGAAGACCGGTCGATGTGGGGCTGTTGCAAGTATTTTGATGAATTCACTAAGCTGAGATATGTTGAACGGATTCAAAAGCTGAGCCAGCACTCAGCGATCATGAATTTTTTCAGGGTGAAGTATTTGGCACTGGTCCATCCGATGATGGGATTGTGCTTCTTTCTCAATCTCGATCACAGGGCCATGGTGAGCTCCAGGGCTTCCCAAGCTCAGCATTCTTTGCTGCGTTCACAGAGATGTTGAGGCGAATGTGGTTCCTCCACTGCTTGTTCTTCTCATTTGAACGGGAGTCAGACCAGTTGATCTTCCAGGTGCAGCGGGGGAGCCAATTTTCCGAGGTCTACATGGAGAGCATTGTGGAGGATAACAACAATGATTTGGGAACCACCAGACTCATTCAGGCCTTGGTTGGTTTCACATTCGTATCTGGGTTCAGATGCAAGGTCTACCTCTCCTCAGCAGCTTCAAATAACAATCAAAAGTCATGATGCGATCAGCTAGCCATCCACTGGTGCACCAGAGAGCTGTGATATCTATCAGGTGAGAGTGCACCGTGAGAGTAATGAGATGAAAAAGAAGAAAAGTTCTTGATCAATGCCTGTGAATAGAGTATAATAGTAGCTTAGCATAGTCTCTTTGTTCTTTGGCCAAGTAACTGTTGAGCTTATGTATTTGATATTTGTAATGACAGATTAGATGTCAATCAATGGTGCGTAGATTATCCTATGTTGATTTCTGATAGTAGATTAGTGGAGGTTGGTGTAAGAGGAGAGGAGGTATGTTAGATTTGAATTAGATGTGAGGCCATTCATGCATCAGTCTGCTTTAGGTTGTATGGTTTCCCTTCAGGAACCATTTCTTTTGGTGCTCTCTCAGCTGCTGGTGGCTCAGTGGCCACTGGTAGCCTACTGCTGGTTTATGGACAATAGTAAGATTGTCTCTTTGTATTCTAAGAGATCAGAATTTGTCACGAAAGTAATCTCTTTATGTTTGGAATGTAAGGTTGTGTATATTGATTTTTCTTAGATCCCACATCGGCGGGAGCCTTGTGCATTGAGTATGTCACATCGGCAGGAGCCTTGTGCATTGAGTATACTTTTTATGCTTTTTGTTTTGTAGTGCATCGATGATGGTTCCTAGTTCCTACAACTGTAAGCATAGTTATCAAAATCAAATTGGCCTTTGATTGGATTAAACTTAGGTTTATTAGATCACTAGTCAGACCTTTGTTAGATCCTTTTTAGTGTTCATCTGATCTAATAGATTGATTCTTGTTAGATTCTTGTGTTGGATTGATTCTTGTTCACCAAGATAGAAGCCTATCTTAAACATATAAAGATAAAAATGATGAAAGTAATAATTTGTCATGGTGAAGAATTGATAATCCTACAAAACATAGGGTCTTTCATGAAAGTGTTTGACAATGTCTTCTTCTAACATTTAAGTAAGATTGATAAGAAATGCATTAATTAAGAGTATAGAAAATGTGTTTTCCTTTTTACCATAGAGGAGGTTGAAATCGGAAGAATCTTGCTTTATCCAACATAGTTTGTCCACATTATAATAGTCCCATTTTTATTCGAGAAATATATCAAAAAATAAAGGAAAAAAAGACTAATACTCAATCTTAAATTTAGTTGATTGTTGTGTTAGGGGGATTGGTTGGCAAAGTTGGTGTGATGTCAAAAAGATATTAGGTTTAAGATTAGAGATCCAATTGGAGTGTGTAGCCCCAATTTGACCCATTAATTATGCATAAATTGGGTCAAGTCAGTTCGGATTTCTGGTTTGGTTCACCTCTTTACCCATCGCATCGTATCGTAGACCGCATACAACGGGTTAAATTTATACGTTTTCCGCTTTCTTCTACAAGTGCTCTTCCCAAATACCCTTTCGATTTCAGACTGTGACCCTAGATCGCCCAGCCGTGTCGCGAGCTTTGCCCTGCAATACAAGCCTAGGAAGAGTTGTTGGAGGCGCTCGTTGTGGAGGCGCTCGATTCTAGGATTTTTTATGTCACAGGTCGAAGTGCGGTGGACAAACTTCTCTTCGTCCCCCAAGGTAGTGCCTTTCATCGATTGTGTCTCTATCTTCTTTAAATCATCTGTCACTTAGAAGTCTTGGCTTTATTTAATGATGGGGGAAATCTTTGAGGGTTTTTATTGGGGCAGATTAGTTTGCTAGCTTAGTAAGATCATGTTCTTTTGTTGTGGCTTCTTTTCTTATTCTTAATGATTTCTTTCCTTTGGCATGATGGGTTTGAGTTTGGGAACCCCAAAGTTCAACTTTGGGAAGATATTGGGTGGTGAAACTGTAATTTAGTTGGATTTCAGCTGCAATTTATACTGTCTCATCAAAACTGAAGTTTCAATGTACAAGTTGTTCTGGCCAATACTTAACAAATTTCATCTTTTTTGCTTCTGTTTATCAACCTGTTAGTTACTTTGAAGTTGAAGCATAACAAATTGTTAGTAACTTTATAAGTTAGAGCATGCAGTTTAGAGTAATGGATTGCTGCAAATTATTTAATTAATTTTATTGATTACACTGTATCCCAGTTTCCTTTATGGAATTCTATCAGCAGCTTTGCTGTAATTTTAGATCAGTGTTCATGTTAATGCCAAAGGCAGTCTCTTTCCTTTTCTGCCTTCCTTTTTCTCCAATCTCCAAATAGGACTTTTCTATGGCACATCAGGTCAGTTGCATACACATGGAAGGAGTTTGAATTCCTATCCATACAACAGAGGGAAACCTACAAATAATTGATATAAGACCAAGAATGTTATGAAATTTACTAATTGAATTTTTTTTATCAGCGCATGGTATCTTTATGGTTTCAGCATCAGGCTCTAAATAACTTGACTTTGTAGAAAGTGGAGTTGTTTGCTGATAGTTTTAGCTATGAACTTGCTTACTATTGTCTTATCCTTGAGCAAGAATGAGCCAGCTGCCAGTGGTTTAATGTTAGAGGTTATTCCCATTTGGGGCTTATCATATTACAATCTGATTTTTATGCTTGTATGAAATATAGTTAAAATTATGTATCATGCATACTATTTTTTACAAAATAGTAGCAAATCACTTCAGTAGAAATTAACATCATGCTACAAATTATTGCTAGGTGGCGTTGACGAGACCACTGGAGAAGTTGATCCCTGATGCTATTTCGGATCAAGCAAAAGGTCTTGTAATACTGACTGCTGTAAATGTCCGAATAATGGCTATATATTTGGGACCTGTAGAGAGGATGGTTCCTGGTTTCCACCATCTGCCATCTCTCTTCATTTGGTTTGGATGGGAGACCCAGGTCAGTTCATTTCTTTCCCTATGTATGTTTTAATTTTTAACAAATTATTAATTTGAAAGGACTCTTGAGATCATGAGATGAATGAGCGAAATGAGTATTTGAGTTTTTCTCCCCTTGGATGGAGGCAAGCTAACTGATTATATATTGTCCGAGGAACAAATAGGTTATCGGAACTTTTAGTGGAAATGTGCATTATTTATCAGTTGGTTCAGGATTGAGTGCAGCTGCTGACTTATTTTTTACAGTGCATATATATATATATATATTTCCTAATTCTTTTTTAGAGATTTCAGATTAACAAGAGATCAACTGCTTCTTACTGTATGTTTATCATGTATTTTCAAAAAAATATCTGTTTTTTCATTTCCTTCGTGTTGCTATATGGTTCCATGACTCCTGAAATTAGCAAATTCTTGAGTCGGTGTCCTTGCGTACCCATTCCATGCACTTTGAAGAAGTAAAAATGGAAGGAAATACCATACGCTGAAAAGCAAAATTATTTATGCCCATTTCTGATTGGAATTTTCTAGTTGGTGATGATGCCATGTTTAATACTCAACACTACATTGTTGCTCTGGTTGTTCTCTATCAAAAGCCTCGGAACGATCTATTCTTTGTAACATGGCCTTTGGGTTTCCTCTACTGCAGGTGCATTTGCGGATTGTTCAACATTACGAAACACCCGCTTCTCCAGTGCTCCTGCCAAGGCATCAGACATCCGAGGCCTCCTGCAGCCGTTCTCTATATTGCTCTTGCTGATCTAGTCTCTTAAAGCGATCCTCGTTGTTATGCATTGCATATTGATCCCTAATCTTTGGTTTTTATGTACAGAGAATGGCAATTGAATGTTTGAACAGATTAAACTTCACTTTATAAGTGGATTACTTTAATTATCAGTACTGGTATTCCACAAGTGTACATATTGTAAACATGGAAGTGCTGCTTGTGCCAATGACTCTTTTGCTTCTATCAGAATCTATATGTGGTTTGAGAGATAATACTGCGATGTCATGTTGCTCTCAGCATATATATATATATATATATATATATATATATATATATATATATAGCGCTCAGCATCGATCATCTCTTATGAACCTTCTTCCGCCGGTGCCGGCCTCCCTTTGGCAGTTGTAGTAGGTGGCGGCCACAGGCACCAAGTAATGCTCCATGGCGAACCTTCTTGTGCTAAAGTTGTGGCGCATCTCCGGCGTGAACACCGTCTCCCTTCCCATCTGGCGGAGCAGCACGAACACCATCCGGTGGATCCCCGACGCCGGCCGGGGGCACTCGTAGCACGCGAGCTCCCTTCCTGTGTCACCAACATCACAGTTAACTGAGGGAGATTAAACACAAGGGTACATATAGAGGAATCTGAGGAACGATGTCATGTTTGCGTGCACATGCACCACACGATCCATGGGATGGTCGTTTGGTGTGGCAATGGAATCTCAAATCCTTCCCCTACTCGAGGTTGAAACCCTTCCATGTGCGATCATAGCAGAAAGAAGCGACTCGAGCCTTTTTGGGAACTGTTCACCACCGTACGTCACTCACCGAAGCTTGCGTTTGTGGTCGCGGGGATGTCCGTCACCAACCTACAAAAGCCATCAGTTAAAGATCCGTCAGCTCTATACCAGCCACATGCCTTTCTTTCTCCGACCTCCCACAGAGAGAGAGAGAGAGAGAGAGAGAGAGAGAGAGAGAGAGAGAGAGGAGAGAGAGAGAGAGAGAGAGAGAGAGAGTTGACCAGTGGAGGTACTCCCGGAGCGTCGGGTTGCTCGGGTTGGGGGCGTCGGGATCCACCATCACCTGCCAAAACCACGAGTGCTAATGGACTCACGCAACGTGTTCGATGCGGAACCGGGGTGCAATCTGTGAGAGCAAGAAGAACTCACGAGCGTGTAGAAGACGCGCAGGTCGTCTCCTCCAACCTGAACAAGAGGCTTGTCGACCACAGCAGACGGCTTGAACTCGCTGCCATTGATGACCAGCCTGTTCTTGTACATGACGCCGAGCGACACCGATCGAGTGAACGGGTCCAACACATCGCCCACGACATGGCCCAGGATTAGCGGATCCCTCGACATTCTGTGACCGAAGCTTCTTTCCGGACGAAGGTCGATGAGAACACAGTGTTCAGGCGGTCATTTATAGGAGCTCCGCTCCATGTCAGGCCAACGCGGAGTATCGAGCAGGACGATAAGAGCGCATTTCACCGCAGGAGACACATTTCACCGCCGCGATAATCATCACTATCGTTGAGGAATCTGCTTTTGTGACCGTAGACTCTCATGCAATTATCGCGTGTACAAACAAGAAAAAGGGAGGAGAAGGAGAGTGGGCCTTAAGTTGGTGGGTGGGTGGGCTAAGAATGTTATCTTTCTGCATGCACCTCCCACCTTTTGTTGTCATCTGATCATTCACGAAGACAGAACAACAGCATCGATCGTGCATGCAAGAAGCAGCACCGCACCAGATGCATCGCAGACTCCATGTTGCATTCACGCAGCAAAGGCGAAAAGGGCACAAAGATTCAAGCTTCCCTTTCCGCACACCTTTATCCCATCCCTTGTAAAGCCGGATAATGACCATACTCGCCATCTTAACGAAACTAACAAGCCCGCTAATCGACCTATATCACCCGACATTCGGCTGCAGGTCACATTTGGTTCGAGTTGTAGTAAATATTGGGTCTCGATCTCGATGGCAGGTGGCAGATAACAAGAGAAAGAAACGCGAGTCGTACCTTCAGAGGAGCTATCTCAAGAAAAGGAGAGGATGGCTCTGAGAGGATGATGAAGAATTTGCATCTAGGGAAAGGATAGAAAGCCAGCGTCCTTCAAGACAACTGCAGATTCCAAGCTTCCATTCTTATTCTGATGTCGGCTTTGTTCGCCAAAGGAAGCATCTGGGATGTTCCACATCATTGTCTACCTGAGCAGTCTGGAAGCTCTCAATTTCCTTCGAATCATACACGACCAACTCAAACATCAGGTTATAATGACATCATCAACTCCGTAAGCTCAAAGGAAGACCGAGAGAGAGAGAGGGAGTGATCATTTTGTTCTTACATGTCTGTAGAAACTTTGAAAGGCTCTCCTTTTTGTCCATACAACAACAACGTCTTCTCGTCTGTGTTGCTTATTCGATCGTTCTACCACCACTTTCCTTTTTGTCTTAAGAATATTGATTGACTTGTGATTGAAAGGTGTAGATTATAGTACTACACAATTTAGGCATGTCGTTAAATTCATGTTTATAGTTTTTATACTTTATAAAAAAATATTATGCGATGTATACTAAAAAAAATCATTCATTGAGAATTAAATCTTCCTTATAATTGTTCGTTCGAGCTTCACAAAAGCCATAAATCGATATATTACTGTGTGTTCATCACTCATGATAAGCTAGGAATATTTTTCTTTGGATCCGATAAGCTTATCGGATTCGAATATTGGCGTGCGTTGACAGGACCCAAAATTTTCGATTACGGGACCCTTTTTTGGATCCGACTCGATGACGCCGTGTTCTCATCAACCACTACCCGATCGCAACAGAGCATCGCGGCCGTCCGTTGGGACAATAAAAGAGCAGCGCGTTTGAACCTCGACCGCCGCAGCTCATGTCGAGAGGGCGACGCCGTGCCTCCGACGCGATTCTGCTCCTTCCCCTCCCATTTCGATGGATCGATCGATCTCGGGGTCCAGTTGCTCCAATCTTTGAATACGGAGAGGTACTGCCTTAACTCCAGCATTACTCGATTTTTCCCCTTGTTTATCCAAATTAGATGAAACTAGCACATTTTTAGGGTCCAGATGAAATGGGTTTTCCCTAATCTGCGGAAAGAAGATCCCTTTTTTTGGGTGGAAATCCTTGTCCCTTTTGTGTATTTACGTTTAGAGTGTCCATAATTATGTGCATTTTATGTAAGATAGCCCTAGATATATTGTGATTGTTTTGGGAAGTCAATTGGAATGCTTGTTCTTGCGATTGAAGGGTTTGGACAAGTGTTTAAGACGGTCATTTTGACATTATTTGTTTTTTGAAATTGATAAGGCGTACGGTGAGAGCGGGGAACCAAGGATATCATAGATCCGTCGAGTCTTCCTTACCCTCAGATCCGTCTCTTTTGAATTTCGCGAGCTCCAAAAAGGGTAAAACCTTGTGGGTACACCTATCGCCCAAAGTGAATAATACCTCGAAAACCTACGGGCCGCACCATTGGTGGATCGACCAAATGTTTCAGAAGTGAATTAGTTCCTTTAGATGAATCAACATAAAAATCTTTGGGCTTCAAATCAATACTCAAGTATTTCTTGAAGAAATCCTGTTATACTGTAAGACCCATCATCTGTTTTTGATATGCTGTAGAACCTAAGTTTCTCTAGTTAGACCGAGACAATTAATCTCAAAGGTTAGGCCATACTATGATTTCTATTCTTGACATATTGGTTATACCCAACACTTGCGATTTTGAATTCATCATTGAACACATGACCTTCCACTCTGATATCTTCTTAAATTTTTGATCAATATTACTGCATCTGTAAACTAAAGTCAACAGATGAAACATAATCTGATTTATATTCTTCACAATTTATAAGAAAAAAAGGAGCTTTTTATTATTTAACTCGTAGTCACGTTTGGAGATTTCATCTTCCACACTCCTGAGTCTTGATTGTGCTGATGGCAGATCTTGCTATCCCTGTAGAATTTGAGCTGGGGTGTTGACCAAGCTGGAGATCTACTTTTCCTTCGATACATCCACACTCCTTAATACTTTTGGAACACTGAAACCAGACTGCACTCTGTTCAGTTCTTTCTTTTGACATTCTTGTGGATGACATGATGAGATGAATCCAAGAAGATGCTTTTGCATATTTTCTGGTGTTTGGGTGTTGGAGGATAGCTAAGTTGAGAAATCTAATAGAAAACATGGCAAGGATTGCCTGATCTGAGTGTTCTCTCCAAAATATGGGCAGACTTCTGAACACATGCATTTCCACTTTGCTGTTCAATCTATATATAACACTTTGTTGATGTTCACAAGAATGCTTTTAACTTCGTCAAAATCCAGGTTGAACATCAACAGAGAAAGATGCAGAATGGAGATCTCCTCAAGTTTAATGCATCTCAATTGAGTACATTGCTTGCTATCATAAATCAATGGCATCTATTACAAACTCAAACTTTTGGAAGACAGAGTATGGCAAATATATAACATCAGAGCCTTTAGATCATATCGTTCTTAGTCACTGCACTAAAAAGACTTAACCCAGTGAAAGCCTAATAATTAATAGATCAAAGTTGGTTATCTATGTGGTTTGACCCAGGTCTTTCAAGTGTGTTGAAACCTCAGTTTAGTTCTCTTTCTCTCTCTCTCTCTCTCTCTCTCTCTCTCTCTCTCTCTCTCTTGGAGTTTGTGGGGCTATATGCCAATGTATCTCATTTGAACAATAAGTGATGCATGGCTGAAGGGATTTGCTCAGAATCTCCTTCAAAGTAAACTCTAAAATAATATCAAAAGATTAGAGATTTGGGAGACACAGAGTCTGGTTCTGAGTTATTAACTTTCTAATGCTGAAGTTATATTAGCAGTTTCTTCAAGCTGAGAGAGACTAAAACTTCAAGGTTTCCTATAAAAATTCCTCAAGCAGTATCTTAGAAGCTCAAAGGTCAACTGGGGGAGATTTTTGAATTGGCATGCTTGATCCTTGCACTAAGTAAATCAAATATTCATAGTTTAAGATCTGAGAGGAGTTTTAGAATGATGACTGAGTTCACCATTACAAGAACAAGAGAAAAGGTCATATAGGTGTCAGACAGCAACATCTAATTAGACTTGCTTGCTACCACCCTTCATGTTGTTTCTCAGCGTTTTAAAGATGCTTTCTCTACACCATTTTTTTATTGCATGCTTTAGTTGTCGTATCATATGGATTTTTAATAATTGGCTTAATTTGGATG
The DNA here is from genome assembly GCA_004837865.1 of Musa balbisiana. Taxonomy (NCBI): domain Eukaryota; kingdom Viridiplantae; phylum Streptophyta; class Magnoliopsida; order Zingiberales; family Musaceae; genus Musa; species Musa balbisiana. The sequence goes on from CM017189.1 coordinate 30,081,736, forward strand.
GGTATTTTATTTTTGAGAAAAATATTAATATGTGAAATGAAGATCGCAAGAGAGTTTAAAATAGGCACACATTACTATAAATTGCAAGAGTCCGATGACAACTTAGCATTTAAACTTTTGGATTATATTAGTGTTCAATCATATATATTGGTCTTTACCAGTTGTCTCAGGCCTATTTATTTAGGACCTTGAACGTAGTATCAAGAGGTTGATTGTCAAGAGAGAGAGGGAGAGAGAGAGAGAGAGAGAGAGAGAGAGGAACGATTACTCAAGTTGGCTGTAGGCGAATAAGTCATGTGATAGGGAGACAATCAACATTTTCAGATCCTTTTATATTGTGATAACAATGAAGCTTACAAATAAACCTCCATTGTCCTTTAAGTTTCTATTTATCCCCAAAAGAAACTTCACTAGCCAAAATGTTTCACAAATTAGATGGTTAATGACCTTTTGTGGCTTTTAGGATTTTGACGGTTAGTTAGACTATGTGACATAGATAGTTCTATGTAAAGTCACTCAAAAGAAATATAAATCTAGTCAAGCTACATCTCATATAAGCAATTGGCCATCTAATGTAATTAAGCTTATAGATAACTTGAGCTTTGAACTTAGTTAGCCAAGGTTCATAAAGAAAAAAATGATACGTAGTTGTGTGATCAACTAAGTTCAGAATAATCAAATCTATAGTACCGAAGTTTGGTGTCATTAAGTTCTTATAAGTTTTCTTGGAAACTTCGGTAATAGGTTTTTCCTTTATAATTCCAACTTTGTTGCTTTTTTCTTTTAGGGTTGTATATTTTCTGACTTGGTTGCTTCTTCTCGCGTGATTATAGATCTTGGGTTGGTAATATTCTATACGCTACTACTTGTAATTACATGTCAAATCATACAAATCTTGAGCCTTAATTTGCTTCTTTAGTCAGCTTCTTTACTCTTCAAGCTATAAGCTTTCTGAGACTAACCAGCAGTTCATGATCTTGAATGACCAGCCTATTCTCCTTGAACTTAAATGTCTGTAATCATCATCATCATCATCATCATCATCATCATCAAGCTTGAGCAAGACCTACTCCTTTACTCTCTAATGTGATGCCCAGGTTTTCAGAACCCTACATATCTTTCTATCAACACTTTCATCTATTTCGAGAACTCAAATGACCTTGCAACTTGTGCTGTGGCCCTAACACTGTCACAACACGTCGTAGAATCCACTATATCTTTCGTTAACCGCGTCCTCATTGCAAAACCACCAATCCCAATCCCCATATTTAATGATCCGAAGAAGAAAAAGTCAACATATCCCCTTCCCCGATCCAAGACTACGCTATTCCCGCCGGAAAAGTGGATCACATTTGTAGTACCAAGAACAGCATCAGAGTCATCGTCAAGCAAACCTCATCTTCCATAATGATACTAATTCACCATCCCATCAGATCTATCAATTAATGTTTCTGATCTCGACGCTTGCACTTTGTGAATACTCTTTTGACTTGAAGCGACGCTGTGCAAGTGCGACCAGCGCAAACAGCCTCATGTGCTTCCTCTTAATGAGCTCGCATTTCTAGGAGCCAAAGCTGGCAGTGTAGACCAACGGCGGCGAGACCATGGGATGTGAGGTCGTGCGTTGTGGACGTGAATGCATGGTTTCTTTATGCCGTTCCTCTCGTTCATATACCGAGCTCTGTAACCCTTACCTCACTCGATCAAGAGGGAGAGAGAGGAGGAGGAGGAGAGAATGGCCACCACCTGCCTCTCTCCCCAGCGTCTGCTCGTCACCCTTCTCCTGCTCGCTCTCGCGTCGGTCACACCACAACGTAGCGACGCGGCTGAGGTCAGGGATCCGCGTGCACGGAGTCGATTCCTGGCGCAGGAGACCGTGAAGAAGGGCGACCGGTGCGACCCGGTCACCAACAACAGATGCTCAGGGCTGCAGGCCAAGGACGGCACGCAGCTCCTCTACTGCTGCAAGAAGCACTGCCGCAACGTGCTCAGCGACCGCAACAACTGCGGCGCCTGCGGCGTCCGGTGCGGCTTCGGGCAGTTGTGCTGCAAGGGGAAGTGCACCGCCGTGGCCTACGACGTCAACAACTGCGGCAAGTGCGGCACCGTGTGCCAGCCGGGGTTGCGATGCGAGTATGGTAGTTGTGGCTATGCCTGATCTTGAGCTACGAACTGCATTCTTCTTCTTCTCTGCGAGATGTAGATTACAGTCTCTCTCTCTCTGTCTCTCTGTCTCTCTTATATATATATATATATATATATATATATATATATATATATATATATATATATATATATATATATATATATATATATATATGGATTAAGGTGGTTTGGAGTGGGGAGTGAGAGGACGATGGATAGAAGCTTACTGTCCACTGAAACAACTTGCTCTCTACTTTTTCTTGCTTCTGTGAAGGGTTTAGCACAGGATGTATACCAATCCTTTGTAAACAAGCTTAATAATTTCTCTTCGTCTTGAGCAATGATTCGGTTTAGTGAATGCTTTGATTAGGTTATTTTCCATGTAATTCTTAAGAACAGTGTTAAGGACATACTTTATGTGCATCGAGTAGTAGACACAAGACACCATGGACCAAAAAATTACTATTTTTATTCTTAGTTTAGACCACCCATTTTGGACAAATGATATAAAATTTGTATGCAGTCCTGATTTTTTATTATTTTGTAAAAAGAATTGGATGGTTGAGATGGAAGAATGAGACTTGATGGATGGTTGGGTGGGCCTTGGACACAAAGGTCATGTTCTAGGCTGCAAAGGTTTACTTGTTTTTTATAAGCATACTACAACATCAGATATTGGTCAATATTTACATTGTTTTTTCCGATGAGGACAGGATATACTTCAATTTAGCTATTTTTTTATATATATGTTTGAGCTATTGAAAACCAATAGATAAATCATGTTTTAATTGATCAGAAAATATCATAATTCTTCAAATGTATATAGTTAGATATCCTTAACGTATATGAATTCATCACAAATTGGATTTGCAAGGTTTGAAATCAAATGCAAAGATAAGCATAACTAAGGTGCAAAGTACTTCCTCTGTATGTATAAACTAATGGAAATCCTTATCCTATACGACTTCATGACAAATTGTGAAGGTTTGAAATGGAAAGTAAAGATAGCTACAATAAAGGTGCAGAGTACTCCTCCTATATGTATAAACTGATCAGTAGATATTGAAGACTCTTTGTTGCATATCACAAGCAGACAATCAACACCAGACATTAATAATCATGTAAGTAGTAGTAGCTGTTGATGCATGTTGATATATTGTTGCACAAAGTGATAGATCTCATATTCAAATATGCATGTGAGGGTCATGTACATCATTTAACATAATAAAAATATTTTTTTAAAAAATAATTATGTAAGTAAAATTGGTCCTTTGATCTCCCAAAAGGTGCCATGACTTAGGTATTGGTGCAGTTCCTACACAGAATTAATAGAGCATTTATTATTGTCATAAGCAATAGTGATGATCCATCTCTAATCTTTAATCGGATGACACAAGATTGAGATATTAGAAACACAAGGCAATGGTCCATTGACTCCTAAACATTTTGGTATAAATGATGGTGGTCAATAAATGCACAGTTCCTCTCACTCATAACCTCGGTGCAGGTGATTGACGAGGGTATTGGAATTTGGATGGTTAGTCCCAAGAATGATTCCCCTCATTGCTTCCATTTCTCTTATACAGAGAACTGTTATGGACTTTGTCACAACACATTATCCTGACACAGTTGAGATATGAGTCTGAGAAACTCCAATCCAATGATCTGCAACCCCACTGCAGTATATAGTAACCTTGGAACATCATGATGTGCTGTAGAGAAGTTGATTAGATTGTTGATTTCCAAGGGAAGGTGAATGAGAGACACTCCGATGACAGTGTACCATCTGCTCAACTTAAACTTGAATATATTATGGTAGAGAGGACTCACAGGAGTAATAGCTACAGTTCAAAAAAGAGAAGCTATTCTGTTCTTTTACTTTCTCCCCTTCCCATTCCATTCCTCAAAACTACTCTTTTACATTCACTGGAGCAATGGAGAACCAGCCAAGACATCAGGAAACATCGGCAGCTGTAGAAACAGTCACAGCTGCACCAATGGAGCAACACCAGCAGAAACTGCAGTACTACTTTAATGCAAATTAACCAGTGATATGATTATCCTCTTTTGCTGATATGATTGAGAATTATTATGTAATAAAAAGTATAGGAAAATAATCTGATTTCTTGACATTTCTTCATCCTGATAGAAGAAAATGGAGGAATGAATGGTAAGCATTCTTAATATTTTTAATATGGCTGATGAGCTTGATGGACAAGGTGGATCCAAGCTGCTGGCCTTGAAGAAAATAATGCAGATTTACAGAGGATAGAAAAAAAAAAAAAGTGCCAAATGAAGGAAGATCATACCTCACTCTTCTGTGGTATGATTGAAGCTTGATATCAGCAAGTGTTTGGATCAGTAAGCAGTAAATTTCTTGTGCCAGAATAGTAAAACAGATTACAGTATCGAGTGAATGCAAAAAAAAAAAAAAATCACATTTTATCTCCTGCAAACACAAGCTCCAAAGATTAATCCTACAAAGAGATAGTCATCTGGTGCATTCTATGTAGGTTTCATCTCTATAGGAGAAGCCAACTAGGTTTTCAGTCATTTCCATATCATTGAAGCATAAATAAATATCTCTAGCTGCAGAAAGTAATGTTGTAGACAAACAGTAGCAACAAAATCAAATAGTTATCATATTTAACAGTGGACTGTAGAACATCACAACTATGAGCTTCCAATAATGTTCAGTCAGTGATTTCCTTTAGAGAGTTACTGAAGGTAAAACATATCAATTTTATATGTATGGATATGTCACTGAGATGGGTGTGCTCTTCATATTCTCCTGAGCTCATTGTAAAGTAGTTGAGAACAACTGAGGTTATGAAGACATTTGCAGATCATGTATAGGGAGGGATCATCAATAGATAATATTCATGAAAATTAAAATAGTGCACAATTAGCATATATATATGTATATATCATCATCATCATCAAGGAATAATCTTCGTCTCTGCCCTCCCTCCCATCAGAGATCCCATTGCAAGTGGAAAGGTTCACCAAATAATTTCCTGCTGTCATGTGTATCTTCCTCTCCCGTAAGTATCATGAATTATGATTTCTCAGAAGCAAGTGTTGAGTTAGTTGATCGGTTCACATCAACTTGCATTCGGAAGGGCAAAGGTATAGTAAGAAAAATATATGTATTATATTTTCCTTGATGTTATTTTCATGTGCTACAACTGCTGGGACCATCATATTAGCTCTTTTCCTTGTCTACGCTTTCTTTTTTTGTTTACACTTTTTGCTTGATTGGATAGAACAGGTCTTATCATGCAGAAGTGGTAGTTGGAAGGTCTAATGACTTGAAGGTGTAGTAAGTATTAAACTCCTGAGGAAAAGAATGCACTGTTTGAATGGGAGACATGCATGGAACTTTATCTTCAATCATATAAACATGTTAGTTTAAGCATTGTCATGTACAAAAGCTAGACTTCAGTTTCTTGCAGCTTCACATGCAAAGAATGAGCTTGGAAATAGTCACTCAGGTGGATAGTATGCTTGGATAATTGAATGGTTCATCTCCTATAATTAAATTCTCAAGAACTCTTAAAATGTTCTCTAGTAATTATTCATAAACATCCAATAGGTGCTAAACTTATTGGATTAGTTTTACTAAAGTTTGGTCTCATCAAGTTAGTTAGTGTTGTCTCTTATATTAATTTCAGTAAAATAACTGTGACAAATGGAGTTGGACTAAGTTTATCCAAGAGTGATTTCTATCATATCTGGTGGACTCCATGTTAAGCTTTCATAATCTGATAAAGCATGCATGCTGTGATTAGTCTAATAGGCAATTCAGTATTACTGGGAAAAGATCATTCAAAAACTTCTTTTAATTCAACTGAAGATGGACGGTTGATCTATATAATCAGTTCCAAGAGTTGCATTTAGTTCTTAGCAAACTATTAAATCAACTTTTTGAGTTTTGACCCACTGGTGGTTGTAAGCTATAAGGGTTCCATACATGTTATATATTCTCCTCTGTTGGTGATTAACCATTAAAACATTGCATTCTTCTCTTATTATAACTCAAATATGCTTTTGTAGGTAATTTTCATTTGCAACTCTCCAATAATTATAACTAAAAATAAAAATTATGAAATATTCATTGGAAGAATATTTCTCCAGCTATTATTCAAACCATGCAAAATGAGTACCAACACAATCATTATCACTTTATTGATGTAATAAAATAATCATCAATCATTCAGTCACATGAATCTTTTTCATGAAAATGATAAATTTCCCATGCACGCAGTACTTTGACGTCACAAATCAGCTGATTACTACAGCACTAGTAGTGCTGTTTGTTCACAAGCAATTCTTTTTTGTTTTTTATTCCTTCCTTTATTTTGATTAGCACGCAAAGCAACTAGAAAAACAAAATAAATCCCTTCAATTCTCATATAAATTTTGTAGGGTGCAAAGACAAAAAAAGAATTCTCAACCTGTTTCAATGCTGAGACTGAAGAAATGAGTTTTCCCTCTCGTGTCATACAAAAGAAGCGGACCTATGCATCACAGATAAGAGATGATAGGGAGTTCGATGAACTCAAAACTTAGGGGCGACAGCTGCATCACCACCGCGCATGCACAGATCACAAAGCAGAACGGACGAGGCAGATCAACTGGATCCGAAGAGTCACCTGCATGCATTGCTCATTACTCGTCACTCATTCCAGCGAAAACATATTATTATTGCTGATGATAAACGAATTCTGAATCCTTATTATTATTCATCTTTATATGATGATAAGATGTTACATCACGAGTTTAGGATTCGTGCAAAACGATGATAGCTCGTCGGCGCGTTCGCTTGCTCGTTTTCGATCCATATTTACCGTGGCGTAGGTGATGGGTGACAAGTCTGTTTGGCCCCCACATAAGATATTGTGTGCGTCACAAGAGATTACGTTTATCCAGTTGATGGTCCCGACCGCGGTCGGCATGCGTTGCAAAGCTCGGGCGGGGGGGGGGGGGGGAAGGGGGGGGAGGGTGGGGGGAGAGAGAAGAAAAGGAAGGTAAATAACAGTAAGACAGCAACCGATAGACAGATATATACGGGAGTAGATCAGCTGGAGGAGGCGCAGAGGAGAAGGGAGATGAGGAATCCCTTGGGATCGTTGGCTGCGGAGGAGGGGCAGCAGCAGCAGCGGCGGGGAGTGTCGACGCCCACGCCGTGCTGCAGCAAGGTGGGAATGAAGCGCGGCCCGTGGACGGCGGAGGAGGACGAGGTGCTGGCTAGCTTCGTGAGGAGGGAGGGGGAGGGGCGGTGGCGGACGCTGCCCAAGCGCGCCGGGCTGCTCCGCTGCGGCAAGAGTTGTCGCCTCCGCTGGATGAACTACCTCCGCCCCTCCATCAAGCACGGCCCCATCACCCCCGACGAGGAAGATATCATCCTCCGCCTCCACCGCCTCCTCGGCAACCGGTATCCTCCCTCTCCCTCTCGCTGTTTCTCTCTCTCTTAGGGTTTCAGCTTTCCGTATCTGGAACGAGCAGGTGGTCGCTGATAGCTGGGAGAATACCGGGGCGCACAGACAACGAGATCAAGAACTACTGGAACACCCACCTCAGCAGGAAGCTCATCAAGCAAGGCATAGATCCCCGCACCCACAAGCCCTTCACCTTCTCCACCAATCCCAACCCTACTCTGCCATCAACGCCACCACCACGTCATCCTACCGCGAACCCCGATCCCACGCCTTCTGCTCCTCCAGCACCGGTCACCACTGGCGGCGGCTACTTCAACGTGGGATGCCAGAACAGCGAGGAAGGGAGGAAGGGAACCGATGGCTGCACTGTTGATTTCTTCTCCGATCTCTTTGATCCTTTCATCCACGATGACATCTTGATGCAGCAGCATCACAATGCTGTCAACAATCACACTGATAACAGCAACAGCAACAGCAACAGCAACAACAAGCTCGTTGAGATGCTTGATCCTATGGGTGCATCACTGGTCCCAAGCTTTGGGTTTGAAGGTCTGTGGGAAGATCCCTTCACTTACTTTGGTTAGTTTGGATCAAAGGTCATGCAGGCAAGTAAATCCAGCTATCTGTTCTGAATCTCGAGAACTATGTGTCGTGTTGCATAGCAATTCAGCAAGTTAAAGGTGTTCATTATGTCCAATGGAATGGATTATGTTCCGATTCCAAATATTGTCTTATATGTGTCATTCGAAACCTTTGATGACTATTTTCTCTGTAAAATCTATTATTCGTTCAAAGATTTCATTGATTTCTGCATCATCATTCACCGACCAGCAGCAGATGATTGTCATGCCTTGCTAACTCTATTTATGTTTATGGAATTACTTTGATGAGGAATGTCTGAATATTTGTCATGTTGATTACAATTCATTTACATCCATTGCTGTACTACAGGCATTGAATTCTTGTGTTGACAGGAAGAACTTTGATAGACAGTTATATAGAGATCCAATCCCTTCATCAGAACAAATATATGTTATTATCATTTAGTAGGTATCTAAGATCATAGCAATCCAGAAATGTAATGGTTTAGATAGCATAAAATCACTGAGAAAGATCAAACACTTGAAACCATGGGATGGATGATCCATGAGGAGAGCAGCATTGATCTGAAAGTGACACATGAGGAAAAAGCATAAAGCTAGTGGCTATTAGGACTCTGATTCATGCATGACAAAACTTCAGACAGTATATGATGGTGCCATGTTCAGATCATCTAATGCAAAAACATCTCGGAAGGGCGAAAATTCTTCTCAAAGGCAACTTTTTGACGAATTCATGGTTCTCCGCTGCGGTACATTTGATTTTAGATCACAGAATGAAAAGAAACAGCACACCAATTCTAAAGACAAATAACAGTGTTAAAGAACATAGTAACAATTTATATTACAAGAAATAAAGTGATTAGTTGGATACGATATTCGCAACGTTTCAGAAACATTATTACATCTACCTCTTAGATCTTATGATATGTAATTGTTTATTTCTGGAATAAGTTGTACATAGAGCAAGCATATTTCCTAGGTTGCTAGAAATTTACTTCTGTTCATCTTGTTCCTGTTGGAATCTTCAGATAAGCTATCGTTTGGTCTGACCACTATGTGTGCTTGAATTAGCACCTTAATAAGATCTAACCAGGCCAAAATTAGATATCTTAAGCACGAATATTATCCTACAATATGATTGCTGTGAAGTTCATTTTGTTATCGTTCGTATTTATTAGGATGTATCATAACTAAGCTCAAAGATACAACATAGTCTTTCATCTTTTTGACTAAACATGCGAAACAAACCCGAATTGCAGATGATGTTTTGCCCTACATGGATTATTACTTGACTCTGGGAGAAGTGCATTAAAAACATATGATTTAAAGCTACAACACGTTCATCGTGTTTTTCGCAATCCATTTTTTCGGTACCTGCATTTTATTTGATCAAGACATTGACTTCCCTACAGCATTTTTAGCTTTATAAGCAAAGTATAAATTATATTGGAAATCATGTTTAATGAGGCCGCTAAAGAATGAACGAATAAGAGAAGATATTTGATGAATAAGCCATCTTCAATTTTGTAGATCAGACTTCCAAAGATCATGAACCTCTTTCTTATAATGGAATCTGTTGCATTAAAAGTAAATATATGGAAAGGTTTGCACCTGTTACTACTATGGTAAATCAATTTCAAGCTTGTCTTTTGCAGTGAAAACTAGAGTATTGTTCACAAGAATGAATTATGTTCTCATACAAAAGACCAATAATTTGGTTTAGCAGAATCAATTCTACATGGATACTCTATGATCACATATTTGGTCACCTAAGGTGAAGCATCTAAAAAGAAACAAATAAAAAGAATTCAACTATCTTCATACATAGGAAGCATAAACTCATAAATCAAGACTACTGATGGATCATTAAATCATGCATGATCCCTACTCCTTGAAAATGTCAGTGAAGATGAATGCATCATGTTAGAAATGCTAATCTGGCCAAGAGCATCAACCACATCTGTTGGAGAATAAAACCAGTGAGAATACTTTTCCTCTCTGTCTGTCCATTTGGCATTCATGATTAGCATTAGTTAGTTCACATATTGACAAGCTAAGATAGGTAATTGGTCTCTAAGAACAAGAGTATGTTATAAAAATCAAAATAACATAGAAAATATTGGAGAAATCATCTTCATCAAAATGACACATGGATTGGTGATATTTTTAAGCACATTAGCTATATCTCGATAGAGCAGCATTGACTGATTAATGATGAAAAGCTCATTATCAAGATAGTATGAGCAATAGCTGTGCTAATGAATCTTAAGCTAGCTGGTCTAGTTTTTGTTGTGCATTATTCATCTCTTTGTTCAACTTCTTAGTTATTAAGGAAACAAATTGACCAAATCTTGAACTCAATGCAAATTAGAATCATAGCTCAGGCACTGTAATGATTTGTAATGTAAAAGACTGCATGGGACTGAAGCTAAAGTATGTCACATGTATATTGACATTTACTTTGGAGAACCACTTGGAAATTCCAGCTTCAGTTGCAAGTCTTGTACTTTGAGAAGACTGTTAGTTAAGTCTGACTGGAAGTTGGGCTGATCACAAAATCATGCTAAAATTGTATGAATTCATTTCTGAATTCTTCACAGGGAAGGAAAAACTAGAAGAAGAGAGGAGAAAAATTGGTGTTGACTTTTCACCTACAAATTTAAGTTCTAAGAGAAGGATTTCTAATCCAACACATGGAATGTTAGTTGGCCACATTCAGGACTTGTATCATTTTAGTGGGGGTATGAAAGCCTCCATTTAGTGTGTAAATAAATGCTGGTCAAACTAATGACTCATTCACTTGCAGTGATTAACTATCAAAATAGACATGTTTAATGATTAGAACAACATCAGATATTTTTCTTTTATGTTCTTTAAGTATTAATTTCTGCATTTGATGAAGTGGTTAAATTTCAGGAAACCTTAAACCTTATTCATTATGAAGGGCAATTTAGCCTTGCTGGATTGGCTTAGGTACACTAAACTAAACTAGTTTCTGTCTTGTTGGACGCGAATTAAGAAGCCTACGTAATGAGTTGCTGCAGAGCTGCAGAATTATCTGCTAATTAAAGTTTCACATGTCATTAAAATGTGTTTGTGGACTAAGACAGTTCTTAATACCTACATACTGAAGAAATGAGCTTAAGAAAAATGTCTTTAAGTAGACCAAGTCTATCAGCAAGATAATTGATGACACTGTACTATTTCTCTTCAGCTTACTGACATAGTTGCAATAATGCTAGAAACAAAATATGAACAATGTCAATTATGATAGATTACATGGAATTAAAGGTTTCTATAATGGATCTGTAGATCACATGGAGGACATGATAATGCTCCTAGACAAGCAGCAGAAACTGTATAGAGCATGTAAGTGGCTGCCCAGCTTAATTCAAACTACCGAAAGCATTTATCTTCACTCACCATCAAGACAACAAGAGAGAGAGAGAGAGAGAGAGAGAGAGATGGAAGCTGTATGTGCGTACCTACTGAAAGCATGAGATGAAGAGGAGACCATCAAGAGCTCAATTACAGCACTGGTGGGGGGTATGAGGAGGCAGCTCTGGGGAAGGAGGGAGACTGCAGTGGAGGAGAAGGGTGAGAAGGTAGAAGAGACTGCATGCATTCTTGTGCGATGTGATAAGTGAAGCATCACGTGAGAGGATCTCATCCGATGTAGGTTGGTGGCCGATTGTGTGTGTTTGCTTTGTGATGGGATCGACTGGTAGCTGATCCAAGACGCCAATTTAGAGCATGGAAAGATGGATAGAGCAGCCAACCAAAGTGTCAACCTTGTTCGATCAACAACACTTGCTCGAAATATTTGAAGTTGGCGACATGAATCGTTTTCTATCATCCAATTTCGTACAAATAGGTGTCTTTACCAACTCCAGAATATTTAGATCTTTGTTTATATTTCTAACAAAAATCTTTTTTCTTTTTTTTTTTGTCTTTCTATCTCTTCTTATGCTCGTATAGTATGTATAAATCTTCTGAAATCATGTTTATATCATCTTAGGCTGGAGATGCTGCCAACTCCACAAGTGCTGCTTTATATTCACTTCAATTTTGGCTTGGGCTGGATGGAGTATGGGCATTACATGCTTTGATGCAATCTTGGACATCTGTGCCCTCTTACTATAGGGTTGGTGAGGTTGTTTTTAGGCTATTTGGACCTGAGCTTAGAAATATGATCTGTTGACTGTTGTGTCTATCATTTGCTTAGCATCAAGCTTGCAGTGCCATGCCAACTTCCATAGCCATGCAACTCGGTTTCTATTGGACCATCCGATGCCTTGTTGTCATACATTAATTACAAATTTTTAGCATGGGTTTGATTGAAGTTACAAGTATGATTAAGGAGCTTGATTATATCTCGGCTGGTTTTAAGAGAGGCATCAAATCATGACCCGACCTAATTTAGATACCCAGTCATGATAATTTTGATTTTCATGTGAGTCGATATGTATTAAATTTTTATATGTTGTTTTAAGATTAAATTTTTATGTATCATGAAAACAAATAGCATAATGTGATTATCAATGTGAAAAATGAGTTATGTAGGATAATGATTTAAATAGACGTCCGAACACTTGCCTAGGTGCTCAAGCGAGGCGAGACGAGGCTCAAGCACCACAAGTCTCAACCAGGTCACGCACTTTAGTGTAGCATCACTTGGACACTCGCTTGAACCCAAGTGTCGAGCGCTTGGTTCAAACGAAATAACTGAACTATACTTTTAAGTTTGGTTTGGTTGAATAGTAGCTAGTTGGTTTCATTGAACCAACTATGCTACATTCTCTTACTATACTTGCAAAACCTATCCCTCCCACCCCTGCGTGACCTAGAGTCATAAGCCTTAGTGCAACTGTTGCCTCTGTCACTAACTCTTCCTTTGTTGTTGCCTCCGCCGTCGACATATAGGATCGATGCTTCCTTTGTTGTCAACAGACTAGTCCGACGACCTAGCTATCGTATGTAGTTTCTTTCATCATCGCTACTTCCACGTGCAGCTCCTTCCACCATCAAAGGAGAGGATCTTAGCTTCCTCCACCATCGACATATACCTCTGAAGCTTCCTTTGCCCACAACGTCGTCGTCCATAACTTCTGCCGCCGTCGTTCGCAATTGTCATTCGAAGCTTCTCCCATCGCTACTACTATCCATAGTTTCCTTTGTAGTCGTCGTCATCGTCCAAAAGTTTCTTCATCATCGTTGTCGTCTTCTTCCCCACTTTTTACTATTAGTGACTTTTTTCTCCCCCTCTAACTACTATTAATAATAGATTGTTAACTACTGTTATCATATAATAGTCCGTATTTGTGTTAGTCTCTATTTATTTAGAACTATTATTAGGTTTCAGGTTAATGGCAAATGTAAAAAATAATTCAAAAAATTTATCAAAAAATTCAAGAAAGGATTCAATTTAGATATACAATTATCTAAAAAATCCTAAATATTCTAATGTAGTTACTAACATCATTTGTGATAAGACTGGTGATATTTTTCATTCAAAATAACATCAAGTAGAAAACTTCAAGAATGTATTAGCATACAAAAAATATCTACTAAAAGAAGAGTTGTTAGCTTATATGACTTTAAAAAAAACATAAAGGAATAAATTTTATGAGATTTTATTAGAAGATAATGTTAAACATATTAGAAATGATAAAAAAGAAGATTATTTTGAAAGTATCGTTATATATATATATATATATATATATATATATATATATATATATATATATATATATATATATATATATATATATATATATATATATATATATATATATATATATATATATATATATATATATATATATATATATATATATATATATATATATATATATATATATATATATATATATATATATATATATATATATATATATATATATATATATATATATATATATATATATATATATATATATATATATATATATATATATATATATATATATATATATATATATATATATATATATATATATATATATATATATATATATATATATATATATATATATATATATATATATATATATATATATATATATATATATATATATATATATATATATATATATATATATATATATATATATATATATATATATATATATATATATATATATATATATATATATATATATATATATATATATATATATATATATATATATATATATATTCCAAGTAGGAAAATAATATATGATAGAAACAAAAAGAAGTCATGATTGTTAAAGGTAAAAAGAGATTAATGGACTTATATATATATATATATATATATATATATGTATGTATATATGTATGTATGTATGTATGTATGTATCAATGATCACAAAAGCAACAAAGCAAAATTAACATAAATAAATATAAATGATATTGCTTGCTTTTTCTATCAGATTCGCATTCCCGGTACTTATCATTTAAATAGTTTTAAGGAGAAAATTAAAGATATTGGAAGACATGATAGGGGATTAAAACGTCCCAGTTATTATGAGTCGTGAGTTTCATTACTGAAAAAAGAATTGAATTATATAAATGAGTTATTAAAGAGTTACAAAGAATCATAGATAAAGCATGATTACTCTATTATGTCAAATGCTTAGACCGATAGGAGTCATAAGACTACAATTAATTTTATGATCAACTATTCTTTAGGAATTATATTTGTAAATTCATTAGATGTATAATCTTTTATGAAATCTTGAGAAAAAATATATAAGTTACTTGACAAGTTTATGAAAGAAATTAGTAAATAAAATATCATCCAAGTTATAACTGATAATAGAAGTAACTATATGTTAGTTGATAAGATTTATCTTTTAAATTTTTTAATCTTTTAATTACTCTATATGTCTTCAATTTGAATGGAAGAGCTATACAACTCCTAAGTCATGCACAAATTAATTGAAGCAAAAAGACAACACTTATATTGAACTCCATATATGACGCTGTATTAATTTAATGTTAGAGAATATTAAAAAGATTTGTAACATTAAGAAGACTTTAGAAAAGATAATCTTTATCATTAAATTTCTTTATAATCATACTAGAGGTGATTATAAAGAATTCATAAGCAATAAGAAATGGGTGGGATATGGTATCATATGATTTATTATTGTCTTATTTACATGCATTGTTAAAAACATAACTTGAGAAATATATTTACTTTGAAAAAATGGGTGACAAAAAAATAGACAAAAGAAACGAAATGCAAGAGGATAGGTGATATCATCTTAATGTCATCCTTTTATTGTGCTTTATATATTAAAGATAATACATCCTCTCATTCGAATCCTTCAATCAGTAGATAATGAAAATAAACATGTAATATGATATATTTATGAGACTCTGAATAGAACAAAAGAGACGATTTAAAAATCTTTTGATGAAAATAAAAAAGTATAAGAAATATTTATGATCATTGACAAAAGATGGAATCATAAGTATTATCGTTCATTACATGCATCAGCATATTATATGAACCCAGAATTCTTTTATAAAAACACCTCCATTAAGTTTGATATATGAATTGTAGATGAGTTATATAAGTACATTATAAAATTAGTTTCAAGTCGTAAAATAAGATCATACGTGAATTATCTTTATATAAGAATTCCAATAATCTTTTTGGAATTCGAATGGCAATTTGATCTAGTATGTTATTCTTGTAAATTTATATAATTTATATCCCTAGGTATTTATAAATTTATATAATTAATTTTATAATTATGGTTAATAATAAAGTAAACTTTACAACTAAATGATGGAGTCTATTTGAAAATTTCACCTTAAACTTGTAATAATTGATTATTACCTTAAACTTGTAATAATTGATTATTAAAATTCATAGTTTGAGTTATAATGTTGCAGGTTATGAGTAAAACTAAAGTGTTTTTAAGCATATAAAGATTACAAAATATTTTATTTTAATTAATTAATTTTTTTTAAATAAATATATTAATATATTTTTAAATCATATGACATAATAGGTTGTTACAAAGAGAAAAGAAATTGATTAGAACACCAATGATTATGTGATCTTATTTATATAAAATATAATCAAGAATTGAAGGTTCATTATGATTTACGAAATAATATTGATCCGATCTCATTATAAGATATTGATGATTCAAAAGAGTAGTTGGTGGAAGAAATGAGTATAAACTCGTGAGTTTGTATATGAAAATTGAATTTGACATGGGAAGATACGACAAAAGCTTTAGGTATTATAAAATTACAAACATATATAAGATAAATAATAAAAGTAAAAAAATATACTAAAACCTTAAATTCATCTCCTATTGTGAAAGAGAAGAAAACAAATTTTTGTTAATTAGATTGATTTATTGTATTAAGTCTTTTGATATTTTTGTTTATTAGAAGATGAATAATAATATTTTATATTTTTATTTATATAATTATATTATATATTTTTTATATTTTTATATTTCATAGCACTTTACATTTTTGGGACCAAGAAGCATCGTCTATTTTTTGTCTTTTAAGTAGCAGAAACAAAATTTTATCTTTTGAAAATGCACATCGAAAGTACTATTCACGATGTCAGAATCAATGGTAGCAGAAAATTTTCTTTCTTAGAATCAATAATGACTCGAGAAATATTTTCGTAAACACAAGCCTCTAAAATAGTCAAGTTCAGTTAAACAAGACTCACGATGTCAAGATCAATGGCAACCGAAAATATTCTTTCTTTGAATCAAGAATGACTCGAGAAACATTTTCATAAACACGAGTTGAAAAATGACAAGTTCAATTAAACAAGATTCACGCTGTCAAAATCAATGGTAACTGAAAATGTTTTTTCTTTGAATCAAGAATGGCTCGAGAAATATTTTCATAAACATAAACGTTGAAAATAAACAAACCTCAATTAAACAACATTCACCATGTCGTAACCAATGGCAACGGAAATACTCAAGAAATATCGTCAAGATTCAGTTGAACAAGACCCACCTGTCAAAATCAATGGTACCTGAAAATGTTCTTTCTTTGAATCAAGAATGACTCGCGAAATATACCATAAACATAAACGTGAACACCATAACAAGTTCAGTTATAAATCACAAGACTCACGATGTCAGAATCAATGGTAGCAGAAAATTTTCTTTCTTAGAATCAATAATGACTCGAGAAATATTTTCATAAACACGAGTTGAAAAATGACAAGTTCAATTAAACAAGATTCATGATGTCGGAATCAATGGCAACGGAAAATATTCTTTCTTTGAATCAAGAATGGCTCGAGAAATATTTTCATAAACACGAGTTGAAAAATGACAAGTTCAGTTAAACAAGATTCATGATGTCGGAATCAATGGCAACGGAAAATATTCTTTCTTTGAATCAAGAATGACTCGAGAAATATTTTCATAAACATAAACGTTGAAAAATAACAAGTTCAGTTAAACAAGATTCATGATGTCGGAATCAATGGCAACGGAAAATATTCTTTCTTTGAATCAAGAATGACTCGAGAAATATTTTCATAAACATAAACGTTGAAAAATAACAAGTTCAGTTAAACAAGATTCATGATGTCGGAATCAATGGCAACGGAAAATATTCTTTCTTTGAATCAAGAATGACTCGAGAAATATTTTCATAAACATAAACGTTGAAAAATAACAAGTTCAGTTAAACAAGATTCATGATGTCGGAATCAATGGCAACGGAAAATACTCAAGAAATATCGTCAAGTTCAGTTAAACAAGATTCATGATGTCGGAATCAATGGCAACGGAAAATATTCTTTCTTTGAATCAAGAATGACTCGAGAAATATTTTCATAAACATAAACGTTGAAAAATAACAAGTTCAGTTAAACAAGATTCATGATGTCGGAATCAATGGCAACGGAAAATATTCTTTCTTTGAATCAAGAATGACTCGAGAAATATTTTCATAAACATAAACGTTGAAAAATAACAAGTTCAGTTAAACAAGATTCATGATGTCGGAATCAATGGCAACGGAAAATATTCTTTCTTTGAATCAAGAATGACTCGAGAAATATTTTCATAAACACAAGCGATTAGGAAGCCACATATATAAACAGCAAGGAATTCAACCTTAGCAAGGGGATTGGATTTTCTCCCTCGTCCCTTCCAAAAGTCTTTCTTAGTCTAAGGAGAGACCACAGTTTGGGACACATCCAAAATCGATCTTCTCATGATCCCCATTGTCCTTCCTAACTGCTCCGCAAGCAATGTACCAAGGGCTCGGTGATCCTCATCTCAATGATATTCTTGGACTCTGGAACTAAGACAAATTGTCTCTGCAATTAAGATAAGTAGTTGATCTATGGATTATCATTTTCCGAGCCATCTCCACGATGCGGATACATATTCAACTTCAAGACTAACAGTATAATTCAGTGATTTACAAGATAAGTAAATTTTAAATACATGTCTACAATGTATAAAGACAATTATTCTTAAAATCATTCCGTCAACACAGTCAAAATCATGACTAGCAAATCCAGGATATGTAAAGATACCACATTAAAGAGTCATATATTTTCTAAAGACCAAAGATGATTTCAAGATAAATCAGAGAGGAAGACATGTGCAAACTAAGTCACCAGCATCATCACCTATACATAATCATGCACATATAAGTCAAATCTACATCCAAAACTTCCACACACATCACCACACAGAAATGTTGACCCTAGCATGACAATGATACTAACAGGACTTGCATCAAATTTCCAACATGATTTCCAGCTGATTATTCATTGCACTCAAGGAAATATCAGGTAGATCGCAAGCCTGTTCCAGGAATTATGGGAAATATCTAAATAGGAAGTTCCGATGCATCCACACCAAATTTAAAAACCCTGCTCATAAAGATAATCACCAAGCCTCTCGACGACCATGTTGCACTGGCCACCCGTCATTGGTTCATCGTATATGCCAATGATCAAGGCCAGATTGGTTTTCTTGACAGTGACACCACCAGTACCCTGAAAGTTATCGTTTGAGAAGTCAAAGAAAGTATTCAAAATCAGGTCATCAGTACACATACAAAAATTTTGGTTGCTCTCTGAATGCTTGTTGGTGCTCGTGAGCTTTGAACCAAAGAACTAGGTGCTCATTAGAGTTTATAAAATGAATCTGGTTATGGCACATTACACTAATAATCGATTAATCTATGAAATCAACACAACCAATAGATCAAAAGTAGCATCATTCTACTTGACCTTTTTTAGATAAAACAACCAGGACTGGTAACTTCAGAAGAATATAGCTGAGTTTATCCCTACACAATAATACCAACTTGAAGATTATGTCACATAAACAAAATAGAGAACTGGTTGATGATGTGTTACACAATATTTAGATGAAGTATAAATCTGCTCTAAAAGTGAACATAATAAGAGTAAAGAATATTATTGGTCAAATCTATATTAAATCATTAAAAGTTTGCTACCAAAATCAGTTGACAGATTATCCATTGGTAACAACCAAATCTCAGAAAGATAATGTCCAAAAAGATGACTAAACTATTCGTGATGCTCGCTACAACAGATGAATTTTAAATGCTTAAATAAGAAATGCCAGCTTGCAATTTTCGAACTTCTGTTTGTGCGGCTTCTTAATGGCATTTCAGAGCAAGTATATAGGTCATATTAGAAACATAAATGTAAATTAGATAATCATAAATGCATTTCAGCTCATGAATGGCATAGACCACTGACCTTCTTCCCTCGAATAACAACACCTGGCTCGCCTTGGATTACCATGTACTTTGTCCCACCAAGATATAACCCAGTTGGTGCAAGAGACCCTGGCTCATCAAAGTCGGTCATGATTGCAGTAATCTCTTCTGGTTTAAACTGTATTGAGAAGACATGATTCTATTAACAGATGATATATATATCAAAATCTACACAATGACAATGCTGTGCAACACCATGATCATGTCTGTTGTCTTATATGTATACGTTGGCAGTCCAGTAAAAAGAACTGCTTAAAGCTCCATATTGTTTTCCAGAAAACTGATAGCTGAAATAACTGATTAATTCACTAAATATTTTCTTTAAAACTCTGCCCAACTAAAAACAAGGGGAAAATAACTGTACATAAATCTACTTGTTGCACTATATCTTCTCTTATGCCCCTGCTCTTTCTTTTCTTAACCCTTCTACATGTTGCAATGACTGAGGCCTTCTTACTCGAGTCATGAAGCAATGATAGGCATATGTAATTATTGGTACACACAAATGCAAGACTTGAAATAACAGAGTATAATACACCCTTACAATGATGACAAAATTTATTGCTCACATATAATTGCATTTCACAGATTCTAAACGTACTCTTGTATGATAATATCTATGTTTATTTCTGTATTGAATTCTTTATAATTATTAACTGAAAAAACCTCAGCAAAGCATTAGACATACATATCTATGAAGAATCCAATGAACATCAGTAATTGATATGTATTGATTACATGATGGCATGGATTATGAAATATCCATGATTCACAGCTTTCATACAACAAAAATCCAATTCAAACATAAAAAAGGGCAGGATTAGCTTAGCTAGAACAACATGATTATTATGTTCCTAGATATGCCACATATAAACACAAAGAATATTCCACATCTGAACTTCTTAAGTTGCAACAAGATAAATATACATTGACAAGCCAAAAAGTGTTCTTTTATTATTTATGTGAAGTGTTATAAAAGAAGAAAATGTAAAATCTCAATATGAACGTAACATACAAAATTAGAAGGGGACCTCCCACTCAGCAGCACCCTGTTCCTCTCGTTATGAACTCTCTCTCTCTCTCTACATGTAAAAGCTCCCAAGCACATCAGAGTTTCACTTGAGGGCAGAAGAACACTGCTGACCACATTCTTGAGATTCTTCTTGTTGGTAGGTTGAACATATTTAGACAATGAGTACATCAGAGTCCCCAGCATGTGAAGACTCCGAGGTGCTCCGAAGTGCCATATGTTACACAAGACCAAACCCTAGTGGGTTCCTCCTCATCTTACTTGGAAGGATGACCAAAAACAACCTCAAAACTCATAAAAATACTAATTGATGGTGGAGCATCAAAGGGCATGAATAGTATCATCACATCACCTCCCAGAGTATCAATACCTGTAATCCATCCATTAATACATAGGTACGTCCTAAAAGATCAATGCTTGTAATTAATCCATTCACTTTAACCTAGGTCGCATCAGATATGATCAAAGGGGTAAAACAAAAATCTCACAGTCACATATGATAGGAAGCACCGAAAGCCCTCCGATTCTGACCCGTGCATTAGAAACGTTTGGCCACTAAACTAATCTCCATCAATTTCTGACGCTTACACAATCACCTGATTATTCTACAACTTTTATGTTGATAGATTGTGATACCACAAGGATCACCAGCAAGTAAGATATTTTCTTTTTTCTAGCTGATAGACAATATCAACTTGGTGCAGATCGAAGATATGATTAATGTAAACATCCAAAGAAAAAGCATGTTCGTCAACAAATAAAGGATTGTCAGAGTCTATCCGATTCCATGACATACAAGCTCGAAAATCTTCCAAGCTTCAGAACACTCCTTCCAGAAAGAAACGAGGGATGATCGCTTCCGACACTAGCGAATAGAACTCTATCCACCAAGCGACAAGAAAACGAAGACCCTAAAGAAAAAAGATTGAAGGAGTAACTGCATAAATGAATAAAAAATCCATTTTCTAGCGGTTAACCATCAGATCTCTCAAATCGAATGGACTCCAATCGAGCTCAGAAACAGACAGTCGAAAAAGAGGGCAGATCGAAGGGGAGAACGGGAATCAGATCCTTCTTCCCCGTTTTTTCATCACGAGATCGAGACCGCAGGATAGGGATCAAATGAGGGGACTCGGACCTGAGGGAAGGAAGCGCTCTGTGCCCAGACACTGCCGTCGCGGCCGAGGATGGCGGCCGCCGTGAGATGCTGCCCGTCGATCTCGCACAACAGATGGTCGTCGACGTATGCTTGCCACGACATCCTCTCTCGCTCTCCCTCCCTTTCTCCTCTCCTGCTATTGCTCCTGCAATCTCTCGCTCTCTCTTCTCTCTCTCTCTCTCTCTCTCTCTCTCTCAAGTGATGGGTGTCATCGAAATAGCATTGGATTTCCGAATCGCCACCAATAGAATAAAGGACGATTTTCCTAAAAAAATACTTTTATTTTGGATATTTTCTAAACACTTATCTTAATTTTAATTATTTTCAAATCATACATCCTAATTCATAAACTACCCAAATTACCCCTTCTGCTCTACCCCTCTTCCACCGCCGCTGCGCCCTCGCCGGACCCAGGTGTGTCGCGCAAGCAGAGTGGCAGGCAGCCAAGGGAGGGAAGGGGGGGTCGGCGGGGCCAGCCAGCGCGCGGAGGCACAGGCGAGACCAACCCACGTGCGAACGGGGGCGGAAGGCGGGGTCAGCCCACGCGCGGAGGTGCAGGCGCCGCCAGCAGGCCGATGGCAGCCTTCGCGCCCCCTCCTTCCTCGCGCAAGGGCTGCGAGTGACGGCTCCGGCGGGTCAAAGGGAGCGAAGGCAGTGTGGGGCGTACGTCAGCGGTGCAAGGAGGAGGCGGCAGCGGGGCAGCCGGCGACAGCGACGACGGAGTAAGCGACGGTGTAAGAGGGTGGAAATGGGGGAGCGGAGGAGGGGTAATTTTGGGGTTTTCTGAATTAGGGGTATGATTTGAAAAAAATAGAAAATACGGATAACTGTTTAGAAAATATCTAAAATAAAAATATTTTTTTAGAAAAATCGTCCTATAATAAAGCTTCATGCACTGACAGGTAAAGAACTAACATAAATGAACGGACAAGATGTAATAGCGTGATGATGATGACTTGTGATGAGAGATCTGGATCATCAATTCTCGACACCAAAAATTGCTACATATGAAATCAATGATTTCTGTATTTAACTTATGTTATCTTTTTATCTCTTGATTTCTATGTCATTGCCAGAGTAGAAAATATTAGAATTCTAATTTTAAGAATATGTTTGCAATTTAACTTTTTAGTTCAAATTTCTCGTTCACAATTATAATTAGTAGTGTTTAATTTGTGTTTTTTATAATATTACTGGAAGTGATATCCTATAAAATTTTAATATACAAAGATATGCATAAATTATTTCAAGTTTTACAAGGATCAATTGCTATAATAATGCCATCTAAGTTGGGGAAGAGAAATAAAAAAAATTCCCATATAAATTTCATACATGAGCTATAATAGGCAATCTCAAAGCAAAGATGAGTGCATCCATTTATGCATCTTATCTTTATTGCTACAAACATATAATTCCATAGAGATCACATTTTGTTCATTATATATAATATATATGTATATGTATATATGTATATATATATGCATTTATGAGAACTGAAAACAATTCCATACCTTGTCAACTTTTACAATAAGCTCAGTCTCAATCTAGTATTCTAATCGAGCATTCTTCCAATATTTGATGTTAGCTTGAAAATTTGTGGATGACTGCTGGAGAGAGCTCTCAATGGAGAAAGAGCTATACAGGAGATATAGAGGCAACTCTAAGATCATGATTTTGTAATATGACTATAACAAACAAGTCTTCCAGGAGTTGAAGAACCTCTTCACCGCCGCTGCGCCCTCGTCCGTACCCAGTGTGTCGCGCAAGCAGTAGTGGCAGGCAGCCAAGGGAGGGAAGGGGGGGTCGGCGGGGCCAGCCAGCGCGCGGAGGCACAGCGAGACCAACCCACGTGCGAACGGGGGCGGAAGGCGGGTCAGCCCACGCGCGGAGGTGCAGGCGCCGCCAGCAGGCCGATGGCAGCCTTCGCGCCCCCTCCTTCCTCGCGCAAGGGCTGCGAGTGACGGCTCCGGCGGGTAATATAATAATGTATATATATATATATAAGTTGCTTTAAAGATCAATTGTTTGATATCTTAAAGGAACATTATGTTCCACCAAATGCATGCATTTGCGTGACCCAAATCTCATGAAAAGTTGAACAGAATCAAATGGTACATCCACACCTGCTGGCTTACAGAATACGAGGAGGCACAATTGTCCCTTAAAAGGTGTCTTGACATCAGAAGCTGCAGGTGTTCATGGTTGAAGCAATAATGGCAGCTGGTGCAATGTTTCTGTATTTTATTGATTATGTGACCCAATATTAAGATATGTATTTTATTGATTTTAGTATTTCAACTCAAAATGACATTGATCAAAATTTTAATATGATATCATCATACCATGCTTAGAAAAAATATATCCCTGATTAATATCCATCAGCATCAAATACCTTTGATAGTTGCTATATCTTTAGTTGCATTTATGAGAACTGAAAACAATTCCATACCTTGTCAACTTTTACAATAAGCTCAGTCTCAATCTAGTATTCTAATCGAGCATTCTTCCAATATTTGATGTTAGCTTGAAAATTTGTGGATGACTGCTGGAGAGAGCTCTCAATGGAGAAAGAGCTATACAGGAGATATAGAGGCAACTCTAAGATCATGATTTTGTAATATGACTATAACAAACAAGTCTTCCAGGAGTTGAAGAACCTCTTCACCAGGAAGCAGTAGTAATTTTTATGTAGAACTTTACTATCTGTGAACAAAAAGATCATGATTTCTTCTGCATCAGCATGATGATTACGAGCAGCAGTACTTACTCTCTTGCGAAGCAGTAATCCTCCTCCAACACCTGAACAAAGAAACCTTAGTTCATCAAGCATTGTTCTTTGATAGAATAGATCACAAATAAGAGAACCACCATTTATTCCTCCTATGAAGATACAATTCAACGATTATAATCGGCATGATGTGCTCCCAAAAATCATCTTGGTTACATCTTGGAAAGATTGCCTAGACAAGTTCTAAGAAGCAAAATTGGGATTCAGAAATATATCAATCTAGTGGAAGATATTTGAGTACAGTGGAAGAAAAGAAGGAAATGGATTGAAGTTGATGAAAAAGGAACAGTAAAAAGAATTTTTCCACATGCAAAGACAGGCATCACAAAAGTTGAAACTCCCAGTTCTTCTACAGATTATCCAACTGAAAAATTACAGAATTACAGTTGCAAACTTTGCCACCAACAAAAGCAGCTGAAAAAGAATGAGCAGAAAATCAAGAAGAAAGCCATTACTAGGTGTAGCAGGCTAGCAGCCTACAAATAAATATATAAACAGGGTAAAAAGGAATCACTTTGCTGCAAGATTACAGAAACACTATGGCGCCATAGTACGATTGTTAACGGAAGCCCCAACTTCTAGTGATTTAGCATGGCTAACAAAGTTTCACTTGGGGACCGATTTCATGATAGTTAGCTGCTCCCCACCAGATCGCAAAAAAAGATATTTCTCTTGATCTGCATCATCTCTCTCTAGAGGATCATGTGTGGTCGCGGTGATCATTGACAAGAACTCCGATCCATCCTCTAGAGGATAAACAAAAAGTAAATAATATATACAACTAGTATACATCATCATTATTCTTTATATCAACTTTGCTTTAGCCAAGGTAACCAACGATCACATTTCTTCACTAACCTGATAAACCCTGGTATTCAGCTACCTGTTTGACAGCTGGCAAACGAAGGCTTTCAGGTAGTAGA
This sequence comes from Musa balbisiana, assembly GCA_004837865.1. Classification (NCBI taxonomy): domain Eukaryota; kingdom Viridiplantae; phylum Streptophyta; class Magnoliopsida; order Zingiberales; family Musaceae; genus Musa; species Musa balbisiana. The sequence goes on from CM017189.1 coordinate 30,107,581, forward strand.
CAATTACAAATTGCACCTACACAGTAAAATTAAATCACCATACCTAAAAGCCTCTTTCAGGATTATAAAAAATGTATTCTGAAGGCGCAAAGACTATTAAGGAAATTAATACCAAATTACCTAGTCCTGCAAGCCTGTTAACCCACCGTGGAATTGGTCTTCCTGTCAGTCTCTTGCTGACATCATCCGTGAAGTGATTGCAATTTTTTGAAATGAGGTGATAGGTGTCTCCATGATACTCTGTGGCAAAGCTTTCTATAAATGCATGAAACTCAGATGGAGGCATAGTTGTATGACCCAACAAAATGGAACATCTATATAGAAAACCCGGGCAAGTCTTTGGTTCCACCTCAAACACACCGCTCGTAGGGAAATCATGTGCTCCAAACCCATACTCCAGTTCATGGACTGTTTCAAAGCAATTAGATGTCAGTGATCATCATATAAAGGTATGCTAAGTCGTCAACTAGAAAATTCATTTACGAAGAATTAGCATTACATAGGTAATTATATTTTTCATAAATTCCTGATCTTACAAGGTGGAGCCTTGCTCGGAATGTTCTTATTCAAGAGGATGGCAGCATGCAAACCACATGTTTTAAATGAAATATTAATTTGATGAACAAGATTCTTTTCTTGTAGGCTTCAGTGAACGATGTAGACATTGGAACAGAACTTAATAGCCCCAGTTATGATTCTTCAAGTCTCTGTCTAGGTTTTCTTGAGCAGCAGCTGTTTGCTGCCAACAAATTCAGAAAGCACTTGCCCGACAGATCAAGCAGAGGGATCTGTTCTCACTAATCAAGGTATCACCTACAATGGCAACCAAGTATGTGTGACTTTTTACCTTTCCATTTTCGTGGCTTCTTTGTTCTCTTTTCATCTATCTCTGTTTTAATTTATTCAATCTGTTTCTATCTACTATGGCAACCAAGGAGGTATGATTTGGAGAAAGAATTACTTATTAGTTTATTCATCAATTGACACCAGTTACAATCTCTTTTCTTTTTTGTATACCCCTAAGTAAAAGAATAAAAAATATCATAACAAAGAATTAATAGAATTAAAATTATATTATATAAATCAAAACATATCAATCATTTTATTTTTCCTTCTTCAAGAAGGATGCATTTCTATGCTTGTTTTGGCAAATAGTTTTCCTTGTTGATAAAATATCTAACCGATAGGCATCTTTCTCTATAAAATTTTCTAACAAGAAGAAACTTCCAAATCGGTGTGCAGACTGGTTGGCTAAGTTCGTGCTTTCTACAAAGCCTTCTTTTTTTGCGGTCAGATCAATAGCCTGATCCATTTCTTCTTTTTTTAGTGTTGATGCTGCAAGCACAGGTTGTAATCATTTTTTTTTCCTAATAGAAAGTAATTTTCTTTTCTTTTTTTTTAAAGAAACTTTCAAATGATAATAGAAACTATAAATAAGATTTAAATAATCGTGACTTAGCAAAATATAAGATTTTTATTTTTTTCATATATCTCAATGTGATAAAAGATCAACATAGCTACCCCAGATTATTAGGATTTTACGGCTTTGTTATTGTTGGCGTAAGATACTTCCTTATGAGAGAAAAATCTTAAATCAAATTCAAGATTTAAATCCATCCCTTTTCCTTAAAAAACTCAATCAAGCCTAAGATTTGTCTCATTCCTTCTTTTCTTTGCCCTTTTTCCCTTTCCCTTAGGCAATTTTGGTAACTAACATAAGGGAACAATAGATATTGTCATTTGACAACTTATAAATATTTACATAATATCTTGTAAACTAAAAAATTATTATAAAAATAAATTAAAACCGTGTTGCATCACATAGGAAGAGGAGGTGATTGTTTAGATTAAAAGAACAAAAGAAAAAAAAGACAGATGACACATTATTTCAGTCTGACTCATACAAATTGATAAAGTCAACCAATCAACTCGCAAGCTACAGTGAGACAACTGAGATAACTCCTTTTTAAGTGACTGGGCTCTCTATGATTGTATGATCTTGATCGTGATTTTATGGGTGTTAAACAGATACAAACCAAACTGTTAAGGGCTGAACCAAACCGAAATTTTTTTTGGTTCGGTTCAATTAAAGTAATGTAGTTCGAACTCGAACCGATTCAGACGTACCTAACCAAACTGATTCAAACCCGGTTAATACGGTTCAGTTAACCGATTAACTGGTTTACAATTTTAAGTAATTTTAAAAAATTATTTTCAAATGAACCGGTTCAGTTCAATTGAACCAAATCAAAATCTTGATCCAATTCAGTCGACACGACAAGATTTGTGAAATTGAACCCACGTCATTTGTAAAATTAGACCTTTGGGATGGTTTAATTAATTGGTTTGAATCAATTAAGGGCTCAGGGTAGTGAACTCATCAGACTGATATCTTTTGAATTAAAATTGATTCAGTTTGGTTTGAACCAGTTAATCGAACCAAAGAAGAGTCCTCCCACTCTATGCAAGTTATTTGAGCCAAAAGACTAACTCAGTCAATATACTTGGTATTAGAGCCTTCATGTGGTTAATTTTAAATGTGATTATTGCATACTTACCCAATCAATATGAAAAAAAATTGAGATATTTTTGCCTACTAAAACTAGCATAGCTTCTTATCATTTCACTGCTTAGGTTGTAGCAGAATGAATCAGCAGTCAAAATAAAGTGCTTGGCAAATATTTATCATAACAGCACGCCTTGCATTATGTGTACAATTGTATATGACAGGAGATTGCCACTTAAAATAGCCACTTATTTTTATTAATAAAACATTCGATCAAAGATTTGATAATCTGGAAAGACATAAAACATGATAAGATTATATGGGAAGACTTCAAAATCTGGAAAGGGGAATATTTTGCAAATTTCTTAATCTTTCTTGCTGAAAGAACTATATATCTGTCCCCATTCTTCTTGTCCTAGAAAAGAGAAGGCCATGTGATCAACTGGTACATCCATAGATAGTATATAGCCTCTCCATGGTGTCAACACTGAACATATGCTGCAGGTTAAAATTACCCATCCACGAAACCTTTCGGTACCAGAAACAATTTTTCAAAGGAACCTAATTTTCAAGTTTTCTGGTACACATTGCCAAGAAGAAATTGAAATCTTGTCTGGAAAATCATCCTAATTGATGTATTTTAAGCTTAGGAAAAAAAAAAGAACTTGGACATGAACAAAGCTGCTCTCCTGGCTCTGTTTATACTGGTTTCAGATGCTAATCCCATTTATCCTGGATCCAACAGGTTGTGGAAACTGCTTCCTAACTGTGATTAAAGAATTACTTGTATTAATCATGATGTTTTAAGGAATGTAGTAATCCTGAAAAAATAGATTCTCTACGAGTAATTTTATATCTGCTCCAACAGCAATCACAATGAAAAAAATTACAAGCCACTTCCTTTACCTTCTTCTTCACTTCAATTCGTCTTTAACTTCACTTGTACCCGTATATTGCATCTGGTAATAATGTGAAACTTCATTTCCCAAGTACCACCACAAAGAATATGTGTAACAGAATTAAGACCATTAAAGCGGTACAGCCAGATATAATCGTCCATCCAGTTCTTGATTTCCTATCGTCAGTAGCCCGATTTCTAGAGATTCAATTGAATCCAAAGTTCCCCAAATCAACTTTAACTGCTTTATCATATGACACAAAATTGAAAAATGCGACAACAATCCCAATTCAAAAACATAACTCCTTCCGATCGCAAGGGCTCCACTAAACACATTGAATCTCAACATCGGTTCCAAGAAGACAAGCCCTAATTCAACACAACTATCTAATTCACCAGCAACATCTTACAGAAAGAACAAAAATCTAACATTTTAGGGAAACAGGAGATATGGGCACTCACCTTCGATGCCGGAGTGAAAGATGCCGATGCCGAGCCACCGCACGTAGTTGTTCAAGGGCGTGAGATCGTAGACGTTGAGCACCACGGGGCTTAGGGTGGCATCGCCTTTGGAAGGTGACCCCCCCGAGGACATAACGGATCCCATGGAACGGGAATGGGTCCGACGAGGAGACCCCGGTGATCGCCGATGAATTAGGGTTTCTCGAAAATCGCGAAATAAATGAGGAGGAGGAGGAGACTCTCTCTCTCTCTCTCTCTGTCTCTTCCCTCTTCCCACTACTCTCTCGTCTTCGGGCGATGCTGTCGGTTCACCCCTCGAGAACGGAAGCGGCGGGGCGGCTGCGGTCGCGAGAAATATCGAGTCACGAGCCTGGCATATGTCCATATGCCATCTTATAGGGACATTGGTTACGTGTATATCGTCCTGCTTTATACCCTTATACATGCATAAATACATTAAACATGTCAAAATCTATACAAAGTATTATTTCCTTGATATATATATATATATATATATATATATATATATATATATATATATATATATATATTAATTACATGTGTTGCTCTTTTTCCTCTCACATTTATTTTTGTTAAAAAAATTTATTATTGATAAATTTAGAATTACTTTTTAGATTATTTATGGGCATGAAACAAGGCAATACTTGTAATACTGGGTTCGATATATATGGAGATAAAATATATATGCAGTACTCTTTTCTCTCTCATATTTTTTCGGTAAAGTCCTTCATCATTATGGTTTTATGTTAATTTAAAATTATTTATGGTAAATATAGCAAATTCAGTTTGAGATACCACTTTTGCTTTTTTAGATTATTTATGAATTATGTAGTCAATTCTTGAAATATTTAATTTGGTGCATTCACTTTCCAAGTCATTAAGTAGTATTTTTATTTTTGCTTTTTCATTCAATGAATTATATAATCTGGGTGTGCTAGATAGATGCTTGCATTGGAACACCTAACCTCCTCACTAGACATAGAAAGATCTCTCCTTGGAGATAAGAGTAGTATTTATTTAATGTTCCCTATGTTTGTTCATAGTAGCTAAAGATATGATTTTTTTTTTCTGGTAGAAAATATTTCAGAAATTAAAGGAGCTTCTTTTACTGAGAATTGAAAGGGTTTTTTATTCTTTCAATAAACTCTATAACTAGTTGTTAGTGGATTAATTGGGTTGATTAGACCTCCTATGGGTCCTTGTTATGTGATTTTATAGTGATCTAATGATTTCAATGGTCCTCACTAATAATTTATTTTCAGAGATTAGGGATTTTTATTAAGAACAATGACATTTTCTTGCACAAGTTTAGGCTATCTGTTCCTTCATGATCAATGGCATTTCTCCAAGTAGAAAATACATGCAATAGTAGTCCCTAAAATATGAGATTTAGCCTGTCAGTTCTTACTAGAATACTAATCATTGAATTACCATCTATAAAACTATAATTCAAGAATTAATTTGATATAAAAGATTTAATATAAAACAAGTGAAGTAGGTTCCACAAATCTGAAAAAAGATTTTCTAAAAAAATGCAAAAATTGAGAAGCAGATGCCTACAGAGTGCAAACAGACAGATTTAATTATCTGCCATTACACATGGTATTTCCTCATCAGAAAGGTCCTGAATTGGTGGTAATCGCTTCATGATGTGGGGGGTATTTCTTCCTCATCAGAAAGTCCCTGAATTGATGGTAATTACTTCATGCTATGGGGTGTGTGAGGTCAGGAGGAGGTGAAATCCTCTCTCTCTAACTTTTAACCCAGAGATTCTTCCTAAATGATAGTAGAAATGTAGTGACATCCAAATTGGCAAAGAACCACAGGTCAGACGCTGTAAACACCCGAAGGATTTGCATTTTGGACAATCCATGGATGCTGAAGCAGCCTGTGAAGTGGAAGTCGTTGTGATGAATCTTTGACAAGCATCTGCGGGAGATGTAAACTCAGGTTGACGAAAGGTAATAAAATATGTAATATGTGGAAGCTGAAAAAAGGGAAAAGTTGGAATAAAAAGACATGGGAGATCATCAAGAACCTGGCTGATAAGGTCCTTTGCACCAGGAGAAACAATTGGTATCGAGGGAAACTTGAGATCAACATTTACTATCCTGAATCAGCAATGTAAACAGCAGCCCAGTTAAAATAGTGATACAGAACTTGCTTTGATCTTCTATATGACAGATAAACTTGAAAATAAGATTACTTGAAGAAGTAGTTAACATCTCTTCTAAAACTTTCCTGTCAGCATAGCCCATAAAATTGACCAATAAACTTCTTATGTCTATGATGATTGGTACTGATGCAATTTAGCACATGATAGTCAGCTAAATACATTTGGTCATTGATTAACATGGGCTGTCATGTTCATAGTGAAAGAGATCTAGAATCATTGATTAACATTGATTAAAATTTTTCCAAAGTGGAGGAGGTATCCAACTTATTTTTCTTTTTTTTGGCTAGAAGCAAACAACTTTCATTTCTTTGTGAACAAAAATTTTGAATGAAGCAACAAATCTAATATGATCTCTCTCTTATAAGCTCAGGAGCAACTTAAGATTTCAGTGTCTATGAAATCTAGCCCAGTAAGCAAAATACTTCCGCTTGTACAACAGAATATTTTTCGCGAAGCATTTAGCAGAGAATTCATAGCCAGGCACATTTTGTTTGCTTACCTTCTGTATGTATCTGAATGTTCCTTTGCTTCAAATGGGGGAACCCCATAAAGGAACTCGTAGCATAATATGCCCAAGCTCCAAATATCCACATTAGCATCATGTTCTGCACTTTCCACTGTGGCCAATATATATGCAGGAAAAAGACCAAAGACAAATTTTAGAGAAAAATTTATAACGGAAATTGATCATGATAAAAGTTGACAAACCCATTTCAGGTGGAAGGTAATCCAGTGTTCCACACATGGTCTGCCTGCGGTTGAACGTGCGAACTGACCACCCAAAATCCGCAATTTTCAGCTCACCCTGTACAATGATTCAACTTCATAACCACTTCAAACTTTGTCTGTGAGGTAACAAGTAAGATCTACCTGAAGCCCGATCAGTATATTCTCTGGCTTGATATCTCTATGTATCACATGCTTCCCATGGAGGTATATCAAAGCTCGCGCTAAAGATGAAATGTACTGATGAACGGTTAGCACACAAACCGATCAGCAAAAGGTAAAAAATTGGGAGGTTGGAGGCTCAAGTCAATTAAATAAAGCAAGTTAACACAGCTGAAGTTAGATGACTACAAAGCAAAATTCACTGAATAATATCTCAGCCCAAACAGGAATGATTATAGTTTAACTCATACACTATCGAGAGAACTCACAGTAGCGGTACGCCTTTCACTGAAGTATGTGCACTTCTGCAATTCCTTGTAAAGTTCACCTTTTGCCGCATATTCTAATAGCAAGTAAACACGAGTCTGCAGTAAAAACGGTAAAGCCAAGTCAGTCAATTGAGGTAGCAAAACAAGATTCAACTAAAACATAGAAAATGACAAAGGGGATCGAACCTCATCATAGAAATAACCGTATAGGCGCAGTATGTTTGGATGCCGGAGGTGACTCTGTATCTCCACTTCACGCCGCACCTGATGCTCGACTTGAGATTGTTTGAGCTGGCTCTTGAAGAGCACTTTCAATGCCACAATTTGGTTACTCTGTTTTCCAGTTTGACACTAAAAATTAGCTGTAATAGAATAAAAAGCATACCTTGGCAAGGGGGAGTCTTTTGTGTAGTGAGTTTGAGCATTCATCGGATCGACCAAATAAGAACGAAATTCAAGTTTTCATGCCATGGAGAATGCAGGCCTTATGATATGCTTATTAGTTTGAAAGGGAGGACCATATGATACATGGTTCTATAGTTCATACCCTCTTTTCCCTGGCCAGGTAGACATGACCAAACTTTCCTCTTCCGAGAGGCTTGCCGATATCAAAATCATAAACCGTCCATCGCCTCTCAGCGGCTGAAACCTTGGGAGGAGACTGCAATCACAAACATTTGTGAGATTGTACCATATAAAAGCTGTGATGCTCCACATAAAATATATTATTGGCAACTTTCAATCCATATCGTAGCAAATCATTATCACAGGAATAAACATAAAAACACAATTTGGAAACCAACCACAAAACTCTAATATTTTCTCGAACAGATTACGATAGCTATCTAACAAACAGACAAATAGAAGAATCCGCCGCCACCGAAGTAGCACAAAAACCCTATATTTTTTTGAGACGACCGCAAGAATCATAGTAGGAAAAGGAATCAAGCAAGAGGGCAAGGTATAGGGAAGGACATTTGGAATCCGAAAACCTAACTTTCACGAAGAAAAGAAGAGGATCAAACCACAAGACACGAGAATAGACAGCCAAACATGGGTTAGAAAGAGGACGGCGGCCCATCTGACGGAGAAGCGAAGATGAGCCCTAACCCGTCAGAGTATATTACCTTGCAAGGAACCCTGGAAATCTCAAGATCCCCATCGGTTACCTTCTCTGCTTGCTGTGGCTCGGCGGCGATCGGCATCAGGTGATCGAGGAGGGATCGAGAGACGGAGGGCGAATTGCGGAGGGAAGAATTGGGTGGGGTTAGAAATCGAATCGTATTTGAGACTGCGCTCCAACGGTCGGATACTTGGAAGCGCGAAGCCGACCATTTTTTTCAAACTGAGGCCGCGTTGTGAATAAAATTAATAACCCTTCAAAACTATATATATATATATAATCGTGTTATTCTTTAAAATAACGAATTTTTCCCCATTTTTTGTTTTCCCAAATATGACCATTTATTTTAATTAATGAAATAAACAATTGTGATAATATCTTTGTAATATTTTGGTAGATATGTGAAAAACATTGACATAGAAGTCTGCATATTTAATTGTTCATGTTCTTAAATCAATTAAGACATGCATTTGAAAATTTATTTATTTTAGGTGAATTAGTTTTTAGGTGAAATCAATTAAGATTATGAATATAGTATTTTTTTTAATTAGATTATAATATTTTGATGAAGGAACCAAAAATACTATAAATCTATTAGAAAATATTGAGTATACGTATTATATATGAAAGATCATATTCAACCCCTCATTTTATTTATATTTTGGGCATTTCAGATTAGAACGTCCTTTAAAAGGAGAGTGATTTTCTATAAAATATTTATATTTTAGCTATTTCACATAGGGTACCTCTCATTTTTATTTTTTTAAACATTACTCATAATTTATAAAATAATATCTTAATTTTTTATTTTTTTTATTAATTTTAAACTGTTATAATATTTTCATTTGGCTCATTATAGTATTTTTATTGAGGTACCGTAAAAGGTATCGAGAAATATTATAAGTTACATCATATTGTGCTTCTTTAGTTGTTATTATTCGTTGATCATTATGATATTATATTTTTAGTTTTATAATTAGTTTGATAGAGGTTAAGAGTCTATTTAAATTAATTTATAATATTTTTATAGTATTTTTATTATGGTTATCAGTATATTCTAATAAACCAATATTCGATTTGATTTGATTTTTAAATTATTATAAATATCTATTTGAATCATATATCACATTATGTCTACTATTTTATAGTAATTTTATTGTGATGGTCAGAATATTATAATATACAAAAAAAATTATAACATACCAAAAAATTATAAGTATTTTTAGAAATAATTTAAGTATTTTTTTAATTAAGAATATTATTTTAAAAAATAAAAAATACTGATTGAAAAATATTTAAATATAAATATTTTATAGGAAAATCGTCCATAAAAAGAAAACATCAACCTTATTGCAGAATGAGCCTACCGATCTTTAACAGTAGCCCTTCCCCCCCATTTTCTACAGTACGTGAACCTGAATTCCCATAGTCAGCCAGCGTCATTTACTGGGGAAACCTACCCAAATAAATGATCTTAAGTGACGATGACACCTGCTGAAGCAAAAAAGGACGATACAATGACTCCTTCGACACACTGCATTTACTACTGCACACCATTGAATGGTTCCTGCATGCCTGCCTGCTTGCATGGCGAACATGGGAGATCACTAGGCCAATCCATTAATCACCACCCACTCTCTTCAACCCACAACTCCTTGCATGCCTGCCCCGAAGCTAGAGGCCATGTCCATCTCTCTCTTGGAAATAGTTCCGTGATCTCTGGTTGCTAAGCCAGTCAGAAGATCTTTAATGGCCACCCTGTTGTCATTTAAAGCTGCTTTCCCAGTGTGTCAATACCAAGTACATTGTAGCTTCCACCACTGCCCATCTCTTCATTTCTGCTGACAGTTCCGTGTTGGGAAACTGACAATATGCCAACCTCGTTGAATCATCGATCTTAAGACCCACACCCTCTCACTCTAAGAAGAAACCACTGCAGAAGTACAAACTCGCTGCTACTTCGATGGCGGAAACACCGGTATGGCTTCTCTTCATGGCCTTCTCCTCCCTGCCGCTGCTTCCTTGGTGCAAAGGTGGCGACGAGGCGGCAGTGAAGGGGATGTTTGTGTTCGGGAGCTCGTTGGTGGACAACGGGAACAACAACTTCTTGAGGAACTCGAAAGCGAGGGCAGATTACTCGCCCTACGGGATCGACTTCCCTTGGGGACCCTCGGGGAGGTTCTCCAATGGCAGAAACCCCGTCGACGTCCTCGGCCAGCTTCTGATGCTTCCTTCGCTGATACCGCCCTTCGCCGACCCGAAGACGAAGGGGAGAAGGATTCTTCATGGCGTCAACTACGCTTCCGGTGGCTCCGGGATCCTCGACCACACCATTTCTCTGACCGTAAGCCCAATTCCTTCCTCACGTGCATTTGCATTTCATGCACAAAGACAGCATGTCTCTCGCATTACGTGGTTTAGATTACAGTAGTAAGATTCATACTTACGATTAATAATCGTCGCAATAGATTACGTCAGGATAAACTATTACTGAGGTTTAGATGATGGACTTCTTGATCTCTTGTATGCGCCTTTTCTTTGCCGTACAGAGTGATACATTGTCCGAATGCAGTGAAACTTTTCGTGTTGCAGGGTGAAGTAATGAACTTGAGCAGCCAAATAGGGAACTTCGAGGACAAAACACTGCCTGAGTTGAAAGCTCAGCTTGGGAAGGGCGGAAGCCGACGGGTCGTCGCCAACCGCTTCCTCTCCCAGTATTTATTCGTGGTTGGAACAGGTGGAAATGACTACCTCCTCAATTACTTCGCCGGCGATGCCGAGAACAGCACCACCTTGTCCGAATTCACCCACCACCTGGTTTCCATCTTGTCAGCCCAGCTCAAGGTAAAGCTTTCGTGTCGGTACGATCACATAGCTGCAGTGCTTGGAGTCACATCCTTAGTTACCAAGATCACAAGTCTTGCAGAAGCTCTACGATCTTGGGGCGAGAAAATTCGTGCTGTTCTCGATTCAAGCCATGGGCTGCGTTCCGGTGGTGAGGGCGAACGTGCCCACGGCCAAGGGAGGCTGCGTCGAGGCCATGAACGAGGCCGCCATCCTCTTCAACTCCCAGCTGAGACGGCTGGCCGACGCCTCTCGGAGGAGACGAATGCCCGGCTCCTTCGTGGTGTACGTCAACTCGTACAAGATCATCAGAGACATCATCGACAACCCCATTCGAAGTGGTACGTAGTTGCGTGCGTTGCATGCTGCATGCTGTCTGCTGAAGCTTCGTTTCAGGTTTCTCGGAGACGAGCGAGGCGTGCTGCGAGCTGTCGTCGGCCATGGAGGACGGGAGAGGGATACTGTGCCGAAGAGGAGGGCGTGCCTGCGGCGATCGCGACGCCCATGTCTTCTTCGACGGGCTTCACCCTACAGATGCTGTCAATATGAGGATAGCAGTGAAGGCTTATGGATCTAATCTGAAGGCCGAAGCTTACCCCATGAACGTAGGACATTTAGCGAGGTTATCTATATAGAGGTGTAGACGAAGGCTTGCTTATCAATGGCAGTAAAAGTCGGATGAGCAAATAAATACATAGGTGTAGCTCATCCTTCTATCACGCTTATGTTGTTGAGAGCTTAGATGTCTCAGTTAATTATTTGTGGGTTAATTATATTATTATGTTCTGTAATTAATTATTTTTAATATTTTAAAAATTATATTAATATTTTTTATAATTACGAAAATAAAACATTGATATCTTAAAAAGTGAAACCTAATTTGATACATGGATCACTGCCATTTTGATAGCACCAGCCCAACATGACCTGACCTGATCTTGAATCCACTGACACCATAGAAGAAGGAAATGACTTCAACCAAGCAAGGAAAAGAACTCATTCAACTGATACTGAGCCAAGCCTCTGCACACCAACATTTCCATGGCTCCTACTCTCACCAGCCCCTCCATCTGCTCTCTTCTTGTTGAGTTCTGCACACATCTCCTCTATCATTGGTTTCCAAATGCGAACTCGAGCATTTATAAACCAATTGGACACCTGCCATCAATGTATCAAAAGATTCAGTGAAGCTTCAATGTGATACTCCATTGCTTCCTGTTCTAGACTTCAACTTCTTGATCATTTGATACAACCTGTAGTTGTCCGACACAAGATTAGTGCGCATAAGAACTAAAAGTTGTTCTTCATACCTGGCCCTTTGTCAAACCGCTTTTGATTGCGAGCGAATGCTTCTCGTTGTCTTTAGGATACCTGAAATCGTTCAGACAATTCCAGCAAAATTGACTGTAAATTTGTTGGTCATTTACCACAGAACTCTCTATTAGCGTAGTTCAAAAGATTAACTTACGGATGCAGAAAATTCTCGAACAACCATGCTCGTAGGACTGAGACCGACTTTTCGGGCAAGCCCCTCTGGGGTCTCCAAGATTGTTGGCCACTCTTCTTCAGCTGCCTCAGAGCCCACTGCTTTTGGATCAGCGATGACTCATAGCTTCCCTCGTTCTCGTTTGCCCATGCTATGCATGGATGTTGATCGATCGTAAGAATCTGACTAGTAATTCTCTTTCTCAAGCTTTTGTAGAGGGAAGAAACTGTGTGCAGTGCGAAGCGAGCAGGGGTGTTCTCGGATGTGCTTGACTGAGATAGGCAAAGGAATGATGTTACAGCATTCTGGATCTGGTCTAAGCAGTGGTTGTAACTGTGGTCAACCTACAGTTTGAAGCAAAAGGTCAACATGAAAGTGATTAATTATATGCCAAAAGTGCTCTGCTGGAGTTGAAAATGAATCTGAAAAGCTACGGAAAATGAATTTTCTTAGTAGTGTTTTTTGTGTTCTTGCTGTTTTTACAGCATTTGGCTTTTGCTTGTATAATCTGAAGTAGCCATGCCAAGTTTTTGGGTTTTGATTTCACATCACAAATATCAATAGGATCGAAAGCTGATCCTTTCGCTCAAAAATGATCCTTCTTTCGACTAGCTAAACAATCGAACTGAAACTAATAAATTTTTATGGTCATCAAATGGATACCAGCAAAAAGGATAAATTTTCATGGTATACAGCTTCATCCTCTCATATGACAGAATTGCTATCTGATGTGATGACAGTATTTGCATTCAGATTCATTTTTCTTACACTTAATGATGATGCTCCTAATTTAGTTTCCTTACACATACAAAGAATTTAGTAACAGCAGATGGCTAGATATTAAAAAATACTGTTTGTGAGAGAATACTATAAATGACAGTGATTCCTAGAAAAGTGTCATGTAGAGATTGCAAGCAACAAAATATAATGGGTACAATATTAGGACAAGAACACACACACACACATGCACACACCTGAGAAGAAAGATTAAAGTATTCCTCACTACTGTATAAGTTCATAATGAAACTATTGTTAACAAAAAGAACAAACTGTCAAGTATAAATGGTCACTTAATTAATCAAGCCTGCAACTAATGGTGAAACATGCCAAGACTTCGATTCTAATTTTGTTTGTCATAACCTTAATCAAGCATGTCATGAGAACTGCAGTGGCTTGCAAGCTGCAAAACACTAGTGACTGAATCTAAATGATTACCAGAAAATACCAACGAACGATCAAATATGGAAATCCAATCAATAAGTTTCTCTTACCAACTGAAGCAGTGTTAGTAGCTGAGCTTTAGCTTCCTGAGAATATCCGCTATCCACACTTCCGAGGGGTTCAGTTTGTCCAAATGAAAGAGGAAGTTCTTCTGAAACAGGTATTGGAATTTCCCTTACACTGGAGCAGCTTGAAGAAAAGGACATCTTTGCTGCACTAGCATTTTCTAGCGCATAAGAGACAGCTTCAGCGAGAACTTCTTGGATCGCATTGAGATATTTTGATCGTAACAATACAAGGGAGAAATGAGCTGGACCAGAAGAACCAATGTCTGAATAAAGTTTCTCGGTGTGAGTAGTAGCCTCCTCTTGTGTCATTCCTGAGCCGAAATCATGCAGGGACTTCCGAAAAGCATGATTGCAGGCTCCAAAATCAGTAGGTAGGTTTGAATTGTCTGCTGACTTAACTCGTTCAGAGCATTGATCAGCAACATTGCCCATTCCTGTAACTGAAGACTGGCCAATTCTCAAACACAGTTCACCATCTGGAGCAGAGTTATGGAAGTTCCAACCAGGACCTGAGCTGCCTGTTACATGATAAGATGGATGAACGACACTACATGTTTTACTATAATCAAGTTCAGCAAACAAAGTGGCTTCATTTTTAGATGCAAGGAGACCGGGATCATGTTGTATACCGAAATCACAATGTGGTGAGGCTGAATGTGGCAAATTGTTGGAGATAGGAACTCTCAATTCTTCTGGAGGAAATCCTAAATTGGAGGTTGCATCAACCCTGATGATATTTTCAGGCAAACAAGTGGTGGAAGAGAAAAGGCTAGCAATGGAACATGAAGCATTTCCAGTTTGACTGATATATCTAGAAGATGGAACATCACTGCATTCCATGGCACCATTTCTTATCAAGTGTATGTCATCCGTAACTTCTTGCAATATTTGCCTATGGCTGTTGTGATGTGGTAAGCTTGATTGCACAAGAGAATCTGAAAGCACATATGATGATGCTGAATCAAGAATCATAAGGTTATGATTAAAGACAGATAGTGAGCCATTGAAGATATCACTCTCCATTCCGGCACACGCTGATGAAATTCCAGTCTCAAGAAGCTACTGACGGACTACTTGATACGTAGAACTTAGTAGATTAAGATTCAGGTGCCATCTTCATATGAGGTGAGGATGCTTTATCTTGTCGATTAGCCTTATTAATTCCTACATCTGTAAATTCAAGCAAGACAACCGTCAAAACACAGTTTTTTCAATGTACGGAAGCAATGCATGTAAAATGTAGTCTCCAAAGCTAATAACAAAAGGGTACATTTCTGAGTTATAAACATCTGCAAATTTCTGGGTTATTTAGTGTGCCTTTACTCATTCCCATTTGTCTTCTGCTTATGGCCATGCATGCTTCACCTGACTCGAGTATCTCCTAAGGACTCATACAGAGTTTCATGCTGCATTCCTTCCAAAAGAAGTGGAATAATATGATTAATTACATAAAAATACAATACTAGATTTCTGCAATAAAACCTCTAAATGATATGCTGGAACAGAGCATGTCATATTAGATCTATACACGCATTACAACATACTAAATGGATGGTAACTTAATAGGCTGATTTAAAGAAAAGGCTGATTTTATGTGCTTCATCATGGCAGCAGGAAACAATATGAAACTCCATCAACATGTAGTCAAAAGATGTCTTAAAATGGAAAAGAAGAAGAAGAAGAAGATCCATGTAATCACAATATGCTATATGCAACAAGGAGAAAAACAAGATGCAAAATAGGTTCACTGCTTAGTGGAGCATTTAATCATCCAACAAGCATCGGAACCATAAATTATGTCTATTGATTCCGAGCAGAGCAATTTCTGTATCTCAATATACATATCAGTAGTGTCCTCACTCTTAATCAAATGACCCAAAGAGTGCTAAACCAACTCTGGCTCAGAGCAGACAACATCTAAAAGCAAACTGATGAAGCCATATTGCATATGATGTATTTCTAGATTCTGAACAGTATAAGAAGTCAAGAGCCTCTAATATCAAGAATGCAACACAAAGGAAAGTTTAATCAAGGAAACGAAGGAGAGAATTCAAATGCACAACAATAGAAATGTTGCTCCATTCACACACAAGAGGAAATCAAGCCTTACACTGAAGACTTGCCCAGACTAAAAAAAGAAGATTTTATAGACAGAATAAACAGTAAAAGATTCCTAATGATCAACCTCTCTTGACTGTTCATGAGTGCTCAGACAATAAGCTACCAAAAAGAATAACCATCTGTTGTCTCCTCTCTGGATGATGAGCTGAGGCCAGAGAGCCTTGGAGATGAGAACCAAATCAGGCTGGATATCTCCCCACTGTTCTTCCAAGACCACAGGAAGAAATCACTTCTTCAGCCATAAAAAGGAAGTGGCTGATTTCCTTATAGGATGCCTACAAGAGATGGATATCTCATTGCTGAAAGAACAAGCAAGAAAACAATGTAGTACATAGTTCAGCAGTCATCCATCCCTTTCAGAACCACTTACAGCAGATCTTTGTTTTCAAGTGACCAGAGAATTGGGTTTTCATGAAGCACAACATCCAAAATAGTGGGCCCCATGGCAGAAGAACAATTATGCCTTCCCCCTACCCAAAGAGCATATGGCCAAATGCTATAGTTTCACCAAGTGTGATTCTCCATGATTTGCTCAGAGTGAGTCTTGCCTTGGCAGCACAAGCCCAAATGACAAGAACATGGGACTAGAAGAAGGTCATGGATGATCAAAAGACAATGCAAAGCGTGAGAGGTCAGTTCCTTCAGATCAAAACAATGATATCTTAATATCTTGAGAGGATGGTTTTCTACAAAACTCAAGCAGAAAGCTAATCAGTCCTCCTATTCATTCTCACATGGTAAAAGAAATCAGCAGAACCTTTTCACCTTCCTATACTTTTACCCACCACAACCAGTTGCAAATCCTGGTGGCTTTCCTCCTCTTTTCACCCTGCTCAAAAAAATCCAGCCAGAAGTCAAAGAGAAGTCTTTTCTTTCTTCATTTACCTTGGCCCATGGAAGGGTCCCATGAGCTTTAGCAGAGAAGGTACATCTGGGTCATCAATCAAGCCCACGCAATGGACAAAACAAGGCAAAGAAAAGAAGACAGAAGAAGAGCAGCCTCATTTATTCTCTCGCTTTCTTCACCCTCTCTCCATCTGCAACTCTCTGCGATGATAGTGGCAACCAAATTATGTGAAACCACTGTGCAGGTTCTGTGTCCTCGGGAGCTGTTCTAAGCTACCTGATCAAGGAGTACGCATTTGAGCCCGCACTTTTCTCTTGAAGAAGGCATTACTTGTGATGATGGTCAGAGCGCGAGAGAGAGAGAAAAGCTGCTTTCTTGGATACAGTAGAAGAAATGCAGGTAAAAAGGAAGGAAGAGGACAAGATGATGTCAGCCAAATCCAATGGGGAGATTTCTGACAGATTTATTGTGTCGGAAAACTAGCAGTTATTTTACCTGACTTCAATAACCTGCGTCTCCCTCCGCCTGGAAGATAAAGATAAAGGAGCGGTCTTTAGCGCTTAAGGAAGAGGTTTGACACACGAGAAGAAGCCAACACCGCCTTGAATGCGATCATCCAAAACCGAGAAGACAGAGGGCAACGGTTCCCTCTCCTATGAGATTTAGATGTGAATACATAACTTCTCAATCACTTAGGATCATCAGAGAACCAAGAGGTGCCAAAATAGTTACTATAACAATAATTGACTCAAGTCAGTCATACAGCAATGTTTGATCCTTCGATATCGACCCTTTCTTCAATAATAATTGACTCGAGACAGTCCTTCGATATCCACTCTTACCTTTCACATTCAGTTCCTCTGCTCTCTCAATTTTAAAACCCTAAGCCTAAATTATTCCGTTATTGATGGAGGATTAAAAGTCTCTCAAGGCCAGCTAGAAAAGTTGGTAAATGCTTTGCATTACATGTTTGATGAGCTTTGCTAAGTCTGTAAGTAAAGGAAGTTGTTTCTGAATCTTAAACCCGAATCACTCCAGTTGCAGAGAACAATCTTACTGTGAGCTGGGAAGGCAATGAAGCACTTTGCATAGGTAATTTGGTCTCTCTCTCTCTCTCTCTCTCTCTCTCTCTCTCTAGAAAGGGACAATGCAGAAATAAAATGAATGGTTAAATGACAATGCAAGAACAATAATACATTAGAAGAAAATATTGTTTCTCATATATCACGGATTGGCCTTCGGCTTTCTCTGTTCCACTTCTTCCTCGAGGAGAAAACCCGAACATCCTCCGTCATTCCCCCCATCCAAGCAATTAATACTCCATGGATATACTTCCCAAAACCACATCCAGTAGCATTCCTTTGATCTAATAGTATCTCCAGCATTTCATCTTCTTGGTTTTGTAGACAACAACCTGATGAAAGAAAAATTAAAAAAGAAAGGAAGTCAAGAACACACCCGATTATAAAGGCATCGAAAGCCGAAAAGGCATCACATCATTGTTTTCATATAAGCTTTGCTCATATTAGTATACAGAAACTACAAGCAAGTTCATACTTTACCAAGCACGCGTGTCTCACCGTAAAACAACATTCAACAAAGCTCCAGCAAGCAGACACATTCGATGTGAGGAGTATGTGGGAACATGTCAACCGGCTGAACACTTCTCAAATGGTAGCATCCTCTTATGCCTTTCTCAGCCTGCACAAACTCAATACAAATTGGCAAATTTGTCTTAATATTCAAATAAAAACATAAAACTAATCACTTCGAGTGTTTAATGTACAAGACTGATACGTACAAGACCATGACAGAGGTAATCGAGATCACGTGCCAATGTAGATGGGTTACATGAGACATAGACGATACGAGGCGCCTGAAGTTCAAGTAGATATTTGATTAACTTCATATGCATGCCCGGACGGTTAGGATCTGCAGAATTTTATGAGATAATTGCATATTAATACAAAATGTAACAAATAACTTGATAGAACGAACTCAGAAATGTCACATGGTCAAAAAGCTGATAAGACTAACTGGGCTTTTTTCTCCTCTTACTAAAGACATATAGCACATTCCTTAAATTTTCAGGCCTTAATGCATTAAATTCAAATTGTATATCATGATCAAATTTCATTATTTGGTATATATGTATGTCTGTTTCCACGTGTGATACCTGGAAGCAAAGTTTAAAACATGCAAACCAAGCATATGCCAATATTTTGGCAAATTTATATATACAATGGCAGACCTCGATGGAAAGAAAGTTGGCCATGTTTGAAGTCCCATGAAAATAAACAAAGAAACCACTAAGGCATTAAAGAAAAAATCAAGACGACAAAACCCGAAAAAAGATCCACCCAGAAAATAGATGGGAAGCAGCTTCAGAAAGAGCAAAACCTGAAATGACAATGTCAGGTTTTGGAAAATCATTCCCAAAGCTACCACTGATTTTGTTAAGATCTCCCTGAACAAATGTTGCATTATGAATGCCATTAAATTTAGCATTTCTTCGTGCATCTGAGATTGCTTCAGCCACTACTTCATACCCGTAAACGTGTCTAACCCTGAAAACAAACAAAGAATCTCTCCTCAAGATTTTTACTACAGGAAAAACACATCCAAAGTGCATGTCAAACTAACACTAAAAACTATCGGTAAAAAGTAGTTCATTTTGCAGAGGCTCATAAATTTACAATATTTACCTTCTTGCAAGGCTCAAACCAATGCTTCCTGTTCCACAAAACAGATCAAGAACAATTTCTGAGCCATCTCCTCTAAGTCCAGCACAGTCCTCAATAAGCTTGTACAAGACTTCTGCCTGAAAACAATATCATTTTTTTTAATTTGCTTAAGATTTAAAACATGAAATGTGAAGTTCCCCCATTCTTAACAGGGAAAGCTGAAGAAGAGCCACTTTCCTATTGCCAATAAATTTTTGTTTTCCCCGAGACATCAATGTAGCTAATGATCAATCATTTTGTCTTATAGCAACATAGAAAATAATAAAACAAACTGTAGGACATCTTTGGCTGTCTTTGGTTGATGCCATCATTGGCAGGTTGCAGAACAATTTAAAAATTGCCATTTCAACAATAAACATAAGAAATTTCAGTTTTGAAGCTTCTTGATCTAAAAGCTTTCTCTACAATCTTCTACACACCTAAAAAGCAAAACTGCACTGGAAATGATATTATCAGCAGGATTGAGAGAGAGTCACTGAGTCACTGATGGTTATCACCTGGTTAAATGGGCGAGATCATTATGCTGAGGTTCCAGAACCAGACCTGGCTGATATCCATCAGGCACTTAACTCCTAGGAAGTAAGTGTAACCTGTCTATAGCCATGGGACGTGAATTATGCTACTAATTGGGTTGTGCATGAATGTTCTCTGCAAAGATGTTTAGGAAAATTAACCAACCACTTTGTGCAGATTAGCTCAGATTTTTCTAGCCAGGCTTTCTCTAGCATGATGTAAGGTTTCTTCTTACAAAAATAAAGAGAGACCTTAAAATAAAAAAATTTCCAAAATTTTTAATAGCTCATGGCTGTCATCTCAAGAACAAAGTGCAACCAAATATTTTGGACTGTATGCATATTTAATTGCTGTATCATCAACACTAGAAATAAAGCAGGTTGTGGATGTTCTAGAGAACTACAAAGTTAGAAGAGTGAAAAACAAATATAGAGGCTAAACAACCAAACTATTATCAATCAATAAGACTGATGCCTGTTACGCCCCAATTATGGTACTGAACACAAGAGGCTCCCAACACAAATACAAGAAAGCTATGCTGGATCAAATAGTAAGAATGTAATGGAAATAACATGACATGGGCTTCACAAAAAGTTATTACAATGTGAAGCTGAAGCAGGAACACAGTAGTGTGTGAAATCGCATTGCAAACCTGATGAGAATTGGTCTGGA
This sequence comes from Musa balbisiana, assembly GCA_004837865.1. Lineage (NCBI taxonomy): Eukaryota > Viridiplantae > Streptophyta > Magnoliopsida > Zingiberales > Musaceae > Musa > Musa balbisiana. The sequence continues at coordinate 30,128,440 of CM017189.1, forward strand.
AGAAAGAATTCGCTGATATCTGAAATGTAAGTCCTCTTAACATCTCTGTGATAGTTGATTTACCGTATAGATTATATTCTTCTTCCCCTACAGATGTATTACCAACTGATGTGTTTACATTATTCATGACACTGACCTGTCATCATCCAGAGGAGACATGTACATTTTAATCATACAGTAGGGAAAACCTTAATGAAGGAAAAGCACATTGATAAAGTTGTCAGAATATTGTGCTAGCAGATTACTTGCCATCCAAACATTCATTGCAGGGGGGAATAATTAACAACAGACTAGTGATTAAGAATTATAAAGATCAAGAGTTTCCTTGTGTTTAATTTGTTGGCATTAAATCAATAATCTATGTGACTGTTAAAGAAACTACAGAAGCAAAATGCATCTTTCCTTTACTCTCAATTATTTATAATCATGTTTTCAACTTGAATAGCTCATTTTACACACACTAGCAAAAAGAAAACTCAAAAATTAAATAACAAAGAACTGGACAAAACAAATTTCCACTTGTTCTCACAAAACGCTTGATATGGGGGTTCTCTAAAAGGTTTCTTTCAATAGCTCTATCTTAAAACATTCTCAACCTCATCTGTTCTTCTAGTCTCATGTTCCAAGTGGTTCTACCATGTTCAGGCAATTATAGGGCAGTTGTAGTGAAAAAAATGAAAATTATGCAAGGTCTAGAAAAGGTTAATGTCATAGCATGCAAAGTGACAGCTCAAAATGCTGTTGAGAAAAAAAACTGCACCTTGTGTCACATTGTTGTTGGCTTGTTGTAAGCCTAGAATGTGTTAAAGAAAATGTGCATTCATACTTCTATAATGTTGATGGCAGTGATCCCACAGACTACACATGTTGGTCATCAGTTATCAATTGTATGACTTCTAGCCATTAAAATAATTCAACGAATAATCTCTTTTTCTTCTAATAAAGTTTTAAATCATAAACTCTCTTTAATGGAGAAAAAAACAATGGAAGAATAATGATAACACAGTAATGTTAATGATTCCCACGATAGAATCCCGTGTTAGAAATGATCTACATAGAAGTTACGATTAATTCAACACACTTATTATGTTCTCTTCCCCATGTTAAGTAGTTAAATGAGCACAACATTTTGAAGTCCTTAAACAAGTAATGTTTCAGAAACTGGATATAGCTCCAAAGAAGAACAAATAAATTGTATGCTTATTTACTAATGAATCAGGAACAGATATTTTGTACAAACCACTTCAGGGATAGCTGAAATTTTGTCAACGAGAGGCTTCAACAGATTAGGTTCATAGCTTGATGTGACAAAGTTAACCATAACCTCCGGATTGCTAGTATTGACATCTCTGACAAAAAAATATGAAATTAAGTGCAAGTTTTAGAAACTTTTGGCACAGCACAATAAGTTTAGACCAAATGCAGCCAATTACAGTATGCAATAGGTAGACGTGAAAGAGACATTAGCACAAGAAAAGGGAAGAATACAAACCACGGAAAGCTATTAAGAAAAAGGAAAAACAGAACAAAAGGGCGGTCTGCGTTAAAGAGTATCATATTACAACAGAGGATGCAACTTATAGTTTCCAAGCTAAGTAATTCCAAAGTAGGCTATTCTGTCAAAAGAAAAATTCTGTCAGAGAAGATTCCAAAATGATGAACCGTATGTGCATATATATGCAACAACATCCCAAAATGATGAACCATGACCAAGAAAACAGTCAAAAAAGCTACAACAGGCATTTAAATTATATGAAACTTGGTAATGAAATTACTAGTCTAAGAAAATCGTACCTTCCAGTCCTTAGCATCAGATGTTTAAGAAATCCAGCATGGGTATGAACATTATATGGGGAAAGGCCTAGCTTTGGATCTCTCCAACTATCTTGAATAACTGCAAGAACCTATAAAATTAGAGAATAATCAACTAAATTTATAATTCAAGCATACAAATGAGTAACAAAGAATGAATTTTGCTCAATAGAATCACTAACAAGAAAAAATGTCACTGCATGAAAACAAGAGAAACATGGTTATCCTAAGGTAGCAAGCTTCAAAATTTTAGAGAGACATTCTGTAGCAGCTATATTCAAACTATAACGAGGGAAAGTATTCATCCTATCAAACATGATGTTTCATCCAGATTTAAGGCAGAATACAATGGCTGAAGCTAATATTACAAAGCATTACCTTATTGGTAGCTTCAGTCTGCAATAAACATTTGTCGACATGAAGGACCTTATCGAAGAAACCTGGAGCATGCAATCCCAACGCATAACCGATCTCCATCTGTTCCTCCTTCCCGCTTGATACATCTCTTGGCATCCATCTTTCAGCACCAAACGAGAATTCCATCTGTGAGGCAGAAGAAAGATTGCACCTTTACTAAAAGAAACAGGCCAAAACTTGGTTTTTTAGCTCAAACCACGCTAACCTTGTTCCTGTAGTGGAATTGCAAATCACACGGTACGATGGGCTTAAAGATGGCAACAAAGTCAGGATTTTTGTCCGAGAATCTCCCGACGTGAACGATCAAATCCCTAACTTGCTGCTCCTTGGCTCGAACCTGTGCCTCGTATGAGAGATTTTGGGTCTTACATCCTCCGCAGTAGGAAGCATACTGGCACGGAGCTTCCACAGCGTCCCTGTGCGGAGTAATCGTCTCCAATTTCGTCGCCTGTAGTCTCACCGAAACGACTAATCAAGCACCGAGGAAAGAGATTGAAATAGTGATGAGGCAAGGGGAAGGGATTACGACCTCGGAGTAGCTTCCTTTCTTGCGGGTGACGCGGCCGAGAAAGCGCTCGCCGGGGAGGGCACGGTCGCACATGACGACGTAGGCGGTGTCCGCGACCTTGCAGACGCCCTTCCCCTTGAAGGCGAGGGACTCGCAGACGAGCTCCAGAGTCTGACCACGCTTCGGGAAGAAAGAGCGAGGAGTGGGAGCCACGGCAGCAGCGGAGTCGGAGCGCGGCGGAGCTGCGAGGGCGTCGATTTCAGGGGGAGGAGGGAGGGGAGAGGCTGAAGGGGAGGGGGAGGAGGCGGAGGCGGAGGCGCGGACGGCGTGGAGCCATGGGTGGGCGTTGAGGCGGCGAGCGCCGCAGGAGGGGAACGCCGCCACCGCCATGGACGCAGGACAAACTTAGCGAGGGACGGCTTTCTATGCTATCATCCATCTACCTATTAGATTACGCGTCGTGTGAAATAGGGTGACTCGAGATGACCGATTTAATTAATTTGTTTACCCGCTATGGACTATACGTTCATCTACCTGTCCTTTGAGGCTAACTTTTAAGAGGTCCTCTCCGGGCCCACATAGTTGTCCAACATAAAGACAGGTAAACTTCTAGGTAAAACGGACACGAGTGAAAAGAAGCATCGTTCGAGATTCCTAAATACTTCTCGTACTGGTTTACTAACTACAAATTTTACCTATCTGCTTTTTCTGGGACCCGCCATATGGGTCACACACTATTCCTCCAATACAGACGAAGGTAGCGAAACGTGTACCGAGACATAAACAGAAATTATTCTTGTGACTTGAACCTGTTCATGATGGTAAAACATGCTCTCAAGATTAAAAAGAGCACATGAAGGAGGAATCAAACAACTATTAGGCCAAAATGTGGATTGTTGTTACAGGATTACTTTAATCTTGCTAAGATTATAGTAACAGCGAGAATTAAACTAAAATTTGCTTAGTACATCCCTTTTCTTTGTGTTAGATCTTTCCCTTCATGTGCATAAACAAGATGGCCTCAGTTTGATACTAATTCTCTTTGTTGTGGTGATACTTCATGAGTGTATGATTGAAGTTTCTCTTAAATGCCCTATGTTTCAGACTGCAAATTAACCAAAGAACACTAACTTATCCAAGGGAAGATGGTAAAGTTGTGTAAGAGGAGGAGACCTCCAAACCAATCTGCCAAAACCAGAGAAAATTCCTGCATGTTGGAAGATCACTGACTCATTCTTGTATGCATGAGAACTCCGAATACATTTAGCAAAACTAAGGCAGAGAGAATGGTCAACATCATAATTCTAAAGAGGAACATGATGGAGGACCTTATTGGCAAGCAGGGGTAAAGATTAGATAATAATTTAAGGAAGCAAATTTGCAGTTAGACTGCATTTAATTTTAGATATCCATACTCTAAACCACCAAATGATGTTAAAGAATTGAAGGAAACCAAGTGATCAGAAATAGATATTTGCATTGCAGAACTGAAGTTTTTCACATGATCATTATATGTTTGCCATGTTGCCATGCAGCACATTATACAGAAGGGATTTCTTTGCTTCCAAAGGGGAAAATATCAAAGGATACCATCATTTGATCTACATATGGTAGATAAGATCTCTCCTTCAAATTTGCCATTACCATATCGGTTGCTCAATATATCAAACTAATTCAAATAGCTACAAACTCAGAGTAGCGACGTAAAGAGCAACCCTTCATCGCTGCTGAGCATTTTCTGATACTACACAACCGAGCTGCACGAAGAAATTCCAGCTAAAGGATGCCTGTAATTGGACTTACAAGTACCGTAAATGATCTTTGCCAACAACCAACAATTGTATTATATGCCTTGATCTACTTTATGACTTGTGCAATTGTATCTTAGGACTGGATATCGAATCCACCATAAATTTCCCACTTGGTTACTGAGTCAGGGAGGAGAACTTGCCAGTGTTCCTTCTCATGTTCTTTTCTTGATTAAATCTTGGCTCATAACAAAATTTTCTGGTCAGGTTTTATCAGTTGGGAGATTTGGATGTGAAACCGGGAAATTGCTGCTGCAAGTGGCCAATTCACACCACTCTGCAGCTCTTGTGGGCATATTATTCAGAGAACTCAATATTCCATCATTCTTCTCAGTTGCATCATATAACACTTATATAGCTCAACCATCATAGATTCTTGTGATCTATGTCACTAGCATAGCTGATGCTGTTGGTCCAAATGCTGTCATCACTGCAACTGCCATTGCTTCTCCAGGTCTTGTTCATGGTGTCATTGCTTTAGTTATTCAAGTCACAGTTATTTTTCCAAGTGTTGTCCTCAGAATCATCATTGCTAGTGCCTGCTGAAGCCTGTGTCAAATGGAACTCAATCTGCAATCTCTGGTGGAGGGCTGTGTTGGTCTCGATTCCCTTCTTTTCCAACATCAACTCCTCCTGCAATGGTATGGCAGCTAGGAATCTATTTATGAACTCTCTGCAACACTCCTTCCCTCTACAAATGAGCTCATCACAATCATCAATTCCCTTGTTTTCTTGGCGCCTGAACATCTCTGTAGAGTCATCAAACCTGAGGATATAGGCTTTCTTGCATCCTTCATACAATCTCTCTCCCAGTGTATCCATGACATAGTATGCATTTACTTCCATCTTCAGCATGAAGAAGTGATCATTCCAACTTACAACGAAGACCTTACTGTCTCCTACAATGTCACTAGTTATCTCATGCCATATGTCATCAAATGACATTGCCCCATGCAACGATTTGAAGCACTCTGGTTGAAAGAACCCTATGAAAGATTTGTCAGGTAAAACTGATACAGGCCTCAATTTTGCTTCCAGTATCGTATCAAGGTCGAAGTGCTTGTCAGGAAACCGATCGATGTATGATGTGTTGTTGCATAGCTTTTGCCACTCTGACGAGCCTTCTCTGATGAGTGTATCAAACTCTAATCTCGTTGGTGTATTCAGCTCATTGTTATGGAGTGCGTTTGCGAGTACCGCAACTATGGCTGTGCAAGCACTCTCTCCACCTGCACTAGGATCTCGCTGATCGATGGAAGCAAAGAAGGTCTGGATTTTGATCTTTGTTTGCTTGTCCCTGCTGATGAATTCTTTGCTTCTCCAACTGCCTTTAGGATCATCATCTTCATCAGAATCCAGTGATTCCTTCTGCTAAGACAATAAAGGATCAAGATCCATGGATACCTCTGACATCAAGATCTGTAAAAGAAGATGCTTAGCTGAAATTAACTCACCTTTTTGTGCTCAGAAGAAATGTCTTCACAAGAGGACATCTTCCTTTTTTCTCCCTCCTTGAGATCAGGAGTTTTGCAGCTCCTCTTGCTCCAGCAGAACCAGCCCTTCGAAGTTGATTCTGAGTCTGGACTCGATTGGCAACTGTTGCTGCTGATGCTGCTGCTGGCATTGTGATTCTGAGCACTGTTGTCTTCCAAGATATTTTCTTCATCTTGTAGCCGAAAAAGGTGATCAAGAACCATATTTTCTTTGTCAAAGCTTCCTGGATCATCAGATTTCACTTGTTGGCTGCCCTTCTTCTCTAACATAATCCTGTCTTCACCAAGTGATGCTCCCTTTGTTACTCCAGAAGTCCTTACCTCTGTGAAGCTGACAGTGACCTGAACCATTCACATAATTAGCAGATCCATTTCATGATGTTGTGAGAAACTGAAAATTCTAGCAAACTTTCTTGAATTTTTTTGGCTGAATATTTTTTCCTCAATGTTACTGATGTACTCATTGCATTGACAATGAAACTGCTAATAATTTAGTTTCAAAAACTCCCCTGATAAATGTGTAGCTTCAGACACTGAAATTGATGCACATGTATTTCTACACTGTGTACACTCAATCAATGTCATGCAGCATTATCCAGACAAATTCATAGATAAGAAGATGAGGCACTTGCATTGTTGAAGTTACCATGTCATGAAGCTTTGGCCAAAGTAAAAACATTATTCTCTTTTTGAATGGCACACTAAACAACAAGCACAAGCCATTATTAGCTTTCTTTGAACAAAAGAAGAGAATAAGGCAAAAAAAGGGGGTTTTTACATGTAGCACTCCATAGCTTGTTGATCCTTCTTTACTTAAGGTGATAGGAAGCTGCTGATTGAATCCCTTTTCTGCTCCTCCACCCTCTTTATGGGATTGGGATTCCTTAGCCCATTCAGCTAAGCTTACATTTGTCGTCCCTATCCTTTCCAATTTGTTCGTCTTGCTTCCTTCCTCTTCACCAGATCCCTGCAGAATTAAACCGAGTCATTGAGAAGCAGATCAACAGAAAGATTACAGCTTTCAAACTGGTTTGACAGAGTAACTGGAATCTGCAAACTTGCTTTCACTGTTTTCTGTACTCATTGCAAAATAAAATTCTAGAGATATTACTAACGCTAAAAACAAGGAATTCTATCAAACAAATGGCCGGCATCAAATCCTGCTGAAAATTTTGATGCAAGAAGGTGCGTTGACATCGGTAATTCCTGTCATGGTGAAGATTGAAAAGATATGAACTCATTTCCTATCCGTAATCCACAGTCAAATCTCTGCAAGAAAACCTGAAGACCATCTTCATAGCGTCAAATACACAGAGACGATGAGTAACTCACGTATAGGACGGAAAAGGAAACATCATGGGCAGGACCCGAGACCGAGTTCGGGTCACAAAGCCGACACACGTTCTCGAACCGGCTCGCCTCGTCGTCGTCGTCCCACCGGACCACCCAGCCATCCTCCACCGGCCTACGGGAAGACACGCTTCGGGCCGGCCTCTTCCTTCCCATGAGATACGAAAGCGCCCCGACTTTGGGCGGCCGCCGCCAGCCGACCTCGACCGCCGCCACCCCCGGTAGCGGCAGGAGCCCCTCGAGACCCACCACCTTCACGGTGACCTTGCACTTCCTCCTCCTCTTCGCCTTCGTCGGCGCCGGAGGTGCCCAAGGGGAGAAGCTCATCACCTTCTTGACCACCATCTCTCCTCGGGCCTCCTCTCTACCTTCCTTCCTTCCTTCTATCCTCTCCTCCTTTCTTGAGCGACCAACCTGTCTTTAATGGTGGAGGGAAGGACAAGGCATCGTCCAGCGATTGGCGCGATCGCTCATTTGATATTAATAGAATCCGCAGCCGGGAGGTGTAGGACTCCTCCTCCTCCGCCTCCATTTCCTTACGTAGGCGGAGATACCGTGTCAACGCAGGTGGTTTCCTTCCACGTGCGGTACGCGTGCGCTGCACGGTTACGTGGATCCGAGCCTGCGGCTTACGGGATTCGTATCTCGTAGTTGATACGTGATTGGACGTATGCATCCGTATACACCGCGAGTGGTATATACGGATCCTTGATATTGTTTATATATTTTATTATGAATCTTCGCTAACGTGGCGAGGTTAGATAAGCTTAATATTCACTATATCAATTAGATTTAAGTAAGCTAGATACTAATCATATCTAATTAGTTCGGACGTACACATCTACACGATCCGTAAGATAAGGCTTTAAGTATCAGATTTGATTTTAGATTCATTTACTTGGTGTTATGATTAATTTTGATCCTTCTTTCAGAGTGTTGTCATATCTGAAATGAATATGCTTCATTTTCCCAAAAAGAGAGAGAGAAAGAGAGTTAGTATTTGTTATTTGGATAATGATTGATTTGGACTTTGGTTTAGTACATTTTTTCTCTCTCTCTCTCTCTCTCTCTCTCTCTCTCTCTATTTTTTTCTCCTTTTTCCACCCAAGAAAGGACCTGCGCCGAGTCAACCATACTCCAATTGAGTTTGCAGTAAAAGTCAACGATGTTTTAGTTTTTAAAAAAGTCAACGATGTTTTAGTTTTTTTTTTAAAAAGTCAACGATAATTTAATTGAATTTGCTGTAAAAAGGTCGACGATATTAAATTGGATGTCATCATCATTGTCACCTCAATTGCTATCGCAACGCGCTCTTCTCTTCCTCTCTCATCAAAAGGAGGAATTGTTTGGATATTTGTAAATTAAATTTTTTATTTAAAAAATATAAAGAATATTATTTTTTTTAAAAAATGGAAAAATATAGAAAAGCTCAAACTGTTTCAAACAATGATTAACTGATTTAATACATAAAAATATAATAAAAAAATCTCAGTATGGCTATCATCATAATGAGTTATGTAAAATATTAAAGGTTCAACTAAATTTCAAATAACATTATTATGCTATCATAGATTAGTTATAAAGAGTATACCTATCCAACGTGTGTGTGAAACTTAGAAAGGCGTGCTCCTCGTCTACATCGTCAAATTCACATCACTGCCACGAGGATCCTAGCCGTCGATGGGGGCGAAAGCCATCGGCCAATCACCTCCTTCCAACAAGGCAGTGCCACGTCGGCGGACGAGGAGCTTCCACGTGTTACGAAGTCGCATCCGGTAACGGTACATGTGCGCACGTGTCGGATCGTCTCGGGTCAGATGTCGCCGCCACGACATCCGGTTCGATTGAACGGCCAGCCTCCTGAACCCTGTCCGGGAGCGTACTCGAAAAAGGGCCTCGGACGTCCAGCTCACCCAATGCGGAATTATCTCTAACCCTGTTCACAAAACCCAATTTAGTTTCCTAATTAAGCTTAATTGGAGGGAGTTCCTTGACTCGAATGATTTAAAGGCGGAAGGGATCCCCCCAAAACTTAACCGACGTTCGCGTTCCAGCGCTCGAGGGTGCTCTCGCACCCTCATCCTTGGATCCCTTCCCCTCCACCTGCCTCTCGCCATTGTGGGATCCGGGGAAGCTCGGGAGGGCGTTCGATCCTTTCCCTCCCCTTCCTCCCCCACAGATCGATTCCCGAGGGTTTGCGCTCGATCCCCTGGACCCCTGTCTCTCCTTTTTCCGTCTAGCTGATTCCGTTTGATCCGATCGGTCTTCTTGAGCTTTTCTCGGAGATCGCGCGCGGTTTGGATCGCATCCTTTTTTGGGTCTTCATCTTTTATCTGGGAAGCTAATTATCTGGAACTTCTTTTAGCTTCCGTCCGAGCTTCCAAATTCGGTTCCTTTGTTCTGTTATTTCTCTTCGATTACTTGGTCTCGCGTGAATTCTATCGTATGCGAAGAATTTGGATTTAGGTTTTCATGGAAAATTTGAGATGATTCTCGGCAATTGCTTCGTTCATTGTTGGAGAATTTTTTTTGATCCTGTTCATATTAAAGATTGCATTTTTAGATGATGGGGAATAGTTGTGTTTGATCCGAGCAGAAGAAACCCTAGCCAGAGAAAGATGGCCCCGGGACGAAGGAGACACGAGCGACTCCGGTGGAGCAAGCTCTATACTTTTTCTTGTCTCCGTCCCACCGTGGTGACGGACGATGAGCAACCCCATCCCCTGCAAGGCCCCGGATACTCGCGGCTCGTCCATTGCAACCAGCCCGGATTACACCAAAAGAAACCGCTCAATTACTGCACCAACCACATCAGCACAACCAAGTACAACATCATCACCTTCCTCCCCAAGGCCATCTTCGAGCAGTTCCGCCGCGTCGCCAACCTGTACTTCCTTCTCACCGCATCACTCTCTCTCACCCCCGTGACGCCCTTCTCTGCGGTGAGCATGATTGCGCCATTGGCATTCGTCGTCGGTCTCAGTATGGCTAAGGAGGCAATGGAAGATTGGAACAGGTTTATGCAGGACATGAAGGTTAACAGCCGTAAGGTCAGCGTCCACAGTGGAGAGGGGCGCTTCGGCTACAAACATTGGCAGGAGATTCGTGTTGGAGATGTTGTGAGGGTGGAAAAGGACCAATTCTTCCCCGCCGACTTGCTTCTACTGTCATCGAGCTATGACGACGGCATATGCTATGTCGAGACCATGAATTTGGATGGAGAAACAAATCTGAAGGTTAAAAGATCTTTGGAGGTGACTTTGCCATTGGATGGTGACGCCAGTTTCAGACATTTCACGAGCACCATTCGATGCGAAGACCCCAATCCCAATCTCTACACTTTCGTGGGTAACTTTGAGTATGAGAAGAAGGTTTATGCTCTTGACCCAGGTCAGATTCTCCTCAGGGACTCCAAGCTTAGGAACACTACATATGTCTACGGAGTGGCTATCTTCACTGGCCATGACAGCAAAGTGATGCAGAATGCTACGGAATCACCATCTAAGAGAAGCAGAATTGAGAAGAAAATGGATAATATTATATACGTTCTCTTCACCTTTCTCATACTGATTTCATTGATCAGCTCAATCGGCTATGGTGTGATCACAAAGTTCGGGATGCCACACTGGTGGTATTTGCAACCGAGTGAGACCTCATACGTTTATGATGCTTCGAAGCCTGTTTTATCTGGCTTCTACCATCTTCTTACTGCTCTTATTCTTTATGGATACCTTATTCCCATTTCACTATATGTTTCGATCGAGGTTGTCAAGGTCTTGCAAGCAACCTTCATCAACCAAGACATTCACATGCGTGATGAGGAGACAGGAAATTCGGCGCAAGCACGGACATCAAATTTGAATGAGGAGCTCGGGCAGGTTGATACGATATTATCAGACAAAACTGGCACCTTGACTTGCAACCAGATGGATTTTTTGAGGTGTTCCATTGCTGGAGTTCCATATGGTGTGGGTTCTAGTGAAGTGGAGATCGCAGCTGTGAAGCAGATAGCATCGGAAGTTTCTGGCACAATCGAGCAGCATAGCAGCACTGAAGATTTCTGGGAGGATAGTGGGGATGGCTTTGGCTCACCAGAGAGTGAATTGGAAGTCGGGATTGCTCGCATGGTTGGGAAGCCACAAAGGCCTACAACCAAGGGGTTCAGCTTCGAGGACGACCGCCTCATTCATGGGAATTGGGCAAAAGAGCCTAATGCCGGTACCATTCTTGTGTTCTTGAGGGTACTTGCTCTCTGTCATACAGCAATTGCGGAGCCAAATGAAAAAACTGGTGCTTTTACATACGAAGCAGAATCACCGGATGAAGCAGCTTTCCTTGTTGCAGCCAGAGAATTTGGGTTTGAATTTTGTAAGAGGACTCAATCAAGTGTCTTCATCAGGGAGAGATACTCTGCTTCAGAGGATCCTGTAGAAAGGTCATAGCTGAATCTGAATGGTGTCATCAGTTTGTTGTTTGTCTTTGTGGTGATTGTTGCAATCTAATCCAGTGAGTTCTTCTTCTCTTTTTTCTATTTTGATTTAGGGAGTTCAAGGTTCTGAATATTTTGGAGTTCAACAGCAAAAGGAAGAGAATGTCGGTGATTTTGCGTGATGAGGCTGGGCAGATTATTCTTTTATGCAAAGGTGCTGACAGGTACTTATCTTCACTATTGTTTCTAGTTCAGGTATCTTCTTGTGTTAGAAAAACATCTCATGCATATGGTTGTGCATATAGGATCTGTCATCTCCACATCGTAGATTTGATTTTGTGCCTAAAGAAGCTTCTTTTTTTTCTTCTTTTTTTCCATGAACCAAACAGCATCATTTTGGATAGGCTGTCAAAAAATGGAAGAATATATGAGATCGCGACGATTAAACATCTAAATGAATATGGGGAGGCAGGCCTGCGGACTTTAGCACTGGCTTATCGTGTTCTCGATGAATCTGAGTACTCTGCTTGGAACACAGAGTTCCTCAAAGCCAAAACTACCATTGGGCATCACAGAGAAGCTGAACTTGAGCGTGTCTCTGACACAATTGAGAGGGATCTGATTCTTGTTGGTGCAACTGCTGTAGAAGACAAATTACAGAAAGGAGTAAGGTTTTGTGATTTCCTATTGACTTTTGCCTTTCTGAAGCCATCTCTGATCACATACTTTCTCCACAGGTTCCACAGTGCATAGATAAACTAGCACAAGCTGGTCTCAAAATCTGGGTTCTGACGGGTGATAAGATGGAGACTGCAATTAATATAGGGTACGTATGCCTCACCAGCAATTCACATACGAACGCCATTTAGTAGAAGCGATGTCAGCTTCTCTCTTGCTGTTGCAGATTCGCCTGTAGTTTACTTAGACAAGGCATGAAGCAGATCTGTTTATCCGTCGATAGCGGTAACATACTGTCATTAAACAAAGAAAAGGTACATCATTTCACCATACCTGGTCAATTATTTTGACCTGGGATGTTGATATCACACATTTATATGTTTATATTTGATGACTGCTCAGGCTGCAAAAGAGAATACTTTGATGCAAATAATTGATGCCCATGAAATGGTCAAGCTAGAGAAGGATCCTAATGCGGCATTTGCTTTGATCATCGATGGTAAAACCTTAACTTACGCCCTGGAGGATGACCTAAAGAATCAATTTTTAAGTCTAGCAGTTAATTGTGCTTCTGTCATATGCTGCCGGGTCTCACCAAAGCAGAAGGCATTGGTAGTATTGAATCTCTTACACAACTTTTTCAAATACACTGAACACTCATGCTGGATTGAAAACATTACTTCGGTCAGTGATGCTTATCCCTTGGTTTAGGTGACTCGTCTGGTGAAAGAAGGCACAGGTAAAACTACATTAGCCATAGGCGATGGTGCTAATGATGTGGGCATGATTCAAGAGGCTGATATCGGTGTAGGCATTAGTGGGGTAGAAGGAATGCAGGTTTGTAGTGTTGATAAGGATGCTTGTGTCACCTCAAGAATCATTTACTCGCTAACGAGCTCATAATCGTTTGGCCTTGTGCAGGCTGTGATGGCCAGTGATTTCTCCGTATCTCAGTTTCGATTCCTCGAACGGCTTCTTGTTGTCCATGGCCACTGGTGCTACAAGCGGATAGCACAGATGGTGAGTTTTGGGAATACTTTCAATCTATGCCTTAGCATTCATATATGTACCAATCACTCTCTGAATCGACTCTGTTGTATTGCATTCAGATATGTTATTTCTTCTACAAGAACATAGCCTTTGGCCTCACAATTTTCTACTTCGAGGCGTATACTGGCTTCTCCGGGCAATCAGTGTATGCCGACTGGTACATGCTACTATTCAACGTCATTCTAACCTCGTTACCGGTGATATCATTAGGAGTCTTTGAACAAGATGTCTCCTCCGAAGTATGCTTACAGGTATGCTTATAAGGTTTCGAAATCCAAAGCAGACACACACATCTTGTTGCTGGTCTTCACATACTATGCTTTCACCTTGTGCAGTTTCCAGCATTGTACCAACAAGGGCCCAGGAACCTTTTCTTCGATTGGTACAGGATTTTTGGATGGATGGGCAATGGTCTATACTCATCCATAGTCATATATTTCCTCAGCATCCAAATCTTCTACAGCCAGGCGTTCCGCGCCAACGGCCAGACTGCCGACATGGCTGCCGTGGGCACGAGCATGTTCACCTGCATCGTTTGGACTGTGAACCTGCAAATTGTGCTGACAATGAGCCACTTCACATGGATTCAGCACCTCTTTGTGTGGGGCAGCATCGCCACGTGGTACCTCTTCCTGATAGCTTACGGAATGTGCTCGCCGGTGATCTCTGGAAATGCCTACCGGATACTGTCGGAAGCTCTCGGCCCTGCCCCCATGTACTGGGCTGCCACACTTTTAGCCACACTTTCCTGCAACATTCCCTATCTGGTCTACATCGCCTTCCAGCGAGCCTTGAATCCACTTGATCACCATGTGATCCAGGAGATCAAGTATTACAGGAAGGACGTGGAGGACCAGCATATGTGGAAGAGGGAGAGGTCCAAAGCTAGGCAGAAGACCAAGATTGGTTTTACAGCAAGAGTAGATGCCAAGATCAGGCAGCTGAAAAGGAAGCTGCAGAAGAAAGTCTCGTCGCTGAGCATCCAAACTCAATCATAACACGCCCATGGCCTCCTACTTGGTCGACTTTTTCTTCTGTGTGTCATCTGTCATTGGCTCTAGAGTTTTCTTCCTCACTAAAACGCTTCATATCTGGATCCATGTTGAGGCAAGGCTCTATGGAACTAGTTGACGTATATGTTGAGTCAATGCTCAATGGAAATAGTTGAGATACATAAATACATACATATATGTATATGTAACTAAAGTTTTGTTTCATCTCTGGTACTTGGTGAATTTTTTCTTATGGTTCTATGTAAAGTTGCTTGGCCATCCATTTGAAGGATCAGGATAGTAGTCCTCATCCTGATTCAGTTTGAATCTGAATCGAATCGAATCGAATCGATCGAAAATTAAATTTCGATTCCAGTTCTTCTTAGAACCTGAAATTGAAACATATGGTTCAGTTCTATCTCAAATCGAGATAGAATATTAATAAAATATTAAATATTAATATAAAAAGATGATTTCGGAATCTGAACTTTCAGTTCCATGATCGAAATCAGAATCCTAATTTCAAATTTTATAGAACCAGAATCATCAATTCCAAAATCAGGATCAAATCTAGATTAAGATTGCCAACATTAAGGTTTATACGATGACTTTTAAATTATATCTTACGAGGAAGAAATCTCTTATCTATCTAATTCATTCTTTCTCAAAATCAGATAATATAGTCCTTGTGGATTCAAGCAAGTGCTTAAAGTTCATTGGACTTGCAATATCTACAGAGCATCTAAAGGATTTGTTTTTATTAAACTAACATTTGTAAGAACCATGCTAAATAAATCAAGCTTTTTGGGTTTTATTTTATTTGGAATTTATTAGAAGGAATACTTGAAAACTAAGGCACATACAAATGGTTAGAAATTTGGTTTGATCGAGAGGATTTTGTTAAATTCTCAAAGATACTATTTATACAAAAAAAAAGTAAGATACCATATATAAATATTTTCTACTTTTAAAAAAAGTTTCTCTTTTCAAATTTAAAATGTTTTACGATCTTTTCTCCTCAAAATTTGATCATATTTAATTGGTACTAGAAGAAGAACTCTTGAGATAATATCATAGAAAAATCAAGTATCGAAGAAGACACTCTCTCTTATATTTGATCATAATAATTATCGTTGAATTAGGGGTTTGTATCTATCCCTTCGCTAGATCGATCCATACTACTAACGATCAGCCCCCCTGTGATCCATACTACTACATACAATCTATTTTTTTTTAGTATGATAACCAAAATATCGTTACTATGTGAAGTTGCCTTTGTAGTAAAAAGGACATGCTATAGTTAATTAGATGATATCCTGAGCTTACTAATGTGGTGACGACGACAGAAACATGTAAGCATATGTATTGTTTTTCTCATCCGTATTTATTTTAAATTTATTAAAATTAAACCCTTATGATTCAATAATAAATAGGTTGTGGATCAGAAGGTTGCATCCAATTTGTGTTGGGATTTGATCCATTCCAATCTACTTATATAATGCCATGCATGAAGATTAAATAGGTTGTGTGTATCATTTGCATTGGGATATGTTTCTCGTGCACAATACCGCAATCTGCTTCCCCGAGCTGTGGGTTTGCCCATTATGTCGACATGGTGAACGAACCACGAAAGGACACCGCTCTCCGTCGTGGACTTCCAGACCTGTCGCCATTATGTCGACATGGCCCAACCAAGATGGACCCGCTGGTGGTCCCACTTTCCCCGTCAGTATGGCCGCGTCCGCGGCGACTCCTGAGGTCTCATCACGGCCGTCCGTTCCAACGGACGCATCGAGAGAGCGGTGCGCGCACCCGCGCGACGTCCGACTTGTCGTAGCCCCATCTCCCTCATTCCCCGGGTGACGACATCCTGTCCCCGCGGATCAGTTTATAATTCCGCCGCTTCTTCGTCACGAGCCCCGAAGAACCTCCGGCCGGTGGAACGAAGGACATCGGAAGACGAGTCCTGCTGTCCTTTTTCGAGGTACGGATTCGATGGAATCCCTTCGCTTTCCTTGATCCCTAATTCTGATTTGCTCTTCTTTTCGTGTTCTACGCAGGATTTTGATCCTCTCCCCGTCTTCGCTCGATTCCGCCACAAATTGACCGCTTTTTGGGGTAAAAATCGGTTTCTTTTTGTTTTAATATGGTTCGAATGTGTTTGATCTTTATGCTGATTTGTGGTGGTGACGATGGTGGTGAAGAGAGGATGTGGGCGTCGATGGCGACGACGAGCTGTGCCTCTGTCGAGGCGGTGGAGGAGTGCCTGGATGAGGAGGCGGCGTTGTGGCTGAAGCTGGCTGCGATCGCGGCGATCCTGATTGCCGGAGCTGTCGGTGTGGCGATCCCCCTGGTGGGAGGGAAGGGGCGACTGGTGCGCACCGACGGGGGCGTCTTCGTCTGCGTGAAGGCATTTGCAGCTGGCGTCGTCCTCGCGACGGGCTTCGTGCACATGCTCCACGCTGCGGAGTCGTCGCTCACGAACCCATGCCTCCCGGATTCACCCTGGCGGAAGTTCCCCTTCGCCGGCTTCGTCGCCATGGTGGCGGCGCTGGGCACGCTCGTCGTCGACTTCGTGGGGACCCAGTTCTACGAGCGGAAGCACCGGGAGGACGCGACGGGGGCCTCTGCGGCGGCGGATCTCGAGGAGAAGGGGATCACCGCCGCCTTGCTGACGCCGGAAGCGGATTCCGCGGGGAGAGGGAAAGACCCGATGCACATCGTCGGGATGCACGCCCACGCGGCGGCCCACCGCCATAGCCACTCGCACGCGCATGGGGCGTGCGACGGCCCCGCGCTCCCCGTCCGCTCCCACGGCCACGCGCACGAGGAGGAGGGCGAGGGCTCCTCCAACGCACGGCACGTCGTGGTGTCACAGGTAACTCGATCCGCCATTGCCTCGATCCACACCGGAAATCGGATCGATCGAACACGGGAAGAACTCACGTGAACTTCGTTGCCAGGTGCTGGAGCTCGGAATCGTGTCGCACTCCGTGATCATCGGGCTCTCCCTGGGCGTGTCGCAGAGCCCCTGCACCATCCGCCCGCTGGTGGCGGCTCTCTCCTTCCACCAGTTCTTCGAAGGCTTCGCGCTGGGCGGGTGCATCTCGCAGGCGCGGTTCCGGAGCATGGCGGCGGCCATGATGGCGTCCTTCTTCGCGATCACGACGCCGGCGGGAATCGCCTTGGGAGCGGGCGTGGCGTCGTCGTACAACCCCAACAGCCCGAGGGCGCTGGTGGTGGAGGGGATGCTGGACTCCATGTCGGCGGGGATCCTGATATATATGGCGTTGGTGGATCTCATCGCGGCGGATTTCCTGAGCCAGACGATGAGCTGCAACGTGCGGCTTCAGGTGGCGTCCTACTTGGCTCTGTTCCTCGGCGCCGGGGCGATGTCGGCCCTCGCCATCTGGGCTTGACTCGGGCAACGGAGACACGTTTTGGCTTCCGTGCACGCATGCATGCATCGGTATACGTCACTGTTTTTGGGATTAATTATTTGGACATTAATGGTCTCTAATCAGAGATACATGCCGCACTGCAAGTATTACATCTTAAACATTGCATTTTTTTTCGGGGTTGATAAGAGATGTAGACGTCATAGCCAATATTGAGGTCCACATTTGTTGGCATGAGAGCGATGATTGATGATTGATGATTGATGATTGATTGGAGCATTGCGTGCACATTGAGATAAGCATGATGTGGAGCTCGCTGGTGGCTTCTCCTATTGTGATGTATTGGAGTCAGATGTCCTCATCGCATCATTCGTAGATTTAAGACAAAATCTTCACAAGTGAAAGGATAAAAAACTAAGGTCAACTCTATCAAATTTTTTTTATCAATCATAATATTTTTAAAATATATCTATATAAAATAAATTGAATGAGGTTTCAAATCCTAATTTTTGGTAAGTGGAAGGCTTATTAACTATTGAGATATGATAAATTTTATAATTTATTCACTAATTTTATCAAATATATTTTTATTTAAATACTCAATAATAATTTTTTTTATAGATCGATAAAAATTAGTACTAGACAATTATTACAATGCATCATTTTCTGTTCCTTTTACATCAACAGGAAAGTCAAAATCAGCGATCACTTACTTACCCATTGTACTCCTAAGTCAGAGAGATGGTTACTAGAGAGTTTGTTCTCTATCATGACTATAAACTTTCCAGCTTCAATCACATGTTCGACGATGACTGATAATTTAACTTTCTTTTTTACGGTTGTTTCTGGATAGATAGAACCTCAAGGTCCTGACGAACCGGAACTGCGGGGCCCACGGACGAGGTCTCATGAGACCCACTCGTGGTGGGTGGGTCCCGATTTTCGGTAGCATCAATTAATCTCACACAACGACGTGGCTACCTCTGGTTTAATCATATTCGCACGTCAATCGAAGGCAGCGCCACTAAATATCATGGAGTTCCTATTGTTTCAAATATCATATTCCATATATAATTAAATATTTTTTACATATAAAAAAAGTAAACAGTTGGAAATTACATATATAAGGAAGAAAGCCTTATATATAATTAATTTAGTGTGTAAATTTCAAAGATATTTAACGTTCAACATCCTATTGAATCCAAAAGCCTCCAATTCTAGTTCCTAAATCTCGCCACCTGCGTCTCTACCAACGTATCCGAACCGTCCATTTGCACACGGATCCGGCGGCATCCGAGCGATCTCTCGACCTTTACACCTGTCTTCCCCGAGCGTCCATTACTGAGGAGATATCACGTGATCCGCGAAGAGATGGGCAGTTTCTAGAAACTTCGCCTGCGACGGCACGTGACGTTCTCTCCCAGCGGAGTTCCATTCCCCTATTTCTTACCAGCAAGGAGTCCAAGAACGAGCGAAACCGTCATCGGCTTCTCCTTCCTCCTTCCTCCTCCTCCTCCTCCTCGATCTTCTCAGTTATCTCTTAATATTTGTATCATTACTTTTCGTTGGTTGTTGAAGTTTCGAGGTCTGTGATTTGTGGGTTCTTTGTGTGACTTCTTGGCATGGATCATCGCAGGGTCCCAAGGCAATGACGAGTCATCTTCTCGTGCTATCCGTCCTGATGCACTCTGCTGCCTGCTTCTTCATCGAGTCGATCGCTTCGACTCTGTCCCTAGTGACCCGATCTCTTCCCGCTCGATCATTATCGGTTTCCTTTATCTAGAGTTCTCGAGGGTTTTGAGACTTGTTATCGTATGCTCGTTTATTTTCTTTGATTGGACACCCCAAGGCAACGACGAGTCCTGTTCTCGTGGTATCCAGCCCTCGCCGTCCTGATGCTCTCTGCTGCCTATGACGTCTTCATCGAAGCGATCGCTTGATCGCATTCCTTTACCCAGAGATCTTGAGGGTTTTGACATTTGTTCTAGTATGTTTGTTTATTTTCTTTAATCGGATCGTTCTCATGGTATGAACCCTTTTGTCACCGCGTGCTTCTTCACGTGAGTGGTTTCTTTGTTTGATTTCTTGGCTTGGATGATCGCAGCGACGGAAGCCAACGACGATCCTCGATCTCGTAGTGTCCAACCCTCGCCTTGTTTATTCTCTTTGCTGCCCGACTCTGGCCCTAATTTTCCCATTTCTTCCCTGTCGATCTTTATCGCATTCGTTCTTGAGGGTTTTGCGATACGTTCCTACGTGTTTGTTTATTTTCTTTGATCGGATAGTTTTCATGGTATTAACCCTTCGTCGCCGGGTACTTCTTCGCGAAGGCGGTTGTTTGGTAACCCTTCCTTTCCATAACAGAGCGTTCTCAGTTCATTGTTGTGTTTGTTTGTAGGATTATGTGCAGTTGTCGAGGGATTGTTGCATGAAATCTGGTTTTGAATCTAACATATAATACTTTCGTCCATGATTATGTGTTTTGTAGAGTTAAGGATGGTTATTTCTATTATAAGGTTAGATTTAAACCTTTTATGCTTTCTTAGTATGTGATAACCTGTTGCGGCTGTTTGGTGTATAATATTTGTAGTTCATTTTGTTGAGGTAGATATTTTGATTGTTTTGTTGTCTTCATTTAGCCTGTGATGTCTTTCCATTTTAAGTAGATAGTACGTAAGACTGAATATTTGTCATAATCATTACATTTAAATCTTTTAATTCTGCATCTGTGGTTTAGAACTAACATGAAGAAAATTTTCATATAGAAGCAATCTTTAGCTTTGTATGAAGATGATTGATAACGTAAGTCTATATGATGATCTTACCTTGTTTTTTGTGTGCTGCTTACTCACCACAGTTTTTAGATTGGAATTGCTTGATTATTATGTGAAATATTTTAAGTGAGCTTTGTCGGCTGCAGAAATAAGACATGGAATCATTGGCAAATCTTTTTTCTTTGTTGTTTATTATATCAGTGTTGTACGCTTATGTAAACTGTCATCAAAGATATTTGTCACCTGAAGATTAATAATACCAAATTAGAAAGGAAACTTGATCTGTTCTTTTTTTCTTTTTTGCTTCCTTTCCTCGTCTTAAGGACCGACACGTTGTTTTTTTTCTTTAGGAATATCTTTGTATAAAGAGGTGGTTCTTTTATTATCTCTCTGACAACCATCTATTGAACTTTAGGATCAATCCCTAAGTTTAATGTGAGCATGGACCGGATCTGAAACTTTAGTTTAGTCATCAACACTAAGCCATTACGATAGGCTTTTGCTTCCAGTATGGTCATACAGGTATCACCCTGCTTTAGGTTGTCATGACAGTTTGCAATCTCTCGTAATGCTTTTTATAAAGACATAACTAATATAAGATAAATACTTATATTTAAAGAATCATGAGTTAGAATGATTGAATAGAAGGAAATTTAATCTCAGGATTCTCTAATTGTGCAATCATGGAAAATGTTTGGTAAAGGATACATTTTGAAGGGAATATTGGATCTTTTATTATTTACGAATTATGTGATTTTTTTTTATCATGATCTCAACAATCTCTATCCATCCGGAGCATCCCAATCTTATATATTTTCTTTGCTTGGTGAAGAGCTTTAGTTTATATTTGGAAAGTCATGGAAGCCACATTGGACTTTGTTGTTTGATTTTGTTCTCCACATTTAGCAGATTAATATGAGTAGGAATTGCTGACTGGTGCCATATGTGTTACTACAATTTGAAAGGGAAAAAAGAAGAAGAAAAATTGTAAAGTTGCTATCTTTGGATTAAATGTTCTATAGTTTTGTTTTGTCTGATGATTTTTATATACAGTAATTCATATAAAGTTATTGATAATTTTTTTCTTTAAGAAAATCTTATGGAGCAATTAAAACTATGATGACTAAATAATGTTTTTCGTAATAGTTGATGATTTATCTTCTAAATCTGTTATTTCGAGAGATGAGGTGGTTGATTTATTGATGGTTTGGCTGGCCTTCCATTTGTGAGAATCAGTTAGTGCGTTGTTGTAGTTGCTGACAACTCTTCTGCTAATGTTAATCATTAAAAGTGCATCTGTGTTTGTGACAGTTATCTATGGTCAACAAGGAGGAGCATTTTTGAAATGAGAAACCCATTCATGGGAATTTTATGCTGTATGGATTGCACTTTAGTTGCCCCCGTTCGGGCAGCAGCATGCCTTCTGAATTTTTTTTCAGGCTCAAGGAATTGCTTTGAGCATCAAATGCCAGTGTTTTTCCATGCGGTTTATCCTTACACTACTGCAAAAATTTAATATAGTGTTAAAACTCATATTGAACATTGGAATCTTTGGTAATTTGCCTCTTCGTTGCATGACCGTCTAAAATTTGCACTTAGAGAACATTTGTTTGATATGGCTTCTGCTACCAAGGCATGAAGCTCCCTCGTTCACAAGGAACTGCAGCTTGCCTAGCATTTAGTTTTAGTTGAACATTGCCTGCTTTCTATTTACTTGAAATATGTTGGTTATAGGACGCACATCAATAGCCTGGAGAATCTTTGAATTTTTTTTTTTTGTACGCATTTGCATAGTACGATTACCCCTT
This sequence comes from Musa balbisiana, assembly GCA_004837865.1. Taxonomy (NCBI): domain Eukaryota; kingdom Viridiplantae; phylum Streptophyta; class Magnoliopsida; order Zingiberales; family Musaceae; genus Musa; species Musa balbisiana. The sequence goes on from CM017189.1 coordinate 30,150,957, forward strand.
TTGTTTCCTGGCATTGTCGTAGACAGACAGATCATGGAGCTATACGGACGCGATGGGGTGGTAAAATCTCCAATTCAGCGTTTCAGCATTGATCACAATATGGACCCCTATAGTCAAGTTGTGCTTCTCATTAATCATATTTCTTGGCCCCTATTGTTGCTATAATTGTTAAAAGAAAATAAATTATGCCTGCCGAAAAAAATAGTTTTCTTAATGCTACTAGAAATGTAATGTCTAATTCGGAAAAAAAAAAGTCTAGGAAATTTGATAACGTGAAATTTCTTGAGAACTTTGAAATGTGGCCAAACATTGCCACATATAGCTGCCACAGGAAAAAAAAAAAAGGAAGATTTTCTTACGGTCGTGTAAAGTAAGAAAGCTGATTTTGAATTTGATAACGTTGAATTTTACCTTAGAAGTTTTGACATTTTCTGCCATGACAATTTTTCTAGAAGAAATCTTTGAAAACGTTCTCAATATTTTGAAAATATTCTTAATATTTTCAAAAGAGATGGCAACGAAATTTTTGAAAAAACTTTTTTAAACCATGAAAATCCTTAAAATGTTAAATCAAATATTTCTACCTAAGAGTTTTATAATAAGATTCAAATATTTCTTATATCATAAGAGTTTTACAATAAGTTTATCGAGCACGAACGTCTTCCTAAAAAAGAAGCAAAATTGCAAAAACATGAGAAAAAGAAGTAAAAATCATTGCGAACTTTGCTTTGCAAAGTTGCGCTTCAAAATTTGCGATGATCCTCCGTTTCAGTGGGGGCCATTAGTTTTCGAGATGCAAGTCTTCGAGGACGCACGCTGCAAAGCTCCATTTCCGCCACCTGTTGCTGAAATCACCGAAAGTTACCAAGTCAGACTCACAGGAAAGTTAGAAAACTAGAAAATTAGGAAAAATAATAACAAATCTTATAATCAGAAAAACACATGACTATGTTTATACAAGGGAAAGACAAAATCGGACGTGTCCAAAAGTCTAGGAGTCCACTCAGAATAACAATATTTTGTGCATTTTTAATGAAATAAGCAGTCACTTATATTTTGAATTGAAGACACAAAGAAGGTGCTTTATGGCAAGTAACAGATAAGTAAAAAAACAAAAAAAAAGCAGTTAACCATTAATATCCAAAATCACTTCATAATCCCACGAACAGACATTACCACCAAAGACACCTAACAACTTTAGACCCAAGAGACATGTTCTAGCAAGCACAAAGACACATACCAGTAGAATTTCTATCATTAATCTTTTATGTGCAAACATGATGTGTCGTCTGTATGGGAACAATGCACATGATGACCAAGTAACAGGTACAGTTATATATACATGCCCACTCCAATTAGTTATGTAAACTTGGTAGACAGATGGGACTTAAAAAGATAATATAGGATTAAACTTGTTCTATACGAGTTAGCCCTTCTATTTTTTTCCATCAATTTGAACACTGCGCTAGGGTGTGTACGCCATAAATCACCTCATCTTACATGACATGACAATAAAAAACACAAATTCATCCCCACCCAGGATTGCTATGATCATCAAATTTAAAGAGGAAGTTTAATTCGTAAAGAAGGAACGTCATACTAGCGGAGTGTGACCAGATGATGTCTGACGATGACATGGTCTTAATTTCCGTTTTATATTAAGATCATTCAAACAAGCATGACAAACCAATTAATGGAGATAATCAAATACTTCTTTCATAATGCCTTCAGAAGCACTTAATTTCCTTTTTTTTTTTCTTCTAGGGCACATTTTTATCTCCTCTTAAATATTTCTCTAAGGTCAAAAACTAATTCACATTGTACTTCATTCATAATGCTTCTAGTTCACTCCAATTTCCAATGATCTTCTCCAACATCCGGTTAGCCTCTGAAGCATCTGTGCTCCTCATATATCCAACTTAACCGAAAAACTTCATCCCTTGATTTCTAATCAAATGGAACACAATGTTCATTTCCATCATCATGTAATTAATGCACGCTAAAAACCTCTCAAAAACCCACCATATATATTGGTTGGTCAATTGTATTTAATTTATGCATAAAGCACAACAAGGTCGAATGATTTATTGTGGTTCAAAATAAGACATCTAGTTGCCGGAGATCAGTGATAAAAATTTTTAAGGATGAAGGAATACATTGACTATATCTCATAATATGCATTGAGGTATATTATGAAGCACAAACCTCATGCTTTCTACATCCAAATTAGCACGGAAGCAGTAACCATTAGTAGATTCATTATGTGGCCATGGGCTGACATGGCCCCGCCTGTCCCGTTCACCTACTTTAGGGCCTGTGTATATATCTCGATATACCCTTCACAAATAATTAAGCGGATTGCATAGTGCAAACTACATCAAAAAGATAAACTAGTCCAAAAATCTCATGTAATAATAACTTGTTCGAAATCGTTCTTCTTTTCTATCTTTTTCATGTATCTTTTTTCCGTTGGGTGAAAGAACTATTTCAAGATCGAAGTATGTATGGCTCATTTTAGCCAAATAAAAGTCTCTCCACTTAGATTCACATCTTAACCACGTTTTCCATTATGTGAAGATGCAAGATCGAAAATAAGAACTGAGAGGCACAACAAATCATAAGCACGAGACAGGGGCATATGTCACCTTGAGATGGGGGTCAGCGGGAACCAGAAACACAAGATGATCGGTCGAAGCGAAGCCCCAAATTTGCCCCAGCAGAGGGAGATCACGTCCCTTCACGTAGGAACCTACGGCTGCAAAAGCTTGCTTCAGGATCTAAACCGTTCTTTCTAGGCAACAACAGATCGAAAACAACAAACACCAAAGAAGGCCTGATTTCACCTTGATATACATATACCGATCGTGTCTTCCGCCTGCTCGCCCGCGGTGGTGAGGGAATTGGACCGGATTCTTACCATGTTTCTATCAAATCAAGATCCAAGATCAAAAGAAGAATCGAAAACGAAGATAAACACAAGATCAAGAACGCCAAGCAGGAACAAGAGATGGTCTCACCTGGACACCGGGACTAAAGTGAAACCGAACACTCCGACGATGATCGATCGAAGCGAACCGGATTTGAACCCAAACGAAAGCGAACGCGCCGTCCTGCCGCTCTCCCTCATGGGAGCCGGCGGCAGCAAGCAACATAGATCCGGAATCCTGAGGGATTCCTGAGCCCGGCTGCACCTGAAGAAGGCGACGTCCACGGCAGATGGCGGAGGGGATCCCCGCCGATGAGGAGAGAGAGAGAGAGAGAGGAGGGTTTGCGCGCTTCTTGATCTTGACGTCCTTCAAAAAAAAGGAGGGAGGAAAGACGCAAGTGGGTTTTGGGTGGCCGCATCTTTATTTATAGTGCGCCGACCGACTAATAGGCTTCAAAATGAACGGCTGTGATTTAACCGGATGATGACAGTGCACACGCCACGCATCTCCACCTTCCCCCTCACTCGAAACAAATTCAGATAATAATAGTATCGAAATAGATAATTAGATTCATATTTAAATAGTGAATTTTTTTTTAAGGATTCTTTATTTCTCAATTTTGCATTATCCAAAATAGTTTAGAATAATATGAAGAATAAGTTAGCATTATGATGCCAATGACATCAATTTTACTGGCAATGACTGACTCAATAGTTTATAGTACCATTTTTCTTGTGTAAAGCTTCGATGGATTTGTTACTACAAAGAGCAAGAAAAGAAATTGCAAAAAATAATTCTCTAACACCCAACGAAAAAGTAATTTAGAGAGAGTTGAGTTTTCCAAAGGTATTTTCTATTATAAATCTCAAAAAGAACCAATTGCTAAAAATCTAAGCAATAGTTTGCTACTTGTAAAACAATACTGAGCCACACTACAGATTACATTCTTAATAGCCAACGCAAAGTTATTCGTTTAATCATTTAAGACCATATGCATGAGCATATAAGACACAAATGTTATCACAAAAATGTCATCATTGAAAAATAAAAACAATTAATATTGACAGTACAAAAAAAGATAGAGATCTAAAAAGCTTTTATCAAAAAACTATAAATTAAATTTTAAACATTTTAAATTTAATTTTGACAACGACAAAGATTCACGTTGCCAATCGATAATAGCCGAAGCAAAAGGGGAGTAACAAAAGTATATTCCAACCAAACCAATCACTCAACCTTTACCATCAGAGATTCCTTCAAATAAGCCCACAGGGGTTTTTGATACAATGAATGCAGCATCAATCTAAACCAACCATCACTAGATAATTAACAATAAAATATCCTTGTCATAATACATAAATCCTTCAAATAGTACATCTAGAAACAAAATAGGTTCAAAAAAGATGTGCAGATCCAAAAAGACTCGGCAATCGCAACAAAAGAGATGGGGAGATACAACTTAGTGGCTGCAACTCTAAAAAGATGTGATGAATGATAAATAGGTACTAGTAATCGTCGCTGCAAACAAGACCAGCACTTGAACTTCCTTTATAACCGCACCATTCAAGATAGTCAAGAGGCACCTTCGATGAGTTTATTGCTAAACCTAAACAGGATATAAAGATCAAACATTCAGTTCAACCAAAAAATACTTATCAGATTAGGTCGGCAACGTTGGATGGCAGCTCCTCAATCACCACATTATAGAACCTTTGGATATCAAACAACATTCGTTCATCATCACGAGTGACAAAATTGATTGCGACACCCTTTCTTCCAAAACGGCCACTTCGTCCAATACGATGAAGATAGTTCTCTGGCTGTGTCGGCAGATCATAATTTATAACCAGGGAGACCTGCTGGACGTCAATACCACGAGCAAGGAGATCAGTGGTGATGAGTACACGAGAGGAGCCAGAACGGAATTCCCGCATTATAATGTCCCTAGTGTTCTGATCCATATCTCCATGTGTTGCAGAGACAGTATGATCCCTGCTCCTCATTTTGTCAGTGAGCCAGTCCACCTTGCGTCGAGTATTGACGAAAATCACGCTCTGTGTGATGGCCAAGGTCTCATAGAGATCACACAGGGTCTCAAGCTTCCATTCTTCCTTCTCAACATTGACATGGAATTGCTTGATACCCTCCAAAGTAAGCTCATCTCTCTTCACCAGGATCCTCACAGGTTTATTCATGAACTTGCGAGTTATCTCAAGAGCCTCTGGAGGCATTGTGGCAGAGAATAAACCAACTTGAACTTTGGAAGGAAGCAGCTGAAATATGTCATAGATCTAAAAAGGGAAATCCCATCAACAAGCTCCCATTTAGAAAACAATTAACAAAGGCACAGAATTAACGTTGGAAGAAATATTTTAAAGGCAACAAATATTTTAGCATTGGAAGAAATAGCCAACAATTTAAACAAAATTAACGTAAAAAATAAACCACTCATGCCTTTCTATGTCAGCATCATAAATGTTAAAACCAGCAAAAACATCTTGAGTTCATTTATCTCGGTCATACTATGGGTAGTCTTTAAAAAAGGAAATCACATCTGACACTGTGTTCATATATCTCTATTGATTGTAGTATAACAAAGAAGTCTTAATGAAAATCATATATTGACCAAAGTATCAGCTATGAACTCTAGCAAGCACCTTAATAGTGGTAAGACATTGTCTTCTTCGTAAGAACATTTTAATCAAAATTTATTCTTTCATATATTAGTAAAAAGAAAAAAAGAAGCAAGTCAAATGTAATTTTCTTCTAATCTTAAACAATTATAACCTACTAATGGCTCTAATGTGTTGTCTGTTCAATTAAAATTTTGGACTGCTCAGTGACACACCATCTATCAACATAAGTCATAACATCAATTAGAGGCTCAAATTACTAGTGGCGTAAAGTGGGCAGTAAAAGTTTTCTAGAATTACAAAATAATGACAGTAGGTCAAAACACCATAATGTTCAAAACAAATAATGCATTGATCCTCTAGACCACTGACAACAAGATATGGTAGTCTCTGTGTGAATTCATCCACATGTCCAGTCCTTTATGCTTTAAAATTCCGTGATAATACTTACAAGGTCGGTTTCATTTCAGCATCTGATATCACAATGAGTACAACTAAGGTTATCATACTCGGTAAAAGGTTACCATCTAAAAGTCTGCTTAATAGTTCAAATAACACTTCAGCTGTCCATGGCCCTCCGGATGGAAGTGTTAGAGCCCTAAACTACAAGAAAGAGAGAGAGGGATGCACAAGAATGAAGATGAAAGAAAAACAAAAGAAATCTTCTCAACAAAGCAAAGTTTATTAATGAAACGAGTCAATCATAATTCACATAGCCTGCAAATAAGGAAAATCTGAAAAAGCAAAATTTACAAGAAATAAGCACTTTGCAGCATTTTCCATAAAAAAAAAGGCCTTTGAAACAACTTTCAGATTGAGTTTTGTACTGGTCCCAGATAAATGGATAAAAATTTATGCCATATTACTAATTAAATGTCAAAATGATATTGATCAGCCTTCATTTACTGTGGTATGGCTCATATGGAATTTGACACGATCTGATTTCTCCATAAATTAAATGCTATTATGGTCATACCATCAAACACCATAATTGTTGCCAACGCTACTAAAGAATAATGCCAAATGTTCAGGGTTCTAACTAAATTCCACACATATAATGAACTAATATTGAAATAAAACACCAACCAACATGGGGAACAAAAAAGTAGGCAAGTTGGAGAAAAAGCATAAATCACTAAATCAACAGCAAAAGGAATATAAGTGTAAAGAACAAATTAAAATGAAAAAATTCCCCAAATACATCTAAGATGTACGACAACAATAACAAAACCAAAAGTCCCAACTATTTGGGGTCGACTATATGGATCTTTTGCCGTTATAGAGATCTGTAAAACCATTTCATTTACTTGTTTTGTTGTTATTTGTTGACAGATACATCTATATCTAAGACGTATCTGTAAACAAATAACAACAGAATAAGTAAATGAAGACGGTTTCTCATGAGGTAAATTAGTAGCAATAATGATTTTATAAAATGGCAGCCTAGACCAATTGGAAGTCCATTTTTAACAAGGCACCAATTGGCTATGGTTTTACATAGATGTTGGGACCCATTAGAAGGCCACTTTATTCAGGATGACCACCAACAAAGTAGAGAAAGTAGAGAATCAATTTAGGGTTTCCTTTTCAACAAAGTAAGAAACAGGTAGAAAGTAGAGAATCATGCACCCATATTAGAGCAAGCAAGAAATGACCATTTGCAGAAAAGCAACTAAAAACAAAGGATTCCTTTCACCTATTTTCCTATCCCATCCATCCTCTCTGTTACCCTTTTTGTCATATAAAAGAAGTCCAATGTTCTTTCTTTTCCTTTAAAAGAAGATAAGTTTGATTCACAGATAACTGGGTTTATCCCATTACTTTGTGTCTGTCTCTGTTTTTTATTCTTAGGTAACTGTCTTCTGTCTTTTATTTCTTAGGGTGTACCACTAAAAAACAAAAATCCCAGGGATTTTGTCCTGTTGCCAGGATACTTGCTACCATAAAAGTACAATTCACAAGCATGTACTCCTTAACCATAGAGCATTCACCAGGAATCCCATCAGCAGAATTGGACAGTACATAAACAAGATCGTCAGCAGAAAAATTGCATGACAACAGCAACAGTTATGCATTTGCAATTAACCTCGACAAAAAGCAGGAAAATAAATATAAACTCTGAGGACCAACTTGTAGTGCCAATATACCGTATAAAGTACATGCATGCCTCCATCTTAAAAAAAAAAATCTTTATGTAGTAGTCAACTCACACCGGAAAGTTGAAAACAGGAACATCCGACAGTTAAGTACTTCGTTTACTATGCAAAATACTTTTACTGAAAGACGAAAGATTTAAAGACTTCATTTGCAACAATATAATGGGCACTGGGTGTACCTGATCCTTAAAACCACGAGAAAGCATTTCATCTGCCTCATCCAGCACAAACATCTTGATATTGTCAGGCCGAAGAGACTGCCTTCTTAACATGTCAAACACACGACCTGGTGTCCCCACAACAACATGAACCCCACTGGAAAGAATGCGTTGATCTTCTCGAACACTAGTTCCTCCAACACAAGCATGAACTTTCACACCAAGGTAGTCACCCAGTGCACGCATCACCTTTTCAATCTGTTGTGCTAATTCACGAGTTGGAGCAAGAACCAAAGCTTGACATTGTACCAAGCCATAATCAAGCTGCTGCAAAATTCCAGCACAGAATGTTGCAGTTTTTCCTGTCCCTGATTGTGCCTGCTGAATGACATCAAGTCCCTTGCAGAAAGGAACAATACCTCTCTGCTGAATTGCGGAGGGCTTTTCAAAACCTAAAATTCACAGAGGGCAGAAACCGAAAATATCAGCTTACACCACTTCCATTAGATATTAACAATTTGAGCAGATAAAGAAGGTAATTTACCATAAGCATAAATGCCTCTCAAAAGATTCTCCTGGAGACCCATTGCATCAAAACTATCATATACCTCATCGTATGAAGTAAAAAAATCTTGCACATCTTGTGAAAGCCTGTCCTTTCCCACAAAATAGCAAGTCCAACATCAGAAAGCATTTTGCAATAACTCATTGAATAATGACATCATGTTAAAATGAGTTCCTTATAGGGAAGAAGTAAGAATCAGTACAGCTCATTCATTTTGGTGTCGTACTGGCGAGCATCAAATTGGGATCCTTCAGGTGCCATTCCAGCCATGATTGCTGAATTTAAAATTAAATAAAATGGTTTAACAGCATAATAATCAACAAAAAAATAAAAGTCAGTAATAGGTGATGCAAATGCAACAAAAAAGAGCCCTATGATCATGAAAAGAGCCAAAACCAATAGACCCAAGAAAGGTAAATTTAGCTATAATCAAACACAGCATTCAAAAGCAAAATATGGTGATAAAATATACATGGCTCCAGATTCCATTTTGAGGAACATTTGGAATCCAGGGCTGTGCTGACATAGAGTTATTTGTATCATTCAATTAGCACACTGGAGGAAAGTAGTAATCAGTTATATCATACAACAACAATAACAACAAAGTCGTAAGTCCCATTAAGATCTGTAAAAAAATCATATGTTTAGTTAAATTTAGAGTACTTAAATCTTTATTTATAATTTCTATTAAAATCTTTTTAGATCTTCCTCTACCTCTCTTTATATCACTAACATCAATTATTTCACCTCTTTTGACTACCATATTTAATAGTCACCCAAGCATATGCCCAAACCATCTTAAACGAATTTCTCTCATCTTATCCTCTATCGAAGAGGTACCTAATTGTTCACGAATAAAAGTATTTCTTTTCCTACCCTTCTTAGTAACTCCACACATCAATCTCAGCATTCTCATATCAGCAACATAAACTTTTTGTATATGTTGTTTCTTAATTACCCAACACTCAAATCCATAAAGCAATGTCGGTCTCAGCCACTTGATTTTATATCATCCATTACAAAATTCAAAATTAAGACATTGACCTTTCATACCATCACAATCTATAAGATGTCAACAAACCAATATATTAGGATAAAGAGAGCTGAGCTTTACTGGATGGCGTCAAAGATCATATCTTCAGAACATATAGTATATTCAAACATATTAGCAACTACAAGGGAATAAACAAATGGCTTTAGTCACTTAGCATTAATAGAAAATCAAGTGGCTGCACGACCCCCATGAACATGAATCTGGAACACCTATGCTATTTGCCTTCAAATTTAAGCCTATGGATCAAAGCATAAAGGACTAAAGACTTTAACTAACAGTGATTGTAACCAGAGAAAGGAACTCAATTTGATATTTTGTTATAACATGCTTTTGGATCTATACAAAGGAATTAGATAATGCATGCAAATCTATTACAGATTTCTACTAAAATGAAGGTAGCCTTAGCCAACATGCATGCACATCCAAACAGAACAATGCCTGCACATATCATGTAACGGGCCCACAATAAGACGATCCATTAAAAGCTAGCACAATGAAGATCACTGCCTTACTTAGGTAAGGAATCCACCGGCAAACGAATCACCTGGATCAAATTACCAATCCCAAGTTATCCAAAGAAAGAAACAACCAAATCAGTAATTAGGAAATTGTAACTTGATCTTAGAACTCTCTATCATTATAAGCAAGCACCATCCGGAGAGAATACTTTAGCCATATTAGGAACATAAAGCATCATGCTAATACACATTAGAACCTTGCAAAAATTAAAAAGGAGCTATTGTTTCCCTGCTCCTTTGCTTCAGATTGAAAATCATGCATGGGAGAAAGGGCAAGCACAAATAGATTAAAAACAAATACTGTTACCACTAGCCTTATTTAGCCAGCAGCTTGCGGTCATCAATGCACTAAATATAATCGAAGATTCACTCCCACAAACATATCTACTCATCACACATGATGTTTAAATATAGCAACTTCGCAAAGAAACATACGCCTCCTTTCCGTAAAAAACCCACGAGAACCCAATACAACTAGGCCATCTAAGATCAATAGTCTAAAAACCGAGATCTTACTATGCTTCATTTACTCATTAGGACCCCCAAGGAAGATTGATAACAGATCCGACCAAAATCCACAAACCCAAAACATACTCACAAGAAAAAACCAGCGCGCACACTCAGAATCCACCAAATCCTACGACAAATCTTAACTTGCGACAAGCCCTCGTAACAGAACAAGAAACCAAAGATACAGGATGAAAAGATAGCACAGCTAAATCGATCCAAATTCCGAACGACAATATAGCAACTTTCCTTCCGCCTCAAACCCTAACGCTTCCACCAAAGAAACCAGTCCCGAGGAAAGAAGAAGCAGGAGACAAACCAGAAAAGGATGGAGCGTAGATCCCATTACCTAGATTTCTCGAGAGCGCGGAGGAAACAGAGGGAGAGGAGCCAACGGCGATGCTTTGCTTGAGAACGGCGACAGAGCGAGCGAGACCACCACAGAAAGGTACCGCTTCTCAGGTATAATTTCTATTTGCCCTGCTCGGCCTTTTGTACAGTCGTGATGGGAATAGGATACGAGGCGGATTGGCCTTCGGGGATTCCTCGTCCCGTTACGCCACCACGTCATGTCATGTCATGTATGTATTTGTATGTACGTACGTGTACGTTACATTTATACATTAGTTATATTTATCTTATTAATTATAATTAGATATCTGAATGCTCTTAATTTAACTACAAGTATTTTTTATGTATTGTTCGATGATGCAAAAAATAGCATAACCGACCTCAACCGGTTGGAACATCATGCGTTCTTATAGTAGTTGTTGTAATTACACTTACCTTATTATAATGTTAGATAACTATAAAAATAATATTTATGGAAGTGAGTGATCGACATGTGTTAATAAACTTTATATTCATTTACTCTTTTATAGTTACAATATTTTTGCATATGTTAATAGTGTTTTGGTGTTGTTAAAAACACTATAAATTTATTTTGAAAGTATTATAACCGATATAAAAATCATTGTTCTTTCTTCTAACAAACAAAATTAATTATTTAAAATTATATGTATATATATATATAATATTTTCTATTAGATTTTGAGTCAATTATTGAATAGGATATTTGGATAGGAAAGATAGGGGTATTTGGTGGATCGTAAAAAATAAAAAATGATCGTTGGGAAATTTTAAAAAGGGCACCTTAAGAAAAGAAAAAGTAAGAAAAATCAATTTTTTTTCAAAAAAAAACACTCTAATAATTAATTTTTTTATACTTCAAATGTCAATCTGAATACCAAAGAGAAAGGATAAAAGCTTGACAGCAAATACATATGAAGAATAATTGTCTTGAAGAGAGTCAAAGAAAAATGTAAAGTTGGATATGCTCGAGTATATGATACATAAAGAGATGCTTGGCATATACGAAATTGAATGGCCTGCTTTCAACCAAGAAGAATAAGGTGGCAAAAAGACATTGCACCCATCACTTCGTTCGAATGTATGTAGACCTTTCCACAAAGCTAGAAGAGTACGCTCCCACTCTAACTCACAAGTCATATACAACTAAGAAGTTGCAGCAGGTAAGCCACATCCATAGGAGCACAACAAGATGCCATCTACGATATCTAGAGACCAAGCATTCTTGTGTCAAAATCGGGGCCCAAGAACAAAAGCACCTCGCTTGAAGGTGTCGAAGAAAGAACGGAAATCCATACTGTTACTGCCGGTGATAGGACAAATGTCCAATAATTCATTCCAACAGGCAAGTTGTTTAGCAAGTATAACACAGGTCAAACTATCATGATGTCATCAATAATTTTCCAAGAATCTTTGTTCCCTGAAACTACAGCATTTTAGGCAGCGGCAACCTTTCTTCCCTCTTCTATGAAGAAAATTGCAGTTGCTGGCACCTAGCATATTGTAAGAACAGATGTTACTGCTTGCACCAAATTCAAATGCACAAGGGAAACTCAAAAGAAGCAACAGCAGAGAATGCTACAATGCCATTTTGTCAGTGGCCAGTGCCGATTGTCACATTAATTTGGCTAGATTAATAGCCATCAACAAAAACAACTGTTCCTACTCTAGAAAAATCACTAACATAAGTAACTGCTTAGGGTTCCTTCAGGAAGACTTGAGTGGATAGGTAACAGAGTTACCAGATACAACCACTCAAAAAGGAATTGACACACACAGGCCAAACCAAATTGTTGTTGTAGATATTTTGTCCTAAATTTAGCATTTGTAGTACATATGCTAAATTGATGTTGAGAATGTAAGAGCCAAGGGAACTCCAGAAGACTTTAACACAGTTGAAAAGCAAATTGATGTTGTCAATATTTTGCTGTAAATTTAGCATATGTCGTACATATTTCATTTATGATACTTTTGACCCATATGTGGGTTTCTTGACCTAGACTGTGACATATTTTAAATATATCAAAGTTGACCCCTAGTCTTTGCTTTTGACCATTTGTTGCCTGAAGGAAGGCTTCTGTGCATGTTGGACCAACCAATGTCCGCAGGCAGCTCTAGTGATGAGGCAATATCAACACTGATCCTGCATTCCATCCACCCCCTTTCCTAATGGGCTAATTGATTCTCCAATTCTCCATGGCCTCGATTATATCATTGTACCCCTTTCCCGAGTCAACCCTACATGAAAGCCATGGTTCTTTCACCCCTTTTTTGTTTCGTCTCACAACAGCTCAAGCCTCTCGTGCCTGCACCGACAACCCTTCAACATAATGCCACTATCCTCAAGAGGCTGTATCAATGCAGCATCTGAACAAGGCACCTTGATGGAATGTTGTGCTAACCACTGACCAAAACTGGGGAGGGTAGTAACTAGTAAATCATCGACTTAAAAGGTGCTACAACCAAAAGAGACTAGAGTTAAATAACTATATCCAACCAGACTATTAAGTAAATACAATGAATAGAAGCCTGTGCAATGTTGTTTTAGGAGTGCAATTGTGTCATAAATTTAGATATACCAGGCCATATGTAGCAGTTGAGCTGCTTAAAACAACCTTAGTCCAAGTGACTGGAAATTTTATAGGATAAAGCTTGTTCCACTAAATTATCCTACTAAGTTCCTCGAAGAGGTGGAAATCATTTTTTGAGCATCAAATTCCACCGCAGCAATTAAGTTCTTCAAATAAAGAGAAATATATGTTGCTCATTCAGAGTAAAACAGTAGTCTATGCATATTCGGGTAATATGTTTTAATCTGCAACTCCTATAAAAGGCAGCTTCAAAAACAAAATGCAACTAAAGGAGAAGACCAAATATGATTGTCGAAGAAAAGAAAACAATATTGACTCCTCATAGATTTATTTAAACTACGAGCATGTTATCATTGTTTAATGACGCAAAAAAATGTAGTTATTATCAATTTTGATTGACACTAGGGAAAAATGCTAGGACAACAACAGATTAGTGACATATAGTGAGTGGACAGTAAAGATGGACATGTTCATGACAATGATACGTCAAAAGCTAACCACTGAATTAAATAATTCATGCTGAAACTTTAAGGCATCCATAAGGAACTAGATACCCAAAACCAAAAGCACACTAAGGAGCCACAATTACCAAAAGTGGCAGCAGGATCATGTCAAACAAATTGCAGAAGATAAAGCATCATCCAAGAGAAGCACAAAAGACCCTTGAAAAAACTGACATGAGGATGTATACGATGTGCAGCAGATGATTCAACGAAGACCCATTTAAGAGATTCAAAATTGATTCTCATAATTCATGTCAGAAAATTGAACTATCCATTTTAAAGAGCAGATTCCTACATAATATATGGATGTTACTTTGAGGGCTAATATCCAACACAAAACCTGAAATATAACTAAAAAAACATTGTCCCTTCTCTTGGACTTAAATTTGTCTAAAGTCACAAGCACTAGGCTTCTCCACATGATCCTTTTTTGTTCAACTAATTTTATCAAAATAAATGAAAAAATGTCAGTCCAGCATGTGCAAAGGGAAATTTTTCCAAGGCAAAAAAAGGTTGACTTGTTTAAAGAAATTGTCTAGTGATGGCCAAGAGGATATTAGAAAGATATCGAACGAAAACCATGAAAGATGTCAAATCATTAGTTCATATTTCTGTCAGATATTAATCTATATGAAACTATCAGGACTTTGGACTGAGATATCACCAGCCACATATTTGGCAGTATAAGAATAGATCAGACGCAGTATAATGACCTATTAATTTTTAAGTAGGCAAATAATGCCTGAACAAATAGGAACTAACCAGCTGTTAGACTATGAAAGTTAAATGTGTACCAGCCATAATTACATGCATTAGGGTGCAATAAATGTGTGAGATTAACAAGTAAAGTGTCGCCATTACAAAAGATTTTAGTACAGGCTATCTGGTGAGAAGACTATAGGGAACAACACTTGCTAGCAGATAATATACCAATTAGAGTGATTTTATTTATTTCAAAGATGGAGGTGCATGGGCATGTTTTCTATTAAGTTGAAATGCCTCTCTTTCTCAAACACACAAACATACACAAACAAAAGCAAAAGAAGTGATGAATGCTGAAATTCTTGGTCATAACACATGTTCCCCAATCATTAAGAATTTATCTTAAGGAAATGATGCACTAACATAGATGGTAAGGATGGAGATAAAAGATATAATATTATTTGACAAGAGAAATTGGTTATAGAGAAATTACATCTGGCCAAGTGTCTGTGATGAACTCCACAATATCATATGCTATGTCCCCTTGCACATCAATTTGTTCTTTCTCAGTTGGCCCCTGAAAATTAGCCAGAATGAAGTATTTGGAAAAGCTTAGTATTATAAAGAGTTTCCTTTACCAAAAAAACAATGTCAGTTCACCTTAACAACAGAAGCTCCTGTAGCAAACTTTTTTCCGAGCTTCTTTGATGCATCACTCAGTTTTATGCCTAGACCATTAGCATAGCAATATCAATATTCAGGCACTTAACTACGAACAATTTTCAATTTCTTAAGCAGCAAATGAAGCTGAAAGTCCTGAGTATCACTCACCAAATAGGTCTAGACCTTTTACAACAGTAACACATTTGCGCTTATTGCGGACAATCTTTTCAATAACAACTTCTTGCTTCTCCTGAAAGGAAAGAAGTTAATAATGCATAACTTAGGACTTTCATAAATCATCAAAAGATTAACCCAAATAAATATGCATAAAAACACAAATTATCTTCACTAGTAACTCTCTGAAGTAGCTACTCTCCTACCATAAAACAGTTATATGCCATACACTAGCCAAGAAACAACACATTTAATTCTTAGAAAAGAATGATGAACATCTACGTTCACTGTTTTCATCTAATTTCCTTCCAAGGTTTCAGCTCACTCAAGCTTCAAACTCACTTTGCCACAAATTTAATATTCCAACACAATGATTGGAATGCAGTTCATCAATATTATTATTTGCACATGATATGTAATGTCAAAACAAGTAATATCCATTCAGATCTACCCTATGAAATAACTAAAAACCAAATTATTTTGCATCAAGCTATGAATAACTACATTGAAGCTGAAAAGCTGACAAAAAAACCACCACCTGACTGGCAGATAGGATCCAAAATTTAGTGTACAAAATATAGGCTATTAAAACAGAGAAGCACCACAAGTTTAACTGATTAGGTTAAGTAATATGAACTGACTAGTGAGGTTTGTTTGGGGTAGTTGGATCCCAAAAGGAACAGATCGTGCATTGGAGAGACTAACAGTGGCCATGTTTCACAGAAAACTTCTGATACATATTGAACCCAACACAAGGTTATACAAAAAGCAAAACAATCATAAATGGGATAATGGACAAGCTTGCACCCTTTCTTAACTGAATGATATGATGAAATCAGATCCATCTGGTTTACATTAAATTAGCAAACTTTTTCTCCTTCAGCACTAGATTCAACCATGGAGCAAAAAGAATTCCTAACTCTCACATGGGAGCACAAAACACTTGTAAAATTACTTAAATTGTTTAGAACTAATCAAATAATATATATCTATATATTTCACTATGACATGCCAACTAATCATAAGCGAAGATAAATTTCTCATGGAGACGACAGATCTTCCTAAACATAATTCAAAAACAATGTCTATGGCACATCAATTAACTTTGAGCTTAAAAGACCAACACTATGAAACAATTAACCATTCTGTCAAATGGTGCAACGGCTGTGGCCAATGGAAGTTTCTGTAAGAGAAATCAGCCAATAATTGTTGACTGCATTTAAAGTTGTAATTCTATTACCGCTTATACATCATAGGTGCCTTTCCATAGAAAGAAAAAAATCTTTTGTTCCAATTAGAAACAATTACATCTCCTGTAAATAAACATGACAAAACATAAGTTTAAAGGCCTCACCTTCTTCTTTATCTTACCACCAGGAAGGCGTTTTACTTCTTCTTGCTTAGGTGCTGAAGCACTCCCTGCACAGGAAAAGCAGAGTGACGACTGATGAAAGAACTACTGCCAGACGGGAGCCATCTATTCCAAATGGAAAAACATAAATCTAAACTAGTGCTGATTATTAGGAAGCAGAGTTAAGACAATACCATAAATAATTAAAAAAAGCTATGCCGAAAACCAGCGGAATAGCAAAGGATCAATTTAGACTTTAGCAATATAAGAAAGTTTTGCGATGACAAATAATGGATTTCACCATCAGAAAAGAAATCAAACCCTTAGTCCAAACACATACAAAAAAAGTTTATCTACATGCACCGCATGAAGCCGTCTCGACCTAGGACCGCAAACAAAATCATGAATGTCCAACTTTTTAGTTCCAACCCTTGTGTTAATTCGTAAATCATCAACTTTAATAAAATCCTAAAATTTTATCAAATTTCTACGAAATAACGTCCAAATCAAGCAAAAGATTCCTGTGAAACGGATCAAAAAGAAGAGAAACAACAAAATGGCATATTTTGATGCCGGCAATAGTTCTCTAATTGAAGTACCTGAAGCAGCAGCGGAGGCATCGCCGCGACGGTCGCCAGAAACCGATATCCCCACCGACTGCAGTTTCTGGGTGGCTTCATCAGCATCCGTCCTGTTCTCCTCTAAAACTCACATAAACAGATCGATAAGGGATGGAGAGGGGAAAGGTGGAAAGATAGATGCGGAATTTACCTTTGAGGAGATCGGGGTAGAGGTCGGGGGCGTGGCAGCGGAGCCAGGGTTTGCACTTTTCGAAGTCCGGCCCGAACTCGCAGTACTCCGCGGGAAGGCCGCAGACGCCGCAGTAGAGGACACGCACCGCCTGCGGCTTCTCCGCCATCACAGGCTCTCTCCCTCCTGTCGATGGATGTGACTACGAAATTATGCTGCTTACCGAGAAAACTGATGATCGATGAGAATATATATATATATATACGCACACACGAACTATTTATCTTTAAAAAAGCTTTAGTAAATTTTGGAAAAAAAAATTAATTTTCACTGAGCACCATAATTTAAAAATAAAAATAAAAAATATTATTTTTTCTTAAATTATCATTTATCCTCTAACCTTGTTGAATCTGCCTCCGTAAGTATCTCTCATTCTCTATCGAACTTATTGTTATCTATACACCCATGTAGCTGGTAATGATTATGGGTTGGGATGACGAGAGTCATCATCGTGCCCTCTCTTTTCTTGTCTAAGAGCAATAAGAACTGTCATTTCCACACTCCCTCATTTTACATATAAAGGTCATGCCATACTCCTCATTTGATACATAAAATCGTCTTTATAAATTATGTTAAATCTTTTTTTTTTCTCCTCTTTGCATTTCCTTTCTTTCTTATCCTCTTCATCTTCCTAATTTTTCTTAGAGGACGACATCAAACAGGTGACGACTAAGGTCAAATAATGTCGAGTAGCATCGACAATATGCAAAATTGTGTGGAAGAAAACGAATAAAACAAAATCAATAATGCAAAGATGATAAATAATAAAATAATATTTTAAAAAAATACCAATAATAAAAACAAGGTTGTAAATACTCAACTATGAAAGACATGAATGTTACATGCATAATTATCAAAATCAAATAAAAAAACGATGCTATCGGTCATTAAATTCCTAGTTGAACAAGTGGGTCAACTGATTAGATTTTAAAATATCTTATAATATTTTAAATATTTAAAAATATACAGTAAAAGTCTAAAATATTAAAATTAACAAATAATAAATAATCTTATATGAATGGAAGTATAAATTCAATCATATATAATATATAAAAATGATAATATTAACTAATTCTATAAATATTTTTTTTATAACACCTAACAATATCAAAAAATAATTACATTAAACTAATCTAAAATAAATATTATTTATATAAAATAAAAAAATAATTTATTCAATATGATTATCATGACTTAAATAGTATATGCATGTGAATTTCTCAAATATCAAAATGAATTTTCTTTTAAGTCATCAAAATATCAGTCCATAATTCTACCTTGATCTCAATCCATATCCAATTTTTCAAACTTATGCAAAATCTATTTTATGATTAACAAATTGATTTTTTGATTCATTAATTTTGTTGATTTTAATCAAGTAACTTATGATATTTAAACCTAAATTAATAAAAATGATCCATTATATTTAATAAATAAAGTTAGGGGTGTTATCAACTTAGCGATGTTATATTTAATGAATAAAACCGTAATTGATCTTCATATATTAAAAAAAATCAATAGCCTAAGTGATAGTTTTAATGAAAAAAAAATCAAGAGTTGAGGTTACGAGGATCAAATCATTATAAATATGAGGTACACTCTTTTTCTTTTTTTTTTTACTGTTTATTCTTATTGTTTACCAACTTTGTTGCTCATTACACTCTACCCACTTTCCAAGTCAAAAATACATACATAATATCCGATGGGAGACTGAGCTCTAAATTGTTAGACTCTCTCTAGCATAAGAAAAGTAATCACCTTGTGATCTAAACATGCTTTAGAAATCGTGCCAAGATTATCCCTTTAACTACTAAATCTTGCATTAAACGTTATTATGGGATGCAGCAGCGGAGGGAACACAATGACAATGTTTAATGGAATCGGGTCGGGTCGGATCGGATCCGACTACAACCTACATAATAAATGCCCGACAAGGACTTCCGGGTCCAGATCCTTCGGTTAAGGGTTTGGGTCGTCCAAAACAAGCCCAACCCACGAGCAGGCTCTCCTCGCTCACCTGCAGCGGACGGGATGTCTACAGTTCTCAGTCATGTGAGGAGGCAATCGATCCTGCCGATGGGGGTTTGCGGGGGCCGGAAGCGCCCTTTCTTCTTCATCGTCCTCCCTCTAATCCTCTTCCTCCCTTTGATTCTCTCAGGTCCGTTTCCCCTCATCAATCCCCTCTCTCTCTTTCTAATTCCTTGTACTCTGATACATGTCCCGTCGTCTGTTGCTCCCAGTGTCAAAATTGCATGAGAGTTCTTCGATCCAACAAGAGCCGAAGCGAACTCGTCCCAGGAAATCAGATCACCTCGTCCTCGGACCCGCTGCCGGTCAGGGGTTGCCCGATCGCCTCCAATGCCAAGGTATATCTTCTAATCCTTTCTTTCGACCTTTTTTATGTGAAAAATAGCTTTTTTTTTTTGTAAGTTTATATCAATTGATATGTTTGAACCTTTTAGCTGTTTACATCAAAGTTGATGACGGTGGAAATTCTGTCATTGTTGTTGGAATGTTTGTCGAACACGGAGTACGAACTTTGAATTTAGGGTTGAACTAAGACCATGGGCCATGGAATTATGTTGTTGATCGTTGATTTGGTTATGCTTTGTGATTTTGAGTTTGTTCTCGTGAACTTTACATGAAATGAAACGTCCAGTCAGCCACCTTAGATTAAGAGATTTAGTCTTTTAACGGAAAGAGATAGGAAAAATGCTACTGTCTTGTTGTCCCATTGGATTTGTATCCCAAATCTTTTAGTAGATGACTTATGGTATCATACAATACTGTGCCGCCACTTTTTTGCGTATGTAAGTAATTACATATGTCAATAGCCAATGCCAATAGTTCTTCCATTTCAAGCAAATATGCTGAACCCTTGTTGATCGTCAGAAGGTGGGAACTTCACTGTATGTTTTGATAAATTTTGTATATTAAAAATTTCTAGTAACAAAAACAGTTATGAACTAAAATGTTACTTAACCTTAACTACGACCTACTTATGGCTCGAGTTCTGAGTTTTAAGAAATGAGAATTGCTGGCTGATAATTTCTGAAGTTTAAATTTCAAATATTTTGGCATTCTGTTATCTTGTCTCTTATATAGTAGCAATAGTTCCTATATCTACCATCTACTAAAATGTGTATGCCGTTGGCACATTTCTGGATGATTGTGCCTTTGGTTGATTTTGCAACTAAACTTAATGCCATCAATTATGTCTCTGTGAGCTTCCTCATCATGTGTCTCCTGTCACAGGCCTCAAAGCTGTCAATAAAGTCCATTCTTCAATCTCACATGAGGACATTCAAATTGGTGACAGCATTTCATTTGTCACAGTTTACACAATTTACAACAGCTCGCGTGGATCAGACTCTGCAAGGGCGGATGGTAAATTATCTGATATGGTAATTGTTGGAAACAATTCCTACAGCAAACATGAAAGGTCCATGGCCATTCTTAATGCTTTCATAGACTTCATACAGGTAATTACATGTATAAACACTAAATTACATGCTCCTGATTAATTATGTTTACACATAAAAAATATGATATTGTTCTTTAAAATGTACATTTTACATACACAAACACACAAGCATGTTTAGGAGATTTCTGTAAGGGACACTGATTTTAAGTTTAAGCATATATGTAATGGCGACTTTAGAATCGTGCTATTATCCGATTTTGCATATCCAATGGGGTTATAAACTGTGGATTATTTGCTAATGTTATTCAACTTAGTTACATTCATTTGTTTCTAAATTCATGCACTAATGTTCTTTTGGTGTGCATATTGGTTGGAGAGTTGTCTTTAAATTCCACATTTTCATCCAGACAAAAACTAATTTATCCAAGCTGATGTTTTTCATCAATTTTGCCCTTATTTTCGATTGCTGAATTAAATAAATGTATAAGATGGTTGGTGTTTGTTTAACTTGATTTTTGTATGTAGAACTTTACAGGTGTCGATGCCAAGCAGCAGTGTAATCATATTGACTGATCCTGCTTCTGAGTTTACAATAAGAAAAAGTAAAGCAACAACATTACCAATTCCTGGAGATTACTCACGTGGAAACTTGATGCTTCAGAGAATCAGGTCCTACATTGTAAGTTCATGTTTAAATAGTATTTGAAGAGCTTCAATTTCTAAGTAATAATACATTTTCTATCCTGGTCTGTTCTTTTGTTCAGTATAATTCTGTCCATTTAGTTTGGCATATTCAAAAGATGATGTTGTTCCACATTCATATCAACCATGTTTCATGGGTAGTTGTACCATGCTCATGCTTTTTCGGAGTAGACTCTTTGACCAGATTATTTTACATTACAAACCATTGCTGTCTAGCTGCTTGTTGGTTCTTTTACAAGATTGTTTTAACTTTGTTACTGTGTATCTACTCTTCTTTTTAGGTTTTATGCCTCCAGCAATTCTTTGTGTAAATTAGCCAAATTATCCAATACTTTTACAAGATTCTGTTGAATAAAAAATTGTAACCACAAGGATCAGCAGAAAATCACTATTTGAGAACAAGTATATTGGCCAAGTCTATCGATATTATGATACTAATAATATCCAAAGTTAGTGCAAATCACATATTTGAACTAAAGAGTATTGAATATTGCGAGAGAGAATTCTACATTTAGTTGCCCAGATGCAAAAATACAGAAACATAACCTAGTTTCACAGGGAGTTTGAAGAGAAAAAAACAAAATAGTGATAGAAGAGTGGAAACACCTCTTTTCCATGAGAAAAAGGATGTCTACAAAAGAAAGAGAAAGTAATGGGCTGAAAGGGAAACCATTTCCATGTACGATGCTCCATAACATTTATCAAAACATGACTCCAAAATCATATTACAAAAGTGCCTCTACAGTTTCCACGTGGCTCAAGCTAGTGAGGCCTTTATAATAATCTTAGTGATATGCCAGCAACAAAATATTTAAACTTTTCAAATCTGTGTTGCATGTACGAGTGAAGTGTTCAACTCCACATGTTTTAGTTATGTGATTTTGTAGCCAGTAAAGTTTATCTTAGCAAAGTGTAGCACAGTGTTTTTAGATCTATTAATTTCTTGTGCTACTGAAAGGTTGTTAATTTATGTGAATCTTTTTTTTGTTATCTCGGACCATTGCAGACATTCCTAGAAACAAGGCTTCAAGAGCAATCTAAGGGCCTAGGGTGGACTATTCACTACATTTTCACTGATTCTGATATTGCAGTGGTAAATGACCTTGGGCATATATTTCAGAAAGATCCTAACTTTCACCTGGCCCTCACTTTTCGTAACAATAAAGACCAGCCTCTAAACTCAGGTTTCATTGCAGTAAGAGGCACTCCAGATGGAATTTATAAGTTAGTTCACTGTGTCTCTTTTCATGATTATGATATTCTGATTCAACTCCTCGGCAAATAAGATACCAATTTTTGGCTGCAGGGCAAAGATCTTGTTAGAAGAAGTTGTTAATGTGTACAGCTTGAAATTTATGAAGGCCTCCCGCATGCTTGGTGATCAGTTAGCTCTTGCATGGGTAATTAAGTCTCATCTTCCATTTGCTCTGAAGAAGTTTGGTAGGCATGAAAGCTTCTCTGCTGAGCTAAACGGAGTGTCAATTCTCTTTTTGCCTTGTGCTGTTTATAATTGGACCCCACCTGAAGGCGCTGGGCAGTTTCATGGCATGCCCTTGGATGTCCAGGTAAGCTTAAATTGTAGGTTTTTCAGGGATATTCTCTGTCCCGTTGATTACCTATGAAACTTCTAATCTCTAAAATTTTGTCTGATTAAGCATTTTGTAGTCGTTAGTTGATGGAATTAGTTCCTTCTTGTTATCTTGTGTCTCTCTGTGATGAATATAATTATGCTTTCCTTGACCTCTGAGCTTAAACCTTAGCGCAAGGTATGCTATCCAAGGAGATACTATATTTGATTATTATGCGCTGTTATTCAGGTTGTCCATTTCAAGGGGTCGAGGAAGCGATTAATGTTGGAATCTTGGAGCTTCTATAACTCAACGTCCAATATGTCCGACATGCTCTGCCTCGTTCTAAAAAGCGGAAGGACAAAATACGACTTCTGAATTCAGGTTGGCTTCACACAACAATACTGTTGTCTGCTCAAGTTTTGTAAAATGAAGTACATCTCCTTCTTCTCAAGTGCCTTCAATTTTGATCTGTCAATCTAAAGGTTTTTTTTTTCTTTTTTTCAGACAAGGTAGATCGAGTGATTACTGAGCTGAAGAAAGATTGGTCACCATGAACTGGTGTGAGATGCTGAAAACCTACAAAACATGTACCGAGGTCATACTCAGTGAGATTTTCCATTACATTAGAACACCACCAAGTTAGAAAAGAAATAAGATGGTAATCAAAATGAGAGGAAGAGAGCTTTATTCTGTGCCGAGTCTCTTTTATATTGCCTTCGTACTGTACCGACTCGACCATGAAAAAAGAGATTTTCTGTATCTAGGTTATTTAAGAAAATATTTTTGTTTGGAATTTGGTGATAAATGAGTTGGTTAAGGTTCAATAAAATTCGATTGAAGTGAGTCGTGTAATGTCATAGACACCACATGTAGTTGTATAGTTAGTGGGGACATGTCGTGAGAGATTTGATAATTCACTTAATATATACTGCCTACTATCAATGGTTAATTTTTGTACAAAGTATCATGTAGAGTGTTCGAGTTATACGTAGTTGTATAGGACGGACAAGTTTGAGGAGAATGTACAAACGAATAATAATATGATAAGATCTACAAATCAAAAGGCAATTTCATGCTTTTACAGATGCAAATAATGGTATAGTCTCGAGGAACATTTTCGCTAAAAGTGCTGTTCGTCCTTTAGTCGATGACCAAAAAAAGGTTTCGTTTTTTTCACATATTTTGGTTCTTATCAAGTGAATTTTATTTCGTAAGCTAACTACACGAGGATTAGCATTAATATATTATATCTGTAAAATTACATGCATACAATTAATATTTTATATTCTTAATATATTAATATTATGAAAAAACATGTATAGTCTTCTTTTATTTACACGTTCACTTTTTTATAATTTGTAGGGTGATTTTTCAGAAAAAAAATATTGGCTTTTCCTCGCAATTTCAGTTTTTTCATTTGGTGTAATCATTTTTCTCTAATATCCTAAATATCCTTGTCATTGCTAATGCCTCTCTTTCATCATATCATAGCTCCCTTTGTCTCAACACTTCAATCTATCTTATTGATTTCGTCTTGTCGTAATCACCTTTACTCCGTTATAAGATCTCGTCGCTTCTGTCCTGTCACTTTTATTCTATCGTTTTAATCCCATTGCTTTTGTCCTGTCATAGTCATCTCTTTCTCCTCTCTTACCTTTGACGTCTATTATTTTATTTTTATTTCTCATCCTTCATCTTCAATGTTTATCACTTTGATTTATCATTGTCCATGACTTTATTTTCTCCTTTGTCTTCTATGCTTTTGATCAGCCCCCAAACTATCCTCACATCTAGTTTGCGAAAGCAACGGAATGAAAAAGAAACATTAACGATGATGAAAGATATTTGGGATATTAGAGAAAAATAAGATACTAAATGAGAGATTAAAAATGAGGTATCATTTAAAAACAAAACAAAAGAAATATTTTTTTAAAGAAAAATCATCCTAATTTTTATAACGTTAAATTTGTATGATAAAATCATTTGATAAATTTTCTCCTTAACCTAACTTAGAGAATATAATAAGCATTAAGGTATTATATCTATAAAAATACACATATATAATTTAGATATTATCTTTTTTATTTTATTAAATATTATGAAAATACATGTATGGACTTTTTAAATTAATACATACTATTTTTTTACAATTTTTTTATAACATTAAATTTCTTTGATAAAAATCATTATATATATTTTTTGGTTTTCCTTCAAGAGGAAAAAGTGAAAAAAACTAAGAATCAAATAGGGGCCCACCGGACCATCAATCATATCTCCTTCCTTATCGTCTAAGCACTCTTCCCCTGCTCGGATCCTCTAATTTGTCGAAGGGCTTGCAGGGCGATGGCCGCGAACGCCATGGCGTACGCCGCGGTGGCGGTGAGGGCCTCGTGGGACACCAATCCCAGCCCCAAGCCTCCCGCCCTTAAGTCCGCCAAGCCCCTCCGCTTCCCGCCGTCCACCCCTCCTCCTCCTCCCGCCCAGTCCCTTTCGCCCGCCCCCACCCCGTCGAGGACTGCCGTCCTCGAGAAGGATTTTTCCCAGCTTCTCAACGCCAGTCGCCGCTCGACCAGCAAGAAAGGTGTGGAATTGACCTGAAAAAATGTGTGCCTTTTTGTTGGCATGTCCATTCACTACGAGTTCTCTACATCCTTCTATTCTTGTCGTTATATGTACTTGCTTTTTTTTCTCAGTTTCATCACAGGATTGTTATTGATTATGTACTTCTAATTCTAAGAGATAGTTTATTGTCTTGGATAATATGTATTAACATATTGTAGCTTCTTATGTTAGAAACATTGTTAATAGACAAAGTAAGAGTAAAACCATTATTTAAAATAAGCTGCAATTTCTACTTTACATATGTGACACCTACATGAGCATGTTCTTTCATTGTTTCTTTTTCTTGGGGGGATTGAAATCGATTTCATTCACTATATAAAGCAAGAGTTACATTCCACTTCGTATTCTCTTTTCCCCCTTCTTTCTGATTAATAAATTCCAGTCTTTATCATTTGCAAGTGGTGGCATTCCTGACACTCCATGTTTCTGTGATAGGAGGGAAATGAATTTGTTTAGGGACAGTTCTATATCATTTGTAAATAGTTGCATTCCTGACACTCCTTGTTTCTTTGGTAGTAGGGAAATGGATTTGTTTAGGAATTTTCATTTTATATCATTTGCAAGTAGTTGCATTTGTGACACTCCTTGTTTCTCTGGTACAGGGAAATCAGACGAGCATTATCTGGGATATGAGACATGGTTGCCGGTTGCGCCTAAAGTGAATAAGCCACGTTCCATTTACAATGCAGCATCTTTGGCATACTTGGGAGATTGCATTTATGAGGTGGCACTAGAAACATTTTCATGCCTATAATAATAAATTCGTTTATATGCTTCACATGTAGTTTAGACTGAAAGTGATATGTGTTGTTTATTATATTATTGGCAATTGGATCCTAAATTTTTGCATTTTTGGTAAGTGCATGGGAACTTTTGACTTAGCTTCTTTTTATAGTTAACATGCAAATTATCAGTTAATATCTATCTTGTTTCTAACTTCATTGTTGAAAAACTTGCTTTCCCCACTTTCCACCTTTTCATACTCTTGTTATCTTTTTTTCTGCCATGAGAAAAGTGAATGAATATGTTGTACTCTACACAGGAGTTATTAGCCATAATGTTTCTACCAACTTCTTAAATCATTTTTCAAGAATTTTATTCATGTAGCATAAACTTTTCTGACAAAAAGTCCACATGCGTGTGATTATGTTTCCCCAGGAAAATAATAATTAGCAACTGCTTATAGTTCTGAGTATACCAAACCAGATATTTAGATAATTGTCTTGTACCAAGCTTATCAGGGTCTTTATTTAGCTTGCTTCTTTGTAAAGTGATACTAACTGATGTCATATGTGAGCTGGAATCTTTGTCTAGGAGGCTGAATTTTAATGTTTTTATCTGCAACAGTTTTGAAGTTTCATTTCTCTCTTGTGTCAAATATGCAGCTGTATGCTCGAAGGCACTTTTTGTATCCACCATTAAGTATCAATGAGTACAATGAACGGGTGATGAAAGTAGTGCGCTGTGAAGCACAGGTGTGCGCCTGACCATTTACTAGATTTTTGGTGTACATTGGTCACATGTATCTCTTTATTTGTCTCCTCTTAGTTTCATACCTGCTGTTCTTTTCATAATTTGTTAGAACTTTCCCTAGCATCATAAGTCGAGTTCAAACTAGTTATCTTAGTATCTTGTATGCTTTTCATGCTTTGGTATAATGTTTGCTAGGAAAAAACGTGCAATTTTCCACATAATTTTGATTCGCTGTTTTAAATATCTCTATCTTTGAGCATAAATATACTTGATATTTGCCAATCCATCCTGCCCAGCTGGATCCCTCTTAGTAAAATGAAATAATAGTCACTGACATAACAGACCATTGTGATGGGTTTGAGCCAAATGATTGTTGCAATGATTAAGAATTGCTGATTTTAAGTCCAGACACCTTATTGTTATTTGCAAGTTCAGACTGTGTTCATTTTGACCATCAATAGCGATGATACCAATGATGGTCGTATTCCCATTTAATAGCCTTGTAATGGAAAGTAATGATAATAATGACTTTTCTTTTCTGGCAATATTTACGGGGATCCATCTCTGTCACAATCTTTATAGCATTTATGACATTCATATTACAATGATAGTGGTGTCTAATTTAAACTTTTCGTGAGAAATAAATAAGGAAACATCGCATTTTTCCCCGAAAGCTAGAATTGAGCAAAAGGAGAAGAAAAATACAGAAAGAAGGAAAAGGAAAACAACAGACCTGCCTCGGAAACTAATGCCAGAAAAACTGCAAGCAGATAGCAGCCAAACTGAAATATATTACTAACATGATTTGAGTTCAAGCAAGCACAATGAGCTAATAATCAATTCCATGACAAACAAAATGCCAGAGATGTCTCGTCTTCAAAAATTGTTGTATCATCCAAGTAACCAATTCAATAGCATCACCACTATCACCAGTTGCACTTGGTAATATGAGTTTGGTTCCTGGAGTCCTTTTCTTGCATAGGTAGAGGATCACAGTGCAGTCCGGACTTAATTAATCCATGTATCTCTATAGGCCATTTTATGCATTGGTATCTCTATAACCATTTGAAATTTTTTTGCATCCTTCTTGTCAGGATTTATTGCTCAAGAAGCTTCTTGATGAGGATTACTTGACCGAAGAAGAAAGGTTAAAATTAGATTATCCATTTCTCTTCTTTTCGTTATTGTTCCCTTCTATATGAAATCTGCTTCGTTTTGTTAATATATTCTCATCATTCAACTGAAAGTCTTACTCTCACTTAATCATTCATGATGAAATTTAGTGGATTTTATGAAAATCTGTTTCTTCTACTATGTTTCTTATTACTGGCCTTCTTGTTTGCAATTGTTTTGTTTATTCAAATAAAGTACTTAGAGTAGGTAGTCGGGGAATGAGCGAAATGGAACTTAATCAAGTTTGTGGTGGCCAACTATTTTTCATTCCTTGGGATGCAACCTTGTGATTTATACAATATCGTGTAAGAAATATGACAATTAGCATGGGATGCATGATCTCTTAGGCACATTTATGTCTCTGACATATTTACCAGGCATTTTTAAAGGGTTGAACACTTCATGTGCAGATAGCATTTTTTTCCTTTTTCATGCCTAGAGTTATGTGATGCCTAAGAGTTGTCAATGTTTATTATTAGCCAAATGTAATAGAAGACAATTTATGGGCTTAACTTTTATTTAGCAACAAGATTGTCCAGTTATGTAGTTGTTTTTCCATTCTGGTTGTGTTAGTTATTTTCACATATATTATGTTGGCAGCCTCCAAGCCACTTTATGATTTTTTAAATAAAAGCATTCATTTGTATTGCAAATAATATTTTATGCAATTCTGGTACAGGGACATACTTCGTTGGGGAAAGAACATTGTTTCTAGCAAAACCCGAACTAGAAAACGGGTTGGTGTAGCTGTCTATAACAGAGCTTCTTCATTTGAAACACTGGTAAGTGGTCTTTTTCTGGAAAATCAAGTCAGTCCAATGTTAAAGAGAGTTGAATAATTAGGGATTTAATGAAAAATACACCTGAGTTAAAATAATTTAACCTGGGCAATCTGGTTTAGTTTAACCCACTTAACACCACGAGCAACAACAAGAAAAGGTTACTTCTGTTCGCCTGTTTAGAATAATTTAACTGAATGTTTTAACCTAGATCTAACTGAAGTCAAAGAAAACTTTCTCATTATCGCGCGTATAGTGCTTGCAAGTTGATTTCTGCAAGCGAACATGATGTTAGTCCTTACGTTTGTCATGTCAAAATAAACAAAAAGCTATTCTTCTTGATGAATATATTTCAAGTTTAAATTAAACAGGTTGGGTATCTTTACCTAACAAACGTGAAGCGCTTGGAAGAGATCATGTTCAAGTTAGGATTCCTGACAGGAGTTTCTTCAGAACTTATTGCAGAGGAGCTTCGCATGAATCTTCGGTGAGAATTTTTTGTTTTTGTTATGCAACTGTTTCACCATGGTTTTTGTGTGGTCTCCACCAGTTAACTTCCCAGGTCTTGTTGCATATGATTGAGAAAAATTTTCGATCCCTGGCAGAAAAAAATCAGCAACTGCAGAAGCTGTTCATAGTGAGTGATGCAACAATCGTGTTGCAAGGCACTGCCAGAAGGGAATGCATGTCATATTTCATAAATACTCAACTGCTAGCAGCAGTAACTATTTGTCATGGTATCATCAATTCGTGAAAACTAGCTTCAAATCCAAATGTTTCTCCGGCACCGAGGCTTTGCAAGAATGGAGATTTTGGACATCGAAAAGGTCTGGAATTGTAGCTCAGGTGTAGAAACTTAGCTTGGCTGCGTTTATGGAGGAACTCAAGGCGATGGGTTTGCTCCTCAAGATTAGCCAATTCTCCCTTGGATCGTCTGAAATGGACGATTAACCGAGATATTTTGGACTAGTACATAAAGGAACTTATTCTCAGTGGAATAAGTTTAATGTGTAGGTTCCTAAACGCCTTAATGTATCTTATACTCTTGTTTTTCGACTAACTTTTATTGTCCTCTTATCTTTTTCTTTTAACCTATTTAAATGTCCAAAATCATAGTTCTTGGTGAAACCAATCGTCGTCATCGAGCAACAAAATTTTGAATTGTGCATTGTGTATCCGTCATGTAATTGGTTCAAGAAAAAAGACTGGGACAATTCTGTGTACCATCAATTTTGTGTACTTATATATCACTAATACATTGGTCATGTATCGATTATTCGTTGTGACATCTTTATTGGGCATTTAGTGATAAGTTTAAATATTATATTTTTGCATTATCATGTCACAAAAAATATTATCTATACTTTAAATATGATACTTTTAACTTTTCATTTGCATATTTTATGAGAAAGGTGAGAAAGGTGGGGAATGGTGTGAATTAACCTTAGTTTTCCCCTGAGCAGAGAAAAATAAAAAAAAAACCTATTACTGGTATTTTCCTTTTTTTAATTGAGTACTGCATGTTCTTGGAGAGGATAACAAAATCTTACAATTTTGTCAGATCCAACAGAAAAAGATACATAGTGATGATCTTTTCGATCATCCAAGTGGAGCTCAGATCTTTCTGAAACTGCTTGTACTCATTTTTTGTAATAAATATATAATTGTTCTATCCAAAAAACAAAAAATCTTTTTCCTCCATTACTTGAGTTACGTTGAGCTCAATGTTACTTATCGAACTCGAAGAGACATTGATTGTTGGCGTTGAAGTACAAGTCATAAGAGTGCATTAGCATCAATTACACCTTAGCTTTGCAGTGGCCAAGCCATCACTCATGTTTCCTTGTAGAACACACAAGCTTACTCTTCCATGAAACCACAACAATGGATAATAACCGAAACCAACGAGAATGAGAGAAGCAATATAATGATCTCAATGAATTGGAAGATCATTTACATCATCTGATGATGCATCAAGAAGCAACAGGCAATTGCCACTAAAATTCCTTTGGAAGAAAGTAAATGATCAACGTAGTCACCAAACATCAACTAGGGCTTATATTAACTTTCAGGTCAGTGTCAGTTTGATGCAATCACCAAGTTGTTTCTTGATGCTCTCACGTATCGGGAACTTTGATGGTTCCAGAAGATGATCACTGGCTGTGCTGGTTCAGCGGTGCTTCCAGCAATAAGGACTTAAGAGACCTGCATTACGAGTCCCTGCATGATTGAATAAGATACCTACTTAGAACAATGAAGGAAAACTGAATGCTCATCTCATGTGGCACATTAGATCAACGACACATATATCAATCACACAAGATGGTACCCTTTGAAATATCATAATAGGGTCGGTTCCTAAAACAATGGCTATGACGTCCAGTGGAAGTTTATAGATAGTGGTGCTAGTATAAACTTGCAATTTCAAATAGTAAGAATAGCCTCATGTTCAAGAGTTTACTAATCATCCAGAAATATAATAATTGATCGGTGCAGGTCAAGAAAATATAATTTTGTTGCTGCAGTTATCAAGCCAATGCATCATAACAAAATTACAGATGAGAACATTGTGATAAGGTGCACATCACCAGTATGATAAGATGTGGTCTGTCGCTTAAGACTTAATACATCACAAAGTTTGGTCTCTTCCTGGTGAAGTGGTTAGTCAACCTTAAAGTTGATGTACCTCCAATAGTTCATTCCCTTTCTTGATTAAATTAGTGGAACAAATCACAGAATGAAACTCCTACACTTCTTCCTTCAAACTCAACTTGAGAAGGTACAGCATAATGAAGTAGGGTATATCCATATATTGACAAGAAAAGGCCAACAGCGATGTTTTAAAGTTACGACAGTAACAGGTTATGGATTGGGATCCCACCGATTGTCCAGAAACTAAAAAGACCAAAATATGGTTGTAATCATATCACATGATGGGAGGAATATTTATTATCCCTCGCCAAGGAGCATATCTATAATGGTTTAGTAAAACACTGATGACACCCTAATCTGAATCCTCCGAGGCAAATACTATTGCAGTCTGTAAGTACATAGCAATTCACATGGAATGTTTTCTTGATTGGACACCAGAGGGCAGGTCATTGGAAATTAGGCATAACAATGTATAACATATACGAGCATGCATGATATTCTATCGGATCCTCAGCATTGAACAATATTTATTATGCTACCATCTCACTGGCGGCTTCTTCATCCGATCAACCAATCTAGATGCAACCAAAATTTGACATGTGACTGATATCATATACCAAATCTTACAAGTCTTTTAACATATGTAAGCTAGATTGTAGAGCATGATGCATTTTCGAATCATATATTAACTTGAATGGAGTCCCTTGATTAAACAGTCTGCATATACCTGGCAATCTTAATACTTCTGAACCAAAGCATCACTGTAAGTATGATAGGAACCATTGCCAAACACAGGTGCTCCAAAGAGTGCCCACTTATGATGTATCGACTTGCACTGTAAATTTTCTTATCAGCAATGGCTTCAAATCTAGCTAGAAGGTAAAATCCTGCATTAATTACAGTGTTAGCTCTAAGTTCTATATGTATACTGTCAAAAAACTGCAACTAAAGAATGAACCTTTTCATGCATGACTAGAACATTTAATGCTAGTATGGAACACAAAAAAATTGTAAAACAATCCAGTGGCACCAGGAAAAAACAAAATGTTGCTTGTGAAATAGAAATTGTCTCATGACTGTTTTCTTTCGTTCACCCAGGTGCAGATATATTGGACGTTACAATTGGCACAACTTCTTGTCAGTAAGTTTAGAAATCTTACCAAAGTTTACTCCCAAAACAAATGGTTACATTTGTATCTGCAGTAAAATGGCCATCTACTACATGGGTGTATATGGCAAACGGTCCAACAACATCACCAAGAAGACTAGACTTGATAAATTAATTTGGGACCTATGATAAGATACTGCTCCATTATATTAAAGGCCAAATTTTCTAAATTTAAAAGTCTGAATTATTTATATTATTTTCATTCCTTGTTCAATCTTCTAATCCAAATTTAAGATTTAGTGCCCACAGAATCTGCCATAGGCTATTAATACTACATAAGGATGACCTAGCTAAATAATTGCAGTGAAGGCATGTTCGAACATATAATAAAAGGTTCATTATAGCTTCACTAACAAGAAACCTATCTAAATGAAGTTGCTACCATCTCTCCAAATTAGATATCACATGACTGTCTATAAATAGTTTTATCCCTTAAAACATTTTATCAATCAAACTGCTGATGAAATAACCATAAAAAGAGTTAAAAAAAGAACATCTAAGCATGAATTAGAACAATGGTCCGATGCCAATATCTATCAGTGGCAGAACTAGTATGGTCCTGGTATGGGTTGGCACACTGACACTCCATACAAGACAATACCAGTTGGTACCAACCTAGAACCAACCTAGACCAGAGAGGAAGAAGAGGTGAGGTGGAGAAAAATAAGATGGTGACAGAGGAGAAACAGAGAGAGAGAAAGAAATATAAAGATACAGTTGGCAACAATTTTAATAGATTATAAAACATAAAAAATATAAAAAAAGATCTGATACTGGTATAAGCACACTTGCTTACATCCAGTACTACCAATAAAAACCACATCACTTAAAGTAGAACCAAAAAAAGTTGATATTTAAAGACAAACATATAAGCCCCAGACATCATATAATTCTAGCATCTCATTCTTGTAAATATGTTGGATGACAAATGATAGAACACTTAGAAGAAAGAAAAGTAGTTGAAGCATATATCTAGAGTTATGGCATATTAAGTTCTTGTTCATTCTTGGTTATCACCTCCCGTCATATTACGTTGATTTCTTGGATTTCCGAAAACTCACTATTTGCATCGAGACAGTGCCTGCTGATAGAGCTAAGCTACTACTGAAAAAAATGAAAACAAGATTTTCTCATGAATTGTGAATTTCTAGAATTATGATGTAATGACTAATGATTATGAATATAAGAGCATAACGAAGATAATTTCTGCTGCAAGAGTCGTAAAAATTCTAGCAATTTATGATCCGTGATACCTGCCTGCTTCATGGAGGAAATAGTAAACAGAAAACACAACATACGTTTAAAGTTCTACCTGTTGCACAAAACCAAAATCTGGAATGTGTATACTTGGGTGGAAATAAGAAGATCATAGCAGGGATTGCAATGCATGGCACAATGTGGAACATCATGCACAATCGCAGATCATCGAAAGTCCTGAAACCAACTAAGACATCACATTCAACAAAAGATTATGTTACATAATCTTTAAGCATTCACCATTAGCAAGAAATATTGGATGTAGAGTACAAAATAAATTAATCACCTCTCACATGCAATGCTAACAAGAACAAGTGTTATGAGGGAAGACAAACAAGAAATGCCCATCCGCTCATCTATTCTCTCTATAACTAATATAGATAAGAGTGAAGCAGCTGAAGTCATCATCTGCAGAAAGACAAATGTTAAAATATAACTATTAGACCAAAATAACATGGACAAAGAAAGCTTAAAAATAAAGCATCAGAATCTGTATCAAGCCAAGTGCTGCTCAATGTCCATCATGTCCATACAGGCAAGTTACATAAACCATGACATTTGCATGCTTAAATGATATGACTCAAGAATTCTGGTAATAAAACTAACACTAACTAATATCATGTACCATTTGGGCAATTCGTGACAAGGTATGGTAATTCCCAGAGTCTCACAGCATAAACCTTTTTCAACCCAGAATCATTTGCTAAGTTGATGCTTTCAAAAGCTCTCAAAACAAACTTAGATATGTTACCTCCAAGAATTTCATTAGTGAAGGTAACTAGATTCTGCTAGAGCATAACTTCGAAAGTGAACTTGAGGGGAATATCCAAATATTTATCAAATTGAGGCCACATATCTATGGTGGAGGCCCAAATGTTTCAATTTTTGTGGTACAGAATAGGTGGCTCGCTAAATGTTTGTTTCTTGAAAGGGTTCTAAGCACCTTATATAATCATTACCATGAAGTTGGTAAGGAAAGCAAATAAAATCATATGTAAATATCAACATCAAATTTTGATCTGCAGGCGTTCTAATTTATTTGTGAAGAAGGGGTATTAAAATTTTATTTATCAGCAAAACCAGCCAAGGGAACCAGTTATGTAATTATTTACCATCAAGGATAAAAATGGAGTACACAGTCAAGGCAACCAATATATCTCTGACTTTGAAAACTTAAAGTTAACAAGAAAACAAAAGACTAACAAACCTAACCTTTGTCTACCTGAAAGGGAAGGCTATTTACTAAAGGAAATCCTATCCTGATGATTGGGTGCAAATTGACACGACATCTTCTACCAGTTCAACTGCCTCTTCAAAAAGGTAGAGAGAAGTTGATTATGGCTTGATATTAGCCTGACTGACCTTCCCAATGGACAATGCCCAAATGCTTCTTGCAATTTGCAAATTTGCTATGGAAAACTCTCGAGTACATGGATAATGTCTCTCTTGATACCCATCAAATTTCACCACTGCGTAATCCATGCTGCTCCAACTCTTTTCTCTAAACAGCAAGGCAAGTAGTGGAATATATTTGGAAGCATCCAACGTCATAGGCCAAATATCTTACATCTTACTCTCATTGAGTTCCCGATGGTAAAAGCTTCTTTATATCGGGTTGGCTCATTCGGAAAGCTAAAATTAACATCAATCGAAACAATAAAGTACTAAAAGAAAAGAGAGAGAAGAAAAGAACAGGGAGGGGGAGGGGAATACCGGCAATTTGTCCCAAACGACGCGATCATCGTCGGGCCTCAGATGATAATAAGCGGACCCAAAAGCAGCCGTGGCCGTCGCGGCATAGAAGAACGCCCAGCCCCACATCTCTCCTCTCAAGCTACCAATCAAAACCATCTCTTTTTTCGTCTTCACATCATTAAAATAAGATAGAGAAAGAACAAGCACGCGAGGATGATCGAACCTTATGCCGAAGCAACAGCCCGAGAGGCAGAGGACGAGTCCCGGGACTCCGACGAGCAAAAAGGGGAAGGTCGTGAGCACATTTAAAGTATTCGGAACACCTGCACCCAAATAAGAAACCATGAGGCAAAAGGGGATGCCGCCGTTAGAAACAAAGATTGGGATTGGGATGTCGTTATGGGGTGGCAAGGGACGCGAGGGGAGGAGAAGGAGGGAGTGGTTCACCCAAGAAGTTGCGCATATCGGCGAAGAGGTGGAAGGCGTGGGAGTGGGAGATCCTGGGCGTGGCCAGCATGAGCAACAACCACAGCAGGATCGCCCCCGCCCACACCCGCCCTCGGTTCTCCCGCCCCCGCAGCAACAGTAGCAGCTGCTGCTGCTGATCCCACGCCCACCGCATCCTCCTCTCGTCTCCCCACTCTCGCCTCCCTCGCTCTCCCCTTTTGCTTCCCACGGCAGACATGACAGCACATTTAGCATGAATCGGTGCGAAACCCACGAACTATTCCATATCCAAACTAAAAACTTCCCCTACAGTTGCCCGCTACCCTTTTGTCCTACCCTGGCTACAATTCCTGACATATGTGGGGGTCTGTGGGGCCCACCTCAAGACCTTAAACGGGCAACGACAAGCCGGTGGGAGAAAGCACGGGCCTTCAATATCGGCCTCCAGATGTCACGTCTCGGCCACGTGGACGCCACATCAGCTTCGGACGGGCAAATTTATTATAATAAATTATTCTGAATAACTCTGCACATTTATCTTATGATGGCTTTCCGATTTATTCATGTCGAGATTATCGGGAACAAATAGATTACATTTATCAAAGGTTTTGAAGCTCTAACCCTTGATAATAACATCTTAGAATCAATTGAAGGTTTGAAAAGACAACAAATTATACCAATAAATTTCACCTGTTCTTCTACCTATGGGTCAAGCAAGTGGTATGTACGTAGCTGTGGTTTCGTCAACTATGTTAGCTTGATAAGAGTATATGTAAAACAATAAGGATTCTTACCTTTGGTACGAGCGTTGTTACAACTGGCTTCAACCTGTAGTAATTACATTGTCATCAATGTAATCCAAATCTGGTAGTACCTAATATGATATGCTTGAATATGAAATGAGATATATGACATTCTTTTTGTCAGGAGAAGATGTACTATATATATATATATATATATATATATATATATATATATATATATATATATATATATATATATATATATATATATATATATGTAAGTTTTTGTTATGGTAGTATGCTCAATTTGTTGTGTGACTTAGACTGTCATTTCTAGTCTTCAAAGTGCCATTAAGGAGGAGAAGAAGGTCTATAACCAATATTATCAGCCACGTTTATGTGTAGGGTGGCTAAGCGAATTGGAAATTGGTTTACTAATTAAACAGTTTGAACTTTAATAGATCAAATTATCATTAATTCTTTATTTTTTTGTTAAAGGTATTTAAATTTTTCGATGTAATTTAATTAATTCCTTTCAAAGTATCTAATCAACTCTTATCATCCTCTTTAATTATATTATCATTAAATATATTATATGTTATTTTTATTAATATAATTAAATTAATTTTTAAAAAAATTAATCAAATCAATGATCCGAGATAACTATCATTCAGATCACTCTTTGGCATCAATAAGAATTATCTTTTGTTGTTATTCATATGGTTCTTCTCTTTCACTATAGATATATACAATTTAAGATTTAAGTCAATGATCTGTTGACCAAAAGAAGAGAGAAGAAAAGAAGAAAACAAGGCAGCTTTGTTTCTTCTTCATGTCTTCGGAAGCTTCTTTAGTCGAAAGAGCAGCAAAAGGAACACAATACTCCCACTTGCCAATGTGTAAAGCACCACTGTCAGCTGATCTTGTTGGTCATAATTAGAAGATACATGTTCACTTGTGCACAGCATTCCATGTCTCCTAATGTGTAAGCACAATGAAACTTCAACTGCATGGGGATAAAATTAAGTTGCATGATTTTAAATCCTGTAAATCCATCAAAAAGCTTAAGCTGATTGATGGGATGTAGATCTACTTGTTTGTAATGTTATTAGAGAGATGTTTGGGCAGCAACAACTATCAACTAGCATCACTAACATGTTCAAGTAATGGAGTCTTCTTTACTGAATAAAACAAAATGAAGGAAGAAGTATGTAAAGATTCTTCCCTGACAAAGAAAAAGAGAAAAAAAATATTGTCTACACTGTCCAATCGCAGAATTTGACAGAATAAAAGCTTTTTTTTACTACGTTTCCATGAACCACAAGTTTGAGCCATTGAAGTAAATAATCTTGTAAATTCAGATCAATGGAACTGAAGCAGATAAAGAATTTGTCTAGAGAAAGTGAAAAAGCAAAACAATGTAGTCTAAGGATGTAAAATGAAACCTTTTATCTAAATGAGAAAGAGTGGTCATCCAAGTGTTATAGGACAATCTAAGTTTGAACTCAATTTGTGCAAACAAGCCTGAATTATTCATCTTGTGAGCAACTCAAATAACCTTTTGTGGAATTAAGACACTAAATAAATAGTAAGAGATTTGCTAAGTGACCATAGCAACAAGTACTATGAAGATTCATCCCAGACTCTTAACCTTTGGCAGAATTAGGACACTAAATATTAAGAGATTTGCAAGTAATAGGAACAAGTACTAGGAAAAACCATCCCAGATTCTTGAAACCGCAGCAAAAGTGTGAACATCATAAAATTCATTTCATTATAATTACAAATAGAGTCCTGAGTCTTTATACTGGAAATACTGACATCTAAACATCCTAGCAGGGCAATCTCAGATCAAGTATAAAAGTTAAGAAATGTGTTACTACTACAAGTAGTGCTTGATCAAACAGAGGATTTAATCGTGTAAATGTGATAAAGAAAATTTGTCATAACCAGCAGCGCTTTATCAAACAGATGAATAAATCAGGTGTAAATGTGAACAAGAATTCTTTGCTCATACATGTGATATTAACACAAGGCACAGAATTAAACAAGTAATTAAGATGAGTGACACGGAACAACACAAATTTTTGGATCATGCTTCACTTCCCGAGCTTACAAATCTTCAATTTACCATTTTCGCTGTGTGAAACAGAAGCAACTCGACTGAATTCATACAGGAAATGGTGATTGACTAGAGAAAAATGACAGCTAATGTAATGAGCACTACAATTGTAGAGACTAATGCCTGCAGGAACCAAAAAAAAAAAAGAATTACATATTCACCAGCCGAAGCATCCCAAGAAATGAAATAGAAACAGCTATGAAGAACTAGTAAGATGTCAATCCTTTTTTTTCCCCAGAAGACCGACCAAAATTTTCAAGATGACTCAGGATGCAAAATATCTACATGTATGACGAAATATCTTCAGCCATAGTTCTCAGTCTAATGAAATTGATCACCAAAGTGGCCATAGTATACTTGCAAATTGTGGTGGACCATGCAAATTTGATTTACAATTATTTTACACCTCTTTATTGTGTTTTATCAAGTCAACACTAATATTTTAATTAATGGAAGTTTCTACTAAGTATTGTTGCATTAAAAGGGATAAAAAAGGAAAAGAGGGATGGGGTAGAACTGACAGCCATTGCAGAGGCAGCAAGTCCACTTCGCTCACGTGGATCATTGTCATAGTATTTGCACAAGTACAGAATTGCAGCACAGTACCAGATCAAAGGGCATAAAAATCCCAAAAGCAAACTGCAAAGAATGAATGTCACAAAATAGAAATACAGTAGACAAAAGGAGAAACAGGATATGGAACCATACTCACGATGACCATCCTATACCACACCCACAGCAGGGAAGCCGTCTGTTAAACCTTGCCAATCGAGGGTCTTCATCATCCCTCAGCAGAATATAGCTTCCACCACAGTCCTTACAACCATGAGATCTCCCTGTAGTCAACATGAGATTTTTATCAACCATGACACTGTTTTAAAGTAACAAATATTCTGGCAGATTTTGTTTCAAATCAAACAAATTCAATGGTCATATCCTCCAATGAACTTATGAAACCCTAAGATAGCAATATCACAATTGACGAATCTTACAATGTTCTCAAACAGATTTTGGGCAAAACCAATTCGGACATTTAGTCATTTAAGTAGCGCTTGTGCCACAAACACTGAGGGTTCGTGGTCTTATATTTCCAATAGCGTCGGAATTAATGGTTCACAATAGGCACCAAACAAATTTCTCTAGAGATGAGTGTTGCAATTTCAAACAGCATGGTGACTTTCTATATCATGGATAAGAAGGATGCTGTGATTGGTCACAAACATTCAATAGTTGGGTTAACATCAAGTGAACTGGAGGATAAGAAAATCTTTAACCACGACTGGCCTAAAATTGCTATCAAAGGTAACAATCACAAACATATAAAAATTTGGTTATCACTAGGCAAGACATATGAAACAGCATCTTCAACTATGATTGGAAAATATTTCATAGTATCAACAAAAAATCTAGGGTCAATTGTTTGATGCAAACCGACACCAGTTCTTACCAAATGAAACGATTGTTTCCTAATATATGAAGCCGCTATCTACTAACATTATCATCATACTTTACTCTGATATCAAATGCTTTAGAATGATATGCAAGACACTGGTCTTAGACATCCAGTTCATTTGTACAAGACAGCAAGAGAGACTCTACAGACAACATTTGGTCATAGGACCAGAGGAAGATGATACCTTGCTCCATCTCTGCGTGAACTGCGTATGTCAGTTTTATTTGACAGTCTCAAATCACCTGCTTCATACATTCTCATTATCATTAAAATGAGCAAGGAAACAGTACTCTGCATGAGAATGACATGCCAAAGTGGACATGAATGTAATGCTAAGGTAATTTTGAGAATGACTTACTAGAGCAGACATGCATATAACTCTAAGGTCGCATTGCAATTATAACACAACACATCAAAACTACTTCTATAATGACTATACAACAATGTAGCACAATTAACTGATTACTGTTAAATAGTGAAAACTTTGAAAGAGTAGCTACTGTATCACTAAAACCTCAAACAACATAAGCTATTATTTCATAACTTCCACAAGGAAGAGCAATGAATTAACTGACCAAAAGGTAGTACCACCCACAAGAACACCCTAGAAAAGAACATCCATCATAGCAAGCAAAAAAACTATTCCTGTGATGAATCATGGAATGGCTGACAGATCAACAATTTATGAATATCCTCTTTTGGCAACATGATCTCTGCTAGAATTGCAACGCTAAGGCTTTTATTTATAAATCAAAACTTCTTTGTTGGTTATGCATCCATGAATCATCATAGCTATCTTTAGCATTCCACTTGTTAGGGAAATCCTTCATACACTCTTCTTTAAAGTGATTCTTTTCCTAAATTTTGTCTAAAAGGTGATTACCTACTGCTAACTTTTTACAAATCAAAACTTTCTAATGTTGGTTTTGTGCCCATGAATCCTCATAGTTTATATTTAGTATTCTGCCCCTTAGTTTGTGTTTCCAAAGAGACACAATCTGTTATGGCAAACTCTTTACACTCTTGTTCTTTAGAGTGAAGTATCTCCTAAATTTAGTTTGAAACATGCCGAGTTTGCACAATAGCATGCTGCCGAACCTACACTCTTTTAACACATAAATCCTGAGTCGATTCTTCACTCTTTCAGGATATCTTCCGTGGGATGGTTGTTATATCAAGACCGGTCACGTTATCAAACTCAGATGAATATCCTCTCTTAAACACTACAGATTTCACCCATTGTCCTCAGACTTCACTTGTATATTCTCACAAGTTTTGGTTCATGATAGCAGAAGACAATGAAGAAGCACAGACAGCTGCACATTGAAAAAAGGCCTCATTTTTCATTTTACTTGGCTTCTCAACCATTTCCGTACAATTTCCACCTCGATCAAGCTTCTGGCAAATCCTATGACTCGAATCATGCAACTACCACGCGTTCTGTATGCGAGTCTTCTCTATTTCCATCCTCCTTACTCCAATGCATCTCTTTGCAGAGATCTAACCTCGGTCCTTGTCCACTACAAGATAAGACACACGCTATAATGGGAGGACACTGCGTTCAAGTGTTGCCACAGTGACCTTACTTCTATTGCGGACATCTAAGAACACGAGCATCCTCAAAATCAAATTGCGCCTCAGGCGAACTTAACATTGGGTCAAACCGCTCAAGAGAAAGACAACGAGGAACACGAATCTCACATCAAACCGTTGTTCGACGTTGGAACCCACAAAAAAGAAGATCTACAGAAAGCTGGTGCGGTTCATAGAATTCGTTCACAGCCATAGTAGTTGCCACCCATCAAGGGAAAGAACTAAGAAAAGAAATGGCGGTAGGGACCCAATTACCTCGGAGAGAAGAAGAACAGGGAGCGACGACATGGGATTAGTTCGAAGAGTCGAAGAATTAGCAGCTAAGGAGACCAGAACGAGGGACGGAGACACGCGAGGGGGCGACGCCGCAGTTCTAGCTGCTGTGTTCTTGACCTTTGGGTTTTCTTAACAATGAGCCGTCGGTGAAGCCAAGCATCTGATCCTCCTCCTAACAAAGCCAAGGAATTTGCATTGACCAGCGACATGACAGTCAAAATTATGATAAGACTATCCAAATTTGATGTAAATCTCAATTCGAGTATGTCAATTTCCGATCATGAGTTTGAAATGGACGAAACGAAGCTGGGAGGAGCAACGGAGGAGAAACGTAACACGGTAAAAGTAACCGCTCGTGCAGAGGACAGGTGGCCCAGCCCACGCCCTATTAGCTGTCAGCCTGTCATCACTCGCCAAATCTGTTATTGCCGTCTCCATCGGCGCAATTCGAACCGCTTCGAATAGATTCCATAGACCCACACAATCCGCATAAACGAACAAAATACAAAGGGCATCTAAAGATGGTTAGATCGAACCACAATCAGGTAATCTCGAGCTCGATTTCAATCGGACCGAACCCAAACCAACGATTTGGACCATCAGCCGGAGGAGACACCTGTTCCATGCAACCCTGCCACGTGCCCTCTTCTTACCCTCCGCACCCTCGTCAAATATGAATCCCTCCTCGGTGGCTTAGAGGCTTAGAGGCTTACTCGGTCGATGAGAGGAATGGACATCATAGTGGGGTTCGAAGACAACCCTTTGATGGCGGCTCTCCACCACCTGATGGACTTGACGGCGGGGGTAAAGGCTGCGTGCGGGGCCACCCGCGGCTACGCCCGGGACTGTGGAGCCACGGCGTCGACGCCGGTGGATGTGAAGGAGCTGCCGAGCAAGCTGGTGTTCGAGATCGACATGCCCGGGGTCAAGCCCGGAGATGTCAGGGTGCAGGTGGAGGACGACCGCTCACTGGTGGTCAGCGGCGAGCGGAGGAGGTGTGAGGACGGGGAGGGGGAGTACGTGAGCGTGGAGCGTCGCTTGGGGAAGTTCATGCGCGAGTTCCAGCTTCCGGAGGACGCGGACTTGGACGCCATCACGGCGCTGTGCCAGGACGGGGTGCTCACTGTGACGGTGGAGAAGCCGCCGCCGCCAGAGCCGAAGAAGCCGAAGACCATAGATGTTACGATGGGCTAGGTGACAAGGGGAGTTGGGTAGACAAAGTCAAGTAGGAGAGAGAGAGAGAGAGAGAGAGAGAGCGACTCTTTTGCTTCTTTATAATAGATATAAGCCCTTGTAAATGCTCCAAAAATAATGAGCGTTTTTATTGTACTAGTCAGCTATTTTTGTTTTGCCTTTCTTCTTTGTAATAAAAATAAGCTCTCCTAAATGCTTCAGGAATACATTTAATATACTTTTTTCTTATATTGAGAAAAAAATATGAGGAGGTGTAAATAAGATCGCTGTGCATAAATTGAGTAAGTAATATAATTTTAATATCAATATTTTTTTCCGTCACCTCCATCGCTCTATCTCTTTTCTTCTCGT
Organism: Musa balbisiana; assembly: GCA_004837865.1. Classification (NCBI taxonomy): domain Eukaryota; kingdom Viridiplantae; phylum Streptophyta; class Magnoliopsida; order Zingiberales; family Musaceae; genus Musa; species Musa balbisiana. The sequence goes on from CM017189.1 coordinate 30,195,333, forward strand.
CACGAGTCTATTTTAATAATAAAAAAAATTATTTTATTTTTTATTTATAATATATATATTGATATGAAAATATATACTTATTGAGGATCCGAGACTCTTAATCATTATTAAAAAAAGATAATCATAATTTTTTTAATAAATAATTTTTTAATAATATTATTATATGATAATAAGGAAGATAATTATTTTAGATTTTTAATTATTTTTTTTTATCAACTTCTTTCTCATTTATTATAATAAGGAAGGAAATTATAATTTTTTTGAACTCTTTTTGAATTATTCAAGCACACATTTGATGATCTTAAATTGTTAATTTAAGTGTTGGAAGAACTGGGTCAGAAAATCTCTTTCAATCTTGATCTTTATATAGGTGGCACCTCGGAAGCTCTATATTTTCACTTTATATAACCCTACGACTCTGAAGACAATGATAGTGAAAAAGTCCATCACCCTCGGCCAGCTATTCAAGTGTGTCGATAATGCTCTTAGTGGTGATGTTGCTGAGAACGATGTCTATGCCTCCCGGGAGCACCACATCCTCTAGCTCGATGACTTTATCCTCGGAGGTGACGCCAATGACCACTTGGCCTTCTGTCTCCATCCCTTTTGTCCTCGTTTTCACCGATCTCTCGTATAATGTGAATAAGCACCAGAAACTATCACCACCACTTGGCTTGCTCGGTAGCTACAACCCTTGAATTAATGCCAACCAAGACTTCGGAGGTGACAACGATAGAAATTCCATCACCCTAGACTAGCCCTTCAAGTGCATCAGCGACACTCACAGCAGTTACGTTGCCAAGAGTGATGACTATGCCTCCCTAAAGCACCACATCCTCCAGTTTGATGACTTCACCCTGGGAGGTGACGTCGGTGACCACTTGGCTTTCTACCTCTGTCCCTTTCATTCTCATCTTTATCGATCTTTTGTACAATGTAAAGAAGCACTGAAAGCTATCACTCTTATACAAGAATGACCTCGCCATCGACTCGACCATCGACTTTGGGCCACCAAAGGCGATCACCAAGATTGAGACACTGTTGAATTTCATCTCTAGTGAGGCCAGGGAAAGGGGGATCTATACGGTGCTAGAGGAGTCCACCCTGATTAATGCTCTTGCGAACCACATCGTGCAAGAGAGCCTATAGGGTATCATCACCCTTAATGATGAGAAGTTGAGGGGTGACTCCTCGAGGTGATCTCTGCTTACATCATATAGGACGACCTCCTACACCCTATGCTCACCATGGAAAAGACCTGAAATCTCCCATCGTGGAGGGAGGACTTAAAGCCCACTATGATAGAAGGACCCAAAATCTGTCACGACGGAGGAAGGGCTTAAAGTTTGCTATGGCGGGAGGAACCAAAATCCACCACAGCAAATGGAGGAACCAAAACACACACTAAGATATATTTTCCATGACAAAGGTGCAAAGCTGAATATGCCTAAGATACGTGAATTGGAAAAACCTAACACATATAAAGAGAAATATGCTATGATGAAAGTATAAGGCCAAATGTACCCAAAGTGTGTGAGTTGAAAAACTCAACTCGTGCCAAGATATAACCGTCACGATGGAGACATAAGGCCAAATGTGTCTAAGACATGTGAGTTAGGAAAACCTCACATATGTAAAGAAAAATCTACTATGACGAAGGTGTAAGGCTAAATGCACTAGAGACACGAGTCAGGAAAACCCAACCTACGTAAAGAGAAATATGCTATGGAAGATGCACAAGACCAAATATACTTGAGACACGTGAGTCGGGTTAATCCAACATGTGTGAAGAAAAATCCACCATAGTAGAGACGCAAGGTCAAATGTGTCCAAGGCGTTTGAGTCGGAAAACCCAACTTGCGCGAAGATATATCCACCACAGTAGATGTGTGGGGCCAAATATGCTTAAGACACATGAGTTGAAAAATTTTGACCCATGTAAAGAGAAATATATTATCATGGAGGGACAATGCCAAATGTGCTTAGAGATGTGTGAGTTGAAAAAACCCAACCCATGTGAAGAGAAATCCGTTACGATGGAGGTGCAAGGATAAATGTACTTGAGGCTTGTGAGTTGGGAAACTTGACTACACCAACATATATCTACTACGACGGAGGCATGATGCCAAATATGCTTGAGACGTATGAGTTAGGAAAACCTAACCCATATGAAGAGAAATCCGCTACAACGGAGGTGCAACTCAAATGCGCTCGAGGCATGTGAGTCGAGAAACCCTATCTACACAAGATATATCTGCCACGACAGAGGCATGAGGACAAATATGCTTGAGATGTATGAGTTGGGAAAATTTGATCGGATGAAGAGAAATCTACTATAGTGGATGTGTAAGGCCAAATGCACATGAGATGTGTAAGCTGGGAAAAAACCTAATTCACGTGAAAAAAAATCCACCATGACAGAAGCGTAGAATAAATGCACCCGAGATGCATGAGTCGAGAAAACCCGACCTGCTTGAATTGAAATTCATCACGATGGAAGCTTAATGCTAAAGTGCCCAAGATGTATGAGTCAAGAAAACCTAACTTGTGTGAAAAGAAATCCACTGCAATGGAGACATGAGGCTAACGAACCTAAGAGCATGAGTTGAAAAAATCCGATCCACATGAAGAAATCTGCCATGATGGAGGCATAAGAACAATGTCATTGAGACAACCGATCCACATGAAGAAATCTGCCATGATGGAGGCATAAGAACAATGTCATTGAGACACATGAGTTAGAAAAATCTCATTCGCATGAGAAGAAATCCATCACGACGAAGGCATAAACCAATATGCCCGAGATGCATGAGTTAGGAAAACCCAACTTACATGAAGAAATTTGCCATAATGGAAATACAAAGCTAATATGCCTAAGATATATGAGTTGGGAAAACCCGACCTACGCTAGTAAAAATCCACTATAGCGAAAGCATAGGGCATAATGTGCCCAAGATGCATGAGTTAGGAAAACTCGACCCATGTGAAGAAATATGTCACAATAAATGCACAAGGCCAATATGTCTGAGACACATGAGTCAAGAAAACTTGACCCATATGAAGAAATCCACCATGGTAGAGGCACAAGACTAACATGCTCGAGATGTATGAGTTGGAAACACTCGACCTGTATGAAAAAATTATTTATGGTGGAGATATAGGGCGAAATATAGTCGAGACGTGTAAGTAAGGAAAACCTAATAAATGCTAGCAAAATGTAATAATAAAAGCGTAGAGCGAAATGTGCTAAGTCGTGTGAGTCGAAAAAGCCCGACCCACACAAGAAGATCTCGAATGCTCATAAGACGAACGAAATAAACGATGCATTTCAAGCCCCTCTCACAAGAAACCCAAAGCACACCTTTGGGAAATGAGGGGGAATGATAAGGTATACAATATATGATCACTATGTGGGATCCGAGTCAGCCTCCACTCTTCTGCCTACATGGATGACGATTTAAAACAGATTTTCTCATCCATTATAACAATGAAGGCAATCACAAGTTTCCTTCTCATCTATTATGATAAGGAAGACAACCATAATCTTCCTTCTTATCCTTTATGATGAAAAAAGTAATCATAATATTCTTTCTTTTTGAGAAAGGTATTCAGAAACTCTTTTTTATCCTTGAAAGATATTTTAAACATAATACAATAGACTTATTTTGAATTACTCGAATCAACGGAGCTCAGATTACTAACTTGTCAGGAAATCTCTCCCAACATCGACCTTCTTGCAGATGATACCTTGAGAACTCTATATTTTCACCTCAGATAACCTTACACATACATGTCTGAACCATATCTATCTAACTAAGATGTCATGACATTTTTCCTAACACATATAAAGTCGACGAGCATACCTTTGTAATAGTAATTGTTAAGGCTTTCTCTCATCTTTTTGTTCAAGTAAACAAATGAATTCGAACACGAACTTTGTTTGGTGTCACTTGTTCTGCTATACCGATTGAAAGGAAAGGGGTAATATTTTGGAAAAAAGGGGAATATTTGTGCAAGCTATTAAGCCGAACAAAGTGGATTTCTTAAACTCTCTATATTATTTATTAGTAAAAGATCGAAATAATATATTTCCAAAATAATTTAATTTCCTACCTATATATATATATATAATTATAATTATAATATGGCTGAAGCTGTGACTCCATCAATATTACCGATTTAATTATATATGTCTGAGATTTTTTTGTCATCATATTTGACGTTAATCTTGAAGAATATTGGACACTTTGATCGCATTAATAAATGGGTATTTGATAATATATGTGAACTGTGTTCATTCCATATGTTTTGGATTTCCTTTCTTTATCATATTTTGTGTTAATCATAAAGATAGTTTGGACGGCTGGATCGCATCAACAGGTGGGGTATCTGATGGGGTGTTGAGGAGTCGCAGATCAACTTGCTTCGTTGATGTGCACGAAGATAGCTTTCCATATAAAGGCGAGATTTCATGGAAAGAAATCCAAGTGATATAGTCGTCTCCAATCCATGGCGGTAGCCGACGCCGCAGGAAAACCTAGCCACCCCTCGTATCAGAAGCCGAGAATATTTCTTCCCTGCGCGCCTTCCTCCGCAGCAAAAGAATAGTTCCTCGCGGCGCCTCCTCACCCATCTCATATTCCTCGTCCCTCCCTCCCCGCTCCGCTGCACGTCAAGAATCCACCACCCCTCCCGCCTTTTCCCCGAAGCAACGATCAAGAAGATGCCCGGTGAGCACCGGTGGGGGAAGGCGATGGCCAACGCGGTGGCCGTGGCGATGACGCTGCTGATGATCGCCGTCGCCTTCGACTGCCTCGTGACTCGGCTGTACCTCGGCGCGGGCAGATCCCTGCACGTCGTCCCCCTCGCGCACGGTACCGTGGCGGGCAACCCTGTCCTCGTTCTTGCGCTCCCGTGCGTGGTGCTCGCCGTCGCTTGCTTCGTCGGGGAGGGAGGAGGATTGGCGCCGAGAGCTCGAGACGTCGGTGGCGGCCGCGGGAACGGGAAGGTGGATGGCGACGTGGTGGTCGATTACACGGGTGCGATGTCCGGCTTGGCCGACATGGTGGAGGTGAGGGTGGCGGACGAGGGGGAACGCAGCAGGGGCTGTCGCAAGGTCCGGGTGCAGATGCAGCAAATGAGTCCGGTGGAGGTGGCGAAGGATGACAAGGGCAAGAGCATGTAAGGGGAAGGAGACGATCTTGTTCTTGGCCAAAGGAACGCAAACGTAGGATCATTAGGAGTGGTGGTACGTCGGCGAACGGACATTTCTGGTTTTGTATCGTTGTTCAGGGGATTTCTTTTCGACCCTTCGAATCAATCGAGGAGGCGTCTGTTCTTCTTGATGTGCATCTCATTATTAGAGCTTCAAGAGAGCCGTGCGATTTGTGTCCCCTCACCGGACATGTAGCGCAAGCCATGGGAAACGCCGACGCCCGCTTCCCATCAACGGTCGCGGCTCAATCCGCTGCACGAGGAGATCCAACATTCTTAACATGACATCTGCAGTAAAGAAGGCCATCATACTTTATATCTGAGTTATTTTTGCTGCATGCAATAATCTCCTTTTTAACTTCGATTTTTAATTCTTTTTGGTGACTTTTCTTTTCTTTGACTTGGCTAGAATTGTTTGTGATGTTGTATCTGACAATAATAGCTGCTCGTAAATATTAGTCAAGACTATCCAAATCATTATATAAGAAATTGATTTAAGATTTTTTAGTATAAGAAAAATATTATTAGTGTTTTTCTCGAATCAATTGGCTTGAAATATTAATATTAAAAGGCTTTAAATGTGATAGATGGCGACCAATTTATGGCAATTTCAGAATAATCAAAGCAAGAGTTGATTTTGATTAGTAAAATAATATATATATTATTTATTTATCAACCATTCTTTTTATATTTTTAAAAATAAATAAAAAAGGAAAATCTTATTAATCTATGAAAGTGATATGTATTGGATCTCAACCACCTCTTTCCAGCTCCTCCTCCTCCTCCCCTGCCGTCTCCGTGTGTGGTTGGTAATGCGCGTCCCATGTATCCAATTCAGCCGATCCAATCTGATTCACTCCACCGTCCTCGAAACCCAGGATCTCGAGACCGGAGATCTCAACGCACGACTTCCAAACTCATCATCACCATCGCTGACAAGATCCACAGTGGGAATTCGTTCTCGTATGAACAATACCGCCGTCACCGTGAGAACTGATGATGCATTGCCGACAGGCCACCTTTTGCTCGTTGAAGCCTTCAACCTGAAGAATCCTTACGCTATAAACGTCGGCTTTGGCTTCCGGAGCAGCTCGAATTCGCAGTCCGCTTTGTCTGATCCTGTCGATCGAGACCATCTTGCACCGCCGCCACGGATAAGGATGGCTACGCATGGCTTTCCGCCCTGGGATTTGCCTTCCTGACATATAGCTCCGCCGTGGCCGTCTACCGCTCCAGGTACGACGCTTCGGCCGTGGCCTTCGTGGTCGTCGCCTACGCCGATCTCTGGCTCCTGTTCCGCTGTCTCCGTGCCTTGGAACGCGGCGGCGAGGGGGCCAACAACTGGAGGCTGAGGGCCGCGGTGTGGTCCCTCGTCACGCTCCTCACCTCGATGTTCTCCTACAAGGTGGCGGCCGTCATGCCGTGGCCCGTGTCGGTGCTCGTGTGGGGCATGGCGGCCGCGGTCGCCATGGGCGGTTTCTGGGCCTTCTTCGTGCGCCGGGAGCCGCCTTCCGACGGGTCCGGCGGCAACCCAGAATGATAGCATATGCTTCGTGTCATCTGTCATGCATGTATCATGCACTCTTTTATCATGTCTAATGGATACATAACATATCTGCCATGTTTGTAGAAATCATTAATCAATTCAATTTCCTGACATGCTCAGGATTTGAATTTGTTCTATGATCAGAGCACAATCGAAGCTAAAAGCTAAAAGCTTCTGTCATGCATGTATCATCGAGGAGGCTATTGCTTCCATCCATTCATCTGCTGAACGCTAAAAATTACTGTCATTAGCTGATGATGTCATTTACATAAGATTTAAATACGTATAGTAAAATAAAATAAAAATAATTTAGTCATTTAATATAATAACTCATAATGTTCCAATTGACTATATGAATTAGAAATATTTACTACTGTCATATATAATTTAACTATTTAAAATTTTATAAAAACAAATTAAATCCACGAGAGTTGGGAGTCGATGTCACAATAAAATATCATCTATACGTGTGACTAGAAAAGCAGGTAATATACCACAAGCAACCGGTGGGGCCCACACAAACCTATTAACTGAGAGGTCGGTGAAATTTGGGTGGTCGCCTTTTTCTGAAGCACGACGCTCGGAAGTCTCTGGAAAAGTAGGTCACGGTATCTGATGGCGCTCTCATGTGGAACCCCAAGCCAACTCCTATGCCGATCGCGCGGTGTATCTCGCACCACCCTCGCCTCTCGGTCTTCCGTTTCGTTTCCGCGCGATGTCAAATGCAGGAGTTTGATTCGCGTTAGATCGTCAGCTATTTCAGGTAATGGTTGTGTGTCCCTCTCTTCGATGGAAATTTTTGTTCTGATTAGCTTAATTCTTGTCCTTTTATGATTGAATTGGTAAACAAACGTTTCCTTGACATTTTTCCCCTTCTCGTTCATCTAATCATGTGAAAAAGGCTCTCTGTTTGTTGTTCTTTTAGTGACCCAAAATTATAGCTTGATTGACTCTGGTTTGATCTGGGCAATAAAAACACAATTTGATTGGTGGTTGGGAGCCGGAAAATGCTTAGGGTTTTTCAGACCAGTGGTGTTAAGGTCGACGAAAATTTGGCATTATAACTCATTTCTCGAGTACCAAAATCTGAGCAAGCTTTTCTCCTCAGCTACAGATACCTCTTGATGTTCGTTCTCCGAGGGAAGAAATTAATTCTGACCCATCACTAAATTAATCCGTAAAAGAAATGATGTCTCCAGGCCTTACAAGCATTTATAATAATTGGAGTTGTAGGTGATAAGCCAATCTCATTACTCCCCCACAAAATCCTAGTAGTAAACTTGCGTAACCAATACCACCGGGGGTTTGAATTTGAAGGGGTCAAGTCCTGCCCTTAGAGCTGGCTAAAGCGGGAACTTCCTTTGGTTTGTTTCATTGGCACATACATATATACATATGCATACATACATATATGTGTATATGTATATGTGTATATGTACATGTATATGTATATGTATATATGTATATGTATGTATACATATATACATATACATATATGTATATATGTATATATATACATATATACATATACATATACATATATATACATATATACATATATGTATGTATGAGAGACCCTTTCTCTTACCATCCCTTCTATTGTTATATTTTGCATTCCAAATTTGTCCAATTAATCCAGTCGTTATAATTTCTGATTTCTCTGCTAATTTATATATGGACTTGTTCATTAAATCAATGGTGCCAGAAAGAGAGAAATCCATTCAAGATGACTTTTTTTGGATTCATCTTATCAAACAGTCTTTCCTTTTGAAAGGAGTCATTTGGTTCACAATATCTGTGAACTTGATTCTCATTACCTTCATTTCTGTATGCATCTGCCACGAATCCTCCTCTATTGAGCTAGTAACAACTATGATTACTGTATGTTCCCTGTATGAATTTACTAAGTGAACTTGTTGAACTGACCATTATGTTTATTATGTTTGTCTCCTTCCATGCACCACAATGCAATCCTCCATAATAGTCATCCTCTCCTTTAGGCACAATAGACCATTTCATTTCATGTGTTGCCCAGTGATTTCTTCCCGCAACATGAATGTCCTAAAGAAATTCCCTGACTTCAATTCTTACTAGCTTCAAAATTCTCACTTTAAATACACACCACAAGCAGACAACCTTTCTGCCTCTGTGAAATCCTTCTTTTTAGTTCTTTTATTAAATACTTTAAAGTGCCAAATAAACCTGCAATTTTGTTTAATGTTTGAACAATCTAAATACTAAACTTCCTTTCAAATATAAACGTCATATGTTTTGCAGCATCACTCTTGTATTTGTGTTAATATGGACCTTTGTATATGATTTAAATGGAAACACACACACACACACACACACTATATGTATATATGTCTTGGTTTATATCTTCTCATTAATGAATTTGCTGTTAGAAAATAAGGCATGCACACTTCATGTTTGGTTCTCCATTTTGTATGAATAAAATCTACAATAACTTAGCTTTAATGGACTGTTATAGCAGCATTGAACATTTCCTTTCGGTGCAGCCATCTCACTAGGTTTTACATGAAATCAAGTGATCTGGTGTCTTTTAGCGTGACTACAGTATACTTGTTGCTTTTTTTAAAAAGAATTTTTTCTACATATTTACGAGCTCCTTTATGATGACATTCTCAGTTCAAATTTGCAAAATATTATTTGGACTTTATTGGTGTTATTTCCTTTTTGTGGGCTTGGAACACCTAATGCATTAGCATAGTGAACAATGTTTTCTTTCAAATGGATTCATTATTGTTCTAAGAATCATAATCTTGTAGTTGCATTTAAATGTCACAGCGCCTCCAATGTCTGGTAGCTTTGCCCCTGCAATTTCATTAACTGATAAGGCATTAAACCATCTGAATACAATGAGATCTGAACGTGATGAAGATCTGTGCTTAAGAATTGGTGTGAAGCAAGGTGGATGCTCTGGCATGTCCTACACTATGGAGTTTGAAAATCGAGCCAATACACGACCTGATGACTCAGTCATAGAATACAATGGTTTTGTAATTGGTATGATTCTTCCTTTCTCCTTTCTTGAGGATCCTAATTATCATTGGTTATTGTTTAGAAAAATCCATTGCAAAACCAGACAGTTCCATCACAGCATAAACCTAGTTCTTGCATATATATGATTCTAACTTTCTTCTTTCCTTAGGAATTTGTATGGAACTTTGCTAGGAATACCTGAATTTCTAAGAATCTCAGTTGTTTGGTTCTTCTTTGTTTTATCTGAACATACATGGGACTGAAAGCCAACAACTTTTCTATCCACAAGTAGGATTCTTTTTAGTTTATGCTAAACAATGGTGGACCTTGAAACCTTATGGCACTCTTATCAGAAAAATATGCAAATTCATACCAAATCTGAACTCGATTCCTGATACAATCAATTACTACTGAGCAATGTTAACAGAGGATATGACCCTTTTAATAAGTTTTTAGCTGATCATTTTTGTGCCTTTTCGGTGGAGCTGATGTTAAAGTTGAAAGGTGAAAAACTTGATGGTGAACAATCTATGTTGAGTTGATTGATCCTTTGGAGAGGAGAATAAATCATAAGTTTCAGAATTGATGTGTGTGTGTGTGTGTCAAATAACATAGACAATCACATATTACGTGGCAAATAACATAAGCAGACAATCGCATATTAAATAATGTACGTTGAGTTTATATTAACACTTGTCTTTGTTTTTGGTTGTGAACTCGCAGTATGTGATCCCAAGAGCCTACTCTTCTTGTACGGAATGCAGCTGGATTACAGTGATGCACTCATAGGTGGAGGTTTCTCCTTTAAGAACCCAAATGCAACACAAACTTGCGGCTGTGGTAAATCCTTTGCTGCTGAAATGTAAGAGTATCTGACCACTTGACAGTATGATGTTGTTCTGATAAAATCATCTTAAACTTGATGTATCTGTAGTCCGATTTAATTATTTCTCTCCCTCCCTCTACTTACTATTCTCACCATGCGTGCAAATACACAAGGGAAAGTGAAGATGGAGGAAAAAAGATGAGAAAAAGAAACACACTTGTGTAGCTCTATTACCTATCTAATTTGGTCCAACATATGCTGGAAGTTTCAGAAATTATTTTTGGGATATGTTTGATAATATGGTTGAAGGGCTTTGAGAAACTATTCCCAAGAAAAAAGAGCAAGCTGTTGCATAAGACTCTTGTCAATGTGGGATCTTGAAACGTTTTGTTCTCTCAGATCAATGTATCTTGATAGATTGGACACTTTGATAATGTTCTTGTAATCAAGGGTTGCTCCTCACTTCAATTGCAACAGTAAAATGTTCTTATTTTGTTCTTGTCAGTGTCTTGTTTTGTCACTACTGGTGAACATCACTCTACAAGGTATGAGTTGCTATCCATACCAAATAGACAACCTTCCAAGTACTTTTTCAGCAGAGGTTTAAATGAGTCTTTGAGCTTCCAGCCAAACCAGCTACCAATTTCACCTGACACCCTGTTGTTCGAGACATCGATAATACGGATGGTTCGTGTCGGTGAATTGTGTGAAACATTAAGGGTTGTGGTGAGAGCAGGGAAGAACAATTTGCCTGTTGGTTTGTTGAATGAAAGGTCTAAGATATGTAATGGACAGTTTCCATGGAGGTATTGGAAGACAGATGAAGACAATTAAATAGAGTCGGATTGCCAAGAGATGTTGGGATTCCTCCTGTGAAGAAGTTTCTGCTCGATTCCATCACTCCTAACCTTGGAAGGCTTCAATGTTTTATGGGCAATCTTCGATGATAATACATCAAAAAGCATAAAACTCGAAACAAATATTGGCACATGTTGATGATCCCATCTCTGGATTTTGTTTTCTGCAATTTACTACTTCCATATAAAAGCACTACATAGTTTATGTGCACAGAAGCTTAACTACCTACTAACCATTGGAATATCTCCTCACTTGAAGATTTAATTTGAGGTCAAACAGTGCTTTCCTGATTGCAATTAATTCATTGATGGAGTGCTCTTTCTGTGATGCAATCCATGATCCGAGTGCGTGCGTCGTCTTCTTCAATTAACAAGTATTGGTCTATGATCTCCATGATGTGATCCAGGAGTGCCATCTGGATGTCGCAAGGAAGGCTGAGACCGACGTCAAAAGCAGCATCAGTAGGTCTCTTCCTCCTGAAGGTCTCCAATGCACACAAGTATTCCGTAACTGTAGACATCTCCCTCAATATAAGGGTTGTTGGCCACTCCATATTCGGTACCATGTTAGTTTATCCATCATAATTTAGAAAGAAATATAAAGAAGAATACAACAACAATAATAAAGTCAGATCGATGTTTATGAGAAGTGATGTAGTTTTATATTAATTGTCAGTGACCTAATCTAACCTACTACTTTTCATTTTTTTTTCCTTTCATCCAGGTTTTGGACCAGCATTAACATTAAGTGTACAGAAGAATATTATGTTAAAGAAAATGTACATGAACAGAAGAAAATAATAAGAACCATTGTTGTAAAACAAGACCGAAAAGCAAGAGATTTTTATTCCCACTGCTTTGCAGTGTTCTCTTATTCTAACATTTGAATACTATCGAGTTCATCGACAGAATACATATTGCAGCCACACATTCTGTCCAATGGCTCGCAGTCAGAAAAGAAAATGGATTTGATGATGAACCACAATAAGTCTAGTTTTAATTAGTGGATACAAATTTGGATAAGAATATGAATGCTACAATGACAACAAAGCTGTAAATTCTGAACCATGTGGAGATGACTATATGGATCTTTCGTCACCGTTGAGATCCTTTGCCAACAACAAAATATGTTAAAGAGTACTTGTATATTTATATATAATAATAATTATTATTTTTATATCTTCCTCTGTCTCTCCTCATATCATTAATAATAACCATTTCATCTTTTTCTAACTACCCACATCTATTAGTCTCCTTAACACATATCCATATCACCTTTATCGATTCTCCTTCATTTTATTAAAATGATACCTTAGCACTTATCATTAATATCATCTTAATTAACATTCTCCCTCATTGTATTTGTTTCTTACTTGTCCAACACTCAGATCCATAATACAATGTTAATCTAATAATTATTATATATATATTTTTTAATCTCAAAATTATTCGACATTCAAACAAGGCTTCTGACATTCTTTGCCATTTCAACTATCCTATTTTTATCCTATGAATCTATGAATATAACGGATGCTAGATTATAAAATTATACTTTTTGACTACTGATGTGGCTATATGATTGGATAACAAAATTTTTTTGTCAATACACAAACCAAACCTCTACATGAATTTATGCCTTGGTAAAGATTAGGAACATTAGTTTCCTACCCGCTAGAAAGCGACTAACTCGTTGACTTCTAAATAAGTTTGATTTTTCTACTTTACTAGAAAAGATCACAAATGATCAAGTCTAGCATTACCTACACTGTCATGCAGGCTTCCTGCTGTTGACAAGTCAATTCCAGATGTGCCTTTAAATATCAAACTTGCTGATGAAGCTATGACGTAGAATAATGATATACTTGGAAGAATAATGAAACCCTACAATTTGCAACATGACAGAGGATGCCAGGAAGCAGCAACCTTTAATATTTCCATCCTTCTTGCTAATATAGCACAATGACAAGACACTTAACCTATGTTATTATTTAAGCATAGTAGAGTTAGCGCTGATAAGATTATTTTAAAAAAAGAGGAAAAAACGAGAGCAAACTGACATGACGTAGGAAAACCCAGTTAGTTTCCCCCCAGAATCACAGGAGCTAACAAGCAGGAAATAATAGATCATAACTGGAACTAATCAAATCCCTTGAGGAGATATTTAAGCTTACCTCTTCCTCCACACATGCCGAATGGAAGATAACTTTTGACTACTAGTATTTAGTTCTTCTTCTCCAGGTGGGCCTCCACTTCCAGAATGGTTGGGTTTCCTTCAATCTCCCCACTCGTTTTATAGAAATCGACTATCTTCTGATCTAATTTATAGTAATGAACCATCTTCTCCAGAGGCTTCAAATCCAAGTCAATAAAGCAAGCCTGCAGGCATCGATATAAAGTTTCATTTAATTAAATTACTTGGGCAATAGCGCTAAAGAAACTTTAGTAATTTTAATCAGCTATCAGTGTCCCTCCAGAGTTATAAATTTGTAGTTTGCTTCACCTCCAGGAAAAATTTATAAAGAGAGAACATTCTGTTTATAACTGGTCAGAAACCAACAAATAAAAAGAAACAGTAAAGTAAATACTGTGTCAGAAATGAATTGACAGACATGCTCTATCTAAAAATGTCAAACTGTCCAGCAGTTACAGCACAGGTATCACACATTGTGTTAAAACTTTCTGGTGTCTGGTCAGCTGAGGCACAACACACCAAAAATAGAACTCCAAAGCAACACAAACAGTAAGATCTGGTGACAGTTGAACCATGTAATCAAGCTAAAACTTGGAAATGATTTAGAGTACAAGAACCAATGATAAAACATATTGTGTGCAAACTTGATGATGATAACAACCACAAAAATAAAAAATTTGATCAAGTAGTGCTGCAAATATGACCATCAATGGTTGTCAATTGAATCTCTTATTGATCATGTATGTCTCTAGGATTGAAAAATAACTAAGAAACAATGACTCATAAACAAACAAGCAACTACAGACAGTTTGTTATATACCTTGTAATTATAGCATTGATTCGATGATTTGAGGGATGCAAAATTACAATCAGATGCATTATGTCCAGCTTCAGTGCGGCTAAAGCTGATCATCAGGCTGCAATCTTTTGCAGTAGCAGCTATAAGATATCCCCTAACAATTTTCAGGCTCTCCTCCAATGATAGAGAATGCAAGAAGGAATACTGATGCAAAAGCTCTGGATCAATTAAATTTTTGCAGATGGCACAAGGCTGAGAAATAATATTGTAATATACATGAATAGCCCCTTCTATGTCCAAAACATCCAATTGTTGAGTTTCTAAGAGCTTATCTAAAATCCCAGACCTGAAGATTGCCTCAGCTACAAGCTCAAGAAAGCTAGCTAGCTGTAGGCCACTGGGGGAGATCAGATCCACAATTGCCTCTTCTGCTTTATGAGATTGGACAACTGTGTTATCCAAGCCACCTCCCAATCCTCCAAAGATAAGGGAGCCATTAAAAAATATACGGAAATTATTCTGAGGACATGCAAACAATGCAGTGATGGCCAGATGTATTCTATCTTTTAATCCAGAGAATAGATCAAGTGGGTCATACCGACTTATCTGTGATATCTGCAACAAAAAATTCATGATATATAATCCGAAATCCTTACCAAAAGCTCATGATGTTGACTGAAGGATAACGGTTAGGAGAACTTATACTAAGGATAACATGTGAAAATTAGATTTTGAGAATATATAAGCCTATCAAGTGTGTACCTTTCCTTGATGAAGTTTTAAGAATTGATGCATTTTAAATCGCGTTACATGTTTCTTAACAGCATTTGCCTCCACTATGTATTCTGAAGACGTGAGAAACCCACATTTTGGCTGATTGGTTGCATCATGAAAGCAAGGTTATGAAACCAATGGTCAGAAGAAGAGACCAAGCATATAGAGCAACTAAACTAAAAAGGGGAAAAGAAATAAAAAATCTACTCAGAAATAAAGCACCTTTATTTCTACTGCAATGCAGAGGTCATGTTTTGGAGTACCTGAAATTGTGCTGTGTCATGACGAATGCTGAGTATATTATGAGGCATTAACATTTATATAGTGAGCATTGTAGTAAGTACATTAAACATAGAAATATTGCAATAAACAAAACAGGCATGCCATGGCAGGACCTATGTGGATAACTTGCACTATAGTCAAAAGCCAGAAAATAGAGAAAAAGACAAATTTGGGAAGAGATGGACAACGATAATCAAGAAATTGATAGCAAAGAATATACATGTATCAAAAGCTAATAAAACTTTCATTAAATAAACATCAACACGTGTGTCCCTTAAAACCTCCAGCAAAAAGAAAGCACTAATCTTTATTTAACTGTGAATTCTTGAATCTGCTTCAAGCTGGCCAGGAGGGCCTTTCCCTATTTAGGCCTACAATTGAAAGCTAGGGCACAAAAGGAAAGCAAGAAGGCTCAGATAGAAGGCATCCCCTGGCTAAATATGACCAAGTCAACTTAAGATTTACTGGACATATCCTGGATGACTTCCATGGTCAGATAATGTGCGAGGCTTCGATGTGCCAATTTAGCAAGTAATTAATCTGACCAATCTCAGATTGATTTCATCTTCATGTTTGATCCTGGATTAAATCTGACAGATTAACATAATTAACTGAACCATAGACCTATCATAGCCAAACTGGAGTTTGGCCAGAATTGGTCAAAGTCTGACTATGTAATTAAACCAATTTGTACTTGGATTAAGGATATAGGTGCATTTTTTCATTGTTATTAATGTCAGTTTTCAGAAGAAGTGTCCAATGTTTAATTTATAATAAATATTTTACTGGTGGGTCAGTTGAATTCTACTTACTTTCATCATTAATTTTAATGACAGTATCAAATGGCATTCGGTGTCCAATTGGTCTAACAGTGTCCAAAAACTGTAATTTGAATACACTATAGGTTAGGCTAATTATTTTCCTAGTAAAAGTTGTATTTTGAGAGTTATAACATCATGATTTAGAAGGATTTTTGTGGGTCTTATCATCACAACTACCATTAATACATGGCTATGGGTCCTTGGACACATCATTAGAGTATTTCTGGTTATCTCTCAAAAATTCTATCTTTGATGTTACCATTTTCACTCTAAGTAGGCTCCAGCTGGTAGATAAAACATCTTATTAAGCCCTTTGCTATAGTTTGTCTTGAAAAATTCCTTACCTCAGACAAACTCAACATAGACAATCAAAAGCATCACATAATAGCCAAAGGAGGGAAGAGGGAAAAAAACCACACGAATTTGGTCCATCTTGAATGGTACCAAGTTATCGACAAAAACCTTGTATGTTCTAAAATTTGATTCTATTTTCCTTTGACCGTCATGTTTCTTCTTTGATCAGCTAACATTCTCCAATTCTAACACAAGTTGATATTTCACAAAATAAGGTAGGGCAAAGCAATATATAAACAGGGTTTGCAAGCGTCTCATTACCAAACTAGTATAATCTTATTTGTGAAAAATACTTCTATACAAGGTCTGCCATACCAAATCGTACCGCCCGATATGGGCGGTACATATCGGTCCGACAGGCTATCGGTATGCGGACCGCCCGCTACCGAGTGGTACGTTAAAAAAAACCCCATATCGGACGATACGGGGTAATATCGAGCGGTAACAGTCGAAATTTCGATCGTTACCACCCGGTAACGGTCAATTTCAACCGTTATCGCTCGGTACCACTCGGTAACGGTTAATTTGACCATTAATTTGACAGTTGGAGCCCTTTCTCATTCTATTTAAGTCATTCTTCTCTCCTTTATTTCATTATACTCTCTTAAACTCTCTCTCATACTTTTTTTTCCTCTCCTAAACTCTATAAAACAACGATTTGTGAATTCAGTCGAGGTTAATTTGGGAAGATTAAGAGGAAGAACAGCAATATGATGATAGTTGGTCATCCTTCTCTAAGCAACAGTGCGATACGGAACAGCAGATCAGTAGCGAAAGTAGAAGATCTGACATTCACCAATATATGTCTCAAGAGTTGCCTCGGACAAATATGATTCATAACGATCAGTCTACGATCAGCACCACATTGATGCATCAATGGCATACGGTGTATCAATACACTATGTCATGGGATCAATTTCATGATTGGGTCCAACAAACGTATCATATTGATATGTAGATGTATTGGATCGAGGACCCCGATTCACCACCCATAGAGGCCCGTCGTTCGTTTTGGTGGTAGAATCAACAATCAGGTATATTTACATATGTGATTATTTAATTCATTTGAATTTTAGAGTTTATATTATAACAAAATAATCTAACAATTCAACTGATTTTTCTGTAGATATTTCAATCTATAACGGGCTGAAATACGAACCTCGAACAAGACTACCTCAAAGCCCGAAAAAGATATGTGATACTATTTTTACCTAATTTACATTGATTTTGCTAAACTTATATTATTACTATATTTATTTGTAACTTGAAAACCTTATCCTAACTTTTTTTTTAATTTTCAGGTATTTTCGAAGGGTTAAATCTGTGAAATCAGGTGTACCGCTCGGTACACCATACCGAGCCCAGATCAAAACGTCGGTACAGTATGGTAAGGCGAACCTTGCTTCTATACGCTTTCAAGGTATGACATCTGAGATACGGTAAATTTCACACTATTATTCTTAAAATCGTTGACTGCATGCTGCTTTTATGGTCCTGGCAAGAGGTATTCCTTGATAGCAAGCTTGTATATGAACTTTGTCATTAAAAAAAAAAGATTAGCTATTTAGATTAGCCCTTACCACTAATAATTGAATGGTCAGAAATAATAAGTGCAGATTCATGCAGTACATCAATTTTGGATGCATCGACCCGCCATGGAGGACGTTGACTCTTAATATTTCCCTCAACAGCCTCCAAGAATTCCTTAGAAACATGGACAAGAATCTGCACATTGGAAGGACTTTGAACATTAAAAAGTATGAGAATATAAGAGATTGTTTGGAAAATATAAAAATATATCTGACATTCAAGCCATACTATTTCAACCAGAGCAAAAAAATAAAGATGATCAATAACAACTTCCGGGGACTATGATCTTGAAAAATATTTCATGTAATTGCAGAAATACAAAGCATATAAGTTAGCACCTGTTGGGTTCATTTCACCACATATAAGTTCCTTTGCGGAACAATAAACAATATTACATAATGATCTAACACAGATGTTATAACATTAAATGCCAAAATAAAAATACATGACTTTGCTGGATGTGAAATATTAAATGTGCTCAAATTTGGAAAAGGTTCAGGATGAATATTTAATTATGCCAAATGGAGAACAAAAAATTATGAATATAGCAACTAAAGAAATAAGCACTTCAGATAAGAAAAGAAATTGTCAAGGCATAAAGAATAACATACACCAGCATCTACATGCTTGGAGTCCAATAGATTACTCATGACATGTTGAATAAAAGCTCTAGCAGCAACATCTTTTGAAGTGCACTCCAGGAGTTCACCAATGTCTCTCCATACTAGCCTTTCATGATTAGATAGGACCAAGCATCCAATTGGAGACCGGCTTCTGCCTTTTGCAACCTTTTGAATCCGTAATACCTTACCAACCTGCTCCATAAAAACACCCATTTCCAAGCATAACATATTCAGTTATATATACAATCCCATGAAATGATAATAATAACAAACGATGCACTTAAAACGCTATAAACCAGCAGAGAAGTTTATCAAGATCACAAGTTAATGGCAAAACACTTTACCAGCGAGAGGGAAGAGCCACAATAACCCAGGACAATATTGGCAGCTCCTTCTCCTTTGTAGAACCAATCCTTTGCGTCTTCTGCGATTAACAACATATTTTCTTCCTATGCGAAAAATGGAATGCATCCAGACTTACTACTGCCTCGACATTAGCAGTATTGTGAAAGGCGCTAGAAGGCATCAAGGTTCCAAAATGCCCGAGGTGGTCACAGATCAATCATAGACCCTGTTCGATAAGTGGAACGCATCAGCTCTCCGCTCTCGAATGGGCAATAGGGGTTAGAGAAGTGCAATCATTCGAAGCGAACAGGGGAGGGGTGCTGAGAGCAGGAGGACGCCGGGTGGGGGACTGAGAGCAGGGGAAAGGGGAAGCCCGGCTCTAGGGCATCGGAGCTGAGAGCAGGAGGCACGGAGGGCTGTCGGCTGCACCGTCGGAAGAGAGAGAGAGAGAGAGGCACCGGTGCGCTGAAGGGAGGGGAGCCACGTTGCCCCGAACGCCGGCATCGGCTGCCCTGCACTAGCCAGGGCTGAGTGAGACGCGTGGGCACTAGGGCTCGCGAGACGCGGGCGCGGCTGCGCACCGCCGCGCCACGTGGTTTTGTGGTGGGGGAAGGAGGAGGAGGGGAAGGAGGGTTGTTAGGATTGGATCTGATCAAATAAATTGGCTTTCAGGATTTGATCTGATCAAATCCATCGGTTTAATCGAACCACGTGACTCGAGACAGGATTCGATCAAATCTTCTAATGATCAAATCGATCGACTCGAGTCCGAACCCAATCAAATCTGAGAATTTTGATTAGATGCGTCCAGGCCGGTCTATGCAAGCCGTCCGTGCTGGGCGCTGAATTGAAATTGCCCATTTAAACGGTGTAGGCCAAAATACATAAATAAATGTTATACACCTTCAACGATGGAGGTAAAATCTTGTTAGAAGTAATATTCTCTCAGGTAAATAAGCTGATTATTATGATGCGTTCTCATTCATATCTCATATCGCATAGATATTTCTAATAAATTGATATCACGGACTGCGGTGATTGATGCTCAACTCTTTCGAGCGGAGGGAAGCCGATGAAGATGAAGCATGAAGTCAGGTTTGGACCGGGTCGAGCCGGGCCGGGGGAAGCAGATCAAGATGATTCACAACGATTCATACTTGGACCGAGCCGGCAGTATGAGGATTCAGATTTAGACCGAGCCAGGCTGAGCCGGCTCAGTCCAACGTTGCAAAAAGAGTGTTTGTTAAGCTATGCTTACACCCATTTCTGGGTAACGCAACAAAAGTGCAAGGCCGGAGTGACACGGAAAGGGGGTGTAATATAAAAATACGGGAGTAGCGTTAAATCACAGTCGCTTATTTGCCCCCTTTTTCTTCTTTGCGGTGTGTTCTATCAGTCCTTCCTCTCCCTCGTCGCCTCTTTCAAGGTGGCGTCTCTGTTCCTCCGTTGATGAGCTCTACCAGCGCTTTCCATGAGATCCACTACGAATGCTCGCCTTCTGTAGTCTGCAACGATCTCTCTGTCTTCACTAGTTCCCAAGACCCAGGTATTACTGATCTCTTTGATCCCCCTCTCCGCCAGATCTCTTCTTATTTTCTCTTCTTTTGGGGTTGTTCTTGCAAGTTCGTTTTATGACTCTGGACGTTGGATGCGTTTTTATATGTATCTAGTTTTTTGGAACGATTTTTTTTTTCTATCAAGTAATTGATGTGTCTTAATTCCAATATATTCTCGATTTGAGCCGTTAAGATTACAAGTTTTAAATTGATTATTGTATGAAGAGAGAATTTTATGGAATTCATGAGATCATGAAGTGTCAATAGCATGAACTGATTTAGTAATCATGGTATATGTTCGTTCTGATGATATTTTGTTACTTGCTTTTAGTTGATTTCATTTGTCTGGGGTATGACACTAATTAATTTAGTTTGTATTAGGTTATTGATACTATAATATGCTCTTATTTATTATTTCTTTTCTATCTTATGCTAGATATTATTTCCCATAAAAAGGTTTTGAATATGGAGCATAACGAAAAACATAATCATTAAAGTGTTAACAAAGGCTATATAAAGAGAGTTTATTTTTTTATTCTCAAATATTAATCTCAATCAAGTCGGAATCAACTTTGCTTGAATGAAGTTTGAGTGAAGTCAATTTATTGAGTTTTCAAATTTCTGACTTCTCAGTATAGTGAGTGCTATGTCATCATTTGTTTTATTAATTCTATTTTGTTATATATTAAAAACAAGTAAAAAGAAAAATTAAGACACTCATGTATCCCTCTGATGCTTTAACCATCCATCTCTCCTACTCTTTTTCCTTCTCCGTCTCCCTTGTTGATCAAATGCTATCCTAACCTTGAAGTCTTAACTCATTAATAGTGAGATCACCTTCTTCCTCTCATCTGTCTTATTTTGGTGTCCTGTTGGGTTGTGATCATATTTGTATTATTTCTTACTATAGACATTCATATCATTCACCAAGCAAGATTCTTGTTTCCGGAAATTTTGATGGAACACTACCCAATCAAAAGGAAAAAAGGAAAAAAAAAGGAAATTGAACACCTTTTAATCCTGTTTCCCACCTTTGCTTCATGGTATTCACTTTCATGGGAGTCAAGTACATCATGCAGCCAGAAAACTAGGGACCCATGCCTTTGTTCTACATGTTCTTAACTTACCGAACAGTCTCTGATCTAAAGAGAAGCAAGGATGGAAGCTAAATACACTGACATTTTTCACTCCCAATGGATGGATAAATTACCATACAATCATCACATTGCAACAATTCTGCTCATAAAGCATAAAATAGTTTCACGACTGTGAAGTGCATTGATGCCTATGGAAGCAGAGCACTCGAATAACAGAAGTACAACTGTACACTTGATGATTTATTCTAATTCTAGGAGGGTTTTCCATTTGTTTATGGAATAGGTGGAGAGTCTTATGAGCGGAAATTCTAGGTTATATGCAGTACAGAATTTATTAGCCTATTTTTCTCAAAGCAATAGTGGATGAACCCTCGTTGCCCTGTCAAACTATAGCTTTTCTCCTGCTGTTCTGTCCTCACAGAATTGCATCCCTGATATCATGCAGTTCTCTTATGACATGTTCCATGTGCATTCGCTCTTTTGGTGATTCCTTGGAACATAAAATACCAACTCTAAGCACTGAAGTAATGCACTCGAGTGCTCTCGTACTTAATTCACTTGTTGATGGATTCGTGCGATCTGCTTCTGCTTCTGTTTCTCCTTCTTCAGATAACAAGCATGGGTCTATGATCTCAACAACTTTCTCTGGAACTGCCATCTCAACATATTGATGAAGGTTCAGACCGTTTAAGCTATCATCAGTAGGCCGCTTACTGGTGAACATCTCCAGCAAGAGTATTCCAAAACTGTATGCATCCCCTTGAACTGAAACCTTATTGGCCATCCCATACTCTGAAATGCATGTATATCAGTAAGAAATTTTGTATAAGTTGAAATTAATTATAAGATGAGAAACCCAGATACGCATTAATCGACTGATTATTAAACAGAATTCTATTGGTTGTACCAAATCACAAATGAAATACCTACAGATCTGATGAGAAAGATAGTTACAGAATCGCCATCAAGATTTTTTTATATTGGACAAATTAAGAAAGACATTGAGGGTCTCTAAAACATGAAATCCTAAAAAAATACTACTGAAAGGAATACCTATATTTGAGACTATAAATCATAGATCAAGTTGATATATATACCCATAAGAAAGTTTGTATAGTTGAATAGAGAACCAGATAAAAGTTCAGCAACTGATTGTTAGACCAATACTCCTTTATGGCTGCAACATGACAAATTGAATGTGTATTCTCAAAAAGTTTCACTTGATACCCTAAATGATGTAAAGATGCTGTGCACCATTGAGATGAATATTCCAAGAGGAGTTTTAGACATTTCTTTGTAGTAAAAACTAGCACTTAAACAAATGAAACTGCATATGACTGGAAAGGATGACTGTCAACATATTGTGGAACTAACAACGAATGAGAATCACACCTGGAGCAGCATAGCCGATGGACCCTTTCAATGTGACTGAATTTGTTGATCTCTGGAATGACTTGCTGACAGTTCTGCTCAGGAACCTTGCCAATCCAAAGTCACCCAAATGTGCAACCATGTCATGATCCAGAAGAATATTACTCGGTTTGAGATCACAATGGACAATAGCGGTTGGACCATGGTGATGAAGATACCCCAATGCAGAAGCCACGTCGATCAATATATTCATTCTCTGGATGAGGCTTAGTATTCGTGATGTGCCCCGTTCATCTGCTTCAGGATGGAGCCACTTGTCCAGACTGCCATTTGGCAATAACTCAAAAACTAGAGCTTTGAAGTCATTCCCTCGGAAATCAACACCTGAGCATGATGTTAGTACCTTGACCAGATTCCGATGCCTGATATTTCTCAAAGCAATAGTGGATGAACCCTCGTTGCCCTGTCAAACTATAGCTTTTCTCCTGCTGTTCTGTCCTCACAGAATTGCATCCCTGATATCATGCAGTTCTCTTATGACATGTTCCATGTGCATTCGCTCTTTTGGTGATTCCTTGGAACATAAAATACCAACTCTAAGCACTGAAGTAATGCACTCGAGTGCTCTCGTACTTAATTCACTTGTTGATGGATTCGTGCGATCTGCTTCTGCTTCTGTTTCTCCTTCTTCAGATAACAAGCATGGGTCTATGATCTCAACAACTTTCTCTGGAACTGCCATCTCAACATATTGATGAAGGTTCAGACCGTTTAAGCTATCATCAGTAGGCCGCTTACTGGTGAACATCTCCAGCAAGAGTATTCCAAAACTGTATGCATCCCCTTGAACTGAAACCTTATTGGCCATCCCATACTCTGAAATGCATGTATATCAGTAAGAAATTTTGTATAAGTTGAAATTAATTATAAGATGAGAAACCCAGATACGCATTAATCGACTGATTATTAAACAGAATTCTATTGGTTGTACCAAATCACAAATGAAATACCTACAGATCTGATGAGAAAGATAGTTACAGAATCGCCATCAAGATTTTTTTATATTGGACAAATTAAGAAAGACATTGAGGGTCTCTAAAACATGAAATCCTAAAAAAATACTACTGAAAGGAATACCTATATTTGAGACTATAAATCATAGATCAAGTTGATATATATACCCATAAGAAAGTTTGTATAGTTGAATAGAGAACCAGATAAAAGTTCAGCAACTGATTGTTAGACCAATACTCCTTTATGGCTGCAACATGACAAATTGAATGTGTATTCTCAAAAAGTTTCACTTGATACCCTAAATGATGTAAAGATGCTGTGCACCATTGAGATGAATATTCCAAGAGGAGTTTTAGACATTTCTTTGTAGTAAAAACTAGCACTTAAACAAATGAAACTGCATATGACTGGAAAGGATGACTGTCAACATATTGTGGAACTAACAACGAATGAGAATCACACCTGGAGCAGCATAGCCGATGGACCCTTTCAATGTGACTGAATTTGTTGATCTCTGGAATGACTTGCTGACAGTTCTGCTCAGGAACCTTGCCAATCCAAAGTCACCCAAATGTGCAACCATGTCATGATCCAGAAGAATATTACTCGGTTTGAGATCACAATGGACAATAGCGGTTGGACCATGGTGATGAAGATACCCCAATGCAGAAGCCACGTCGATCAATATATTCATTCTCTGGATGAGGCTTAGTATTCGTGATGTGCCCCGTTCATCTGCTTCAGGATGGAGCCACTTGTCCAGACTGCCATTTGGCAATAACTCAAAAACTAGAGCTTTGAAGTCATTCCCTCGGAAATCAACACCTGAGCATGATGTTAGTACCTTGACCAGATTCCGATGCCTGATATTTCTCAAAGCTTCGCATTCAGCTGTGAAGCTTCTTGAAGCCCCTCTTTGCAGGAGGTCGAGTACCTTCACTGCGACAACCTTGTGGTCTTCCCAATCCATGGTTCCTTTGTACACAGAACCGAAGCTTCCCAATCCAATGAGATTAGCAGGCGAAAATCCATCTGTTGCTCTCAGCAGCTCCGCAAAAGAGACCTTCCTATGTTGTTCTTTGATGCATGAGGCTACGGGAGAATGTGTCCTTGACTAGTGGAACCACCAACGAGCTGCAAACAAAGAGATAAGAAAGATAACGCATAAAATTCCTGCTGCAAGTGAGATGACCGCGATCAGCTTCCCAGACAGTTGTTTCTTCTTTGATGCTTGGTCAGGGCATGGTCTCAAACCAAGCTCTCGAACACCCCCACAGAGATTGTTGTTTCCTGCTACTGAGAATGCATTTGCATTGCTGAAGACCCCAACTTTTGGCACTTCACCGTCCAAGTTGTTGTAGGAGAGATTGAGATAAGTCATGTTATGGAAATTCGGTATCTGACCGGACAAGTTATTGCTCGAAAGGTCCAGCACTTGCAGCCCTTTTAGCTGGTTCAATGATGAAGGAATGGATCCCTGGAAAAGATTCCCCTGCATGTAAAGATTTTCCAGGACCTCACATTCAGAAATAGTGGTAGGCACGCCACCAGACAATCTATTATTGGAGACATCAATGGTTTGGATGTTTATTAACTTTCCAATTTCTAAAGGCAGGAATCCTGACAATGAATTGTGTGAAACATTGAGGTACTTGTTGAAGGTGGGGATGAACATGATGTCTTTGGGCACCATACCATTTAACTTGTTGGATGCAAGATCCAAGGTTTCTAGAGGGCACTTTCCGAGGGTCGAAGGAATGGATCCATACAATTCATTGCTGGCCAGACTAAGACTGCTTAATCTGGTTAGGTTACCCAGAGTTACCGGGATTTCTCCCACCAATCTGTTTGCGCCCAACTCTAATGTTTCTAATCTAACAAGGCTTCCCAGTGATGTAGGAATGGTACCACTGAGAAGGTTCGACCACATGCTAATTGTGTTCAAGTTAATAAGATTTCCAATCTCTGCAGGAAAGCTCCCATATATTTGGTTGTCATACAAGTTTAGCCATGTAAGAGTTGTAGACAAATTGGCTATGGATTTTGGCAGCATGCCACCGAGATTGTTGTTTGCGATACCCAATACAGCAAACCGGGTGCAGTTGGTCAAGGCATCTAAAAAGCTCCACTCAGCTGCATTCCTTGCTTCCAGCTTATTACTAGTGAGTATCAATGTCTTTAAACTTTGTAGGTGCCCCAAACTTCTTGGAATGGTGCCACTCAGTTGGTTGCCACCGAAAAACAAAGCGACCAAATTCACAAGGTTCCCTATCTCAGATGGGATGGTGCCGTTGAGATGGTTAATATGCAAATCAAGATATCCAAGGTGAACAAGATTCCCAATTTCAGGTGGGATGGCTCCTGCAAGAGAATTATTTGACAGATCAAGCCAGGTAAGAGAGGAGAGGTT
This sequence comes from Musa balbisiana, assembly GCA_004837865.1. Taxonomy (NCBI): domain Eukaryota; kingdom Viridiplantae; phylum Streptophyta; class Magnoliopsida; order Zingiberales; family Musaceae; genus Musa; species Musa balbisiana. The sequence continues at coordinate 30,222,006 of CM017189.1, forward strand.
CCCTATTGTAGCTGGGATGGCTCCTGTAAGTTGACTATTTGACACAACAAGTTGGCTAAGAGAGGAGAGGTTTCCTATGGCAGCAGGAATGGGGCCGTTGAGATTGTTGCCGGCCAAGGAAAGTAATGTTAGGCTTGCAAGATTGCCAATCTGTGGAGGAATGCTCCCTGCGAGGCTATTACTCCAGAGGTCGAGCCAGTAAAGCTTCGATAGGGAACCGAGGTCACTGGGGATCTCTCCTTCAAGCCCATTTTTGTCCAGACGAATAATTTGTAGCTCCAAACAATCGCTGAGATTGCGTGGGACAGCCCCAATCAAATTGTTAAGCCGCAGGTTGAAGGTTTGAAGTTTGGAGCAATTCTGAAACAGGGAGAGAGGGATCATCCCATCGAGAGAATTATTGTCCAGCTGGAGATGCCGAAGGTGGGACAAAAGTCCGAGCTCTTGGGGAATGGAACCCTGAAGACTGTTGGTGGAGAGGTTGAGTCTCCGGAGGAAGGTGAGGTTGGCTAGGGATGGTGACAACGCACCCGCCAAGTGCAGAGACACCAGCTCCAAAGCTGTGACCCTCGGTTCACCACTATGGTTGTGGCACCTCACCCCTTGCCACTGGCAGAAATGGAGGGAGCTGTTCCAGGAGGCCAACGCTTTGGATGGATCATCGTAGATGAAGGACTTGAAGGAGAGGAGAGCAAGGTGATCAGCAGAACGAGCGTCTGATAGGGAAGCTGATAAGCCTTCTGAAGAAAACAATAGCAGAGGAAGCAAAAGGCTGAAAGGCCATGGCCAAAGGATGCATGGAAATGTGAAGCACCCTCCTCTTGGTTCCATGCAGGTAATCTCAAGTAAGAGACAGTATACTGAATCGATCTATAAGTAGGGTGCGTGTCAATATATAGAGAGAGAGTGTGTGTGTGTGTGCGCGCGCTTGCATTTTCTGTATGCCGTACCTCTCGTGCATTGACTAATTGCCACTGAACATTTGAGCACATAGGACTTTTCTCTCACTGATTAGCAGCAAACTCGGATCGATTCTAATCGGCAACACCATAGTACTTTTAGATATGACCGTTCTCTAACTTGTGAAGACATGATCATGATGTAGTTTGTCATGAGGAAAATGTTGTCTTGATACTAATTATTCAAGTTGAATGTTCAACAGGAAGGCTGTTGTCACTGACTCGATCAACACAATAATCATGATGTAGTTAGTCACGAAGTAAATGTTCTCTTGATACCAATTATCTAATTTGAATGTTCAACAGGAAGGCTGTTGTCACTGACTCGATCAACACAATAAATTATGATATTGTTTGTCATGAAAAGAAAAAAGATCAAACATGTAATGTAATGTTATCCAGAATACATAATACTCATTGGCCAGAAACATGAACGTGTTCCCAATATAAATTTTGTATGAAGCATTAAGGAAGAGATCGACAACTAAACTACTTGTTGATATGGTATATCTTGGTAACCTAAACACGTCACGACATCCTATGCTAAGTCAGAGCCCCACGTCGCACGTCTCGCTCAAAGAACGCGTACATAGAGAAAGCATTACATGTTCCATCCTGGGAGCTCGGGCGGTGCCGTCTGACACCGCTCTGCACACCTCAAAACGGTTCTCGGTCAGAAGGGTCGTCCGGCCCTCGGGTACAGCAACGGTGCCAAAGTGGCGCACCCTCAAACCTCATGCCACGGTATAAAACCCTCGATCGGCCTCCGGTCAACGGGGAGGCCAGAGAAGAGAAAACAAAACCGATTTCCCTGATTACTAACTTGTGCGTCGGAGGGGCCACGATTGGGTACCACCCGACAGGAGCTTTTTTGCAGGAAGACGGCTACTCAACGTCGATAGCGAGAGATCCGGCACAGGGGAACGACCCGTCAGGCCTCGAGGAGTCACCAACCTGCCCGACCCTAGCCAGCGTCAATCGACACCTCTTTCCGATAGCTCAACCACCTCATCATCCAGACCATCCAACGGAAAACTCCCGACAATCGACTTGTGAACCTAGCCGTGCTGACTCACCATCACGGCATATCTGTTCTCCCACTCGTTGCCCTATATTTTAATTTTGCATGAGGTACAGTTGATCGATAGATTGAGCCACAGTCGATCTCCTCTGTTACGTTAGGCTAATAATGCATGAATATTCACTGCATCCGGCGCCAAATGCTGCCCGGAGACAAAAAGTAGAAATAGTAATATGGATACGCAACAAGTCAAAAGTACCGTCGCTCTCTTTTGCTCCCGACATGGAAAAGCGAGTTACGTCCGACGATTTCCTCGTTGGCCATCTTCCATTTTTCCTTTTTATCAGTAATTCGAGACACAATATGATTTTTTTTTTATAACAAGATATATTAAAGTTAAATATATTGGGTGATTTCTTTAAAAAATATTTACATTTTAATTATTTTCAATCAGTACTTCTATTTTATTTTTTTTCATACTGTTTCTCAAATTTAAAAAATACCCAAAATTTTCGTTTATTATAATATTTTAGTTTGTTATGGTTTTTTTTTTTGATCTGTTATAACACTTTGGTCACCAAAATAAAAAGTAAAACATCGTATGATATATTTGAAAATACTATAAATAATCTAAATAGAATCTTCGCTTCAACTAATATAAGTAAATACTAAAAAATATAATATTGAAATGACATATGGACAATGATAACAAGAGAGACACAATATGATGTCACTTATAATATTTTTAATACTTTAATAACATGTTATATTTTTTATAAAAATATTATAAATGAGTCATAACAGTTAAAAATTAATTAAAATAAATAAAAAAATTTGAGAGATATTTTATGTGTTTTTTAAATTAAAACTACTGCTTGAAAAAAACAAATGTACTTTTCGAGAAATCACCCAAATATGTTTTGTTTCTAATCTGAATAAAATTCGGATGACTAGTTAAAAAATAATTTTACAGGTAATTAGTTTGGAGTCAAATTGAAGGAGTCCATGGTGTTGTTCAAACCCCAAGTTGACAATAGGTTTCTTCTGGGAGCCATCAAGAGTGAGATTTTAACTTTCTTTTTCTACTTCATTTGTGCTTCAAAACCAATGTTGTCAATTTTTTGCTCAAAGAGGTCCCAACTCAGAAAGAAACAAAGAAAGCTATTTATCTTAATCCTACCATGAACAGGAAGAAAATTGCAGAGATCTGTAACAAATTCATTGATGGAGATTTGACACGTTATTAGAATGGCATTGAACTGGTTGGCACACTCTTTTTCTCATGTGATGGTGTTCTAAAAGGGCTCAAACAGACACAGAAATGTAAATGCAAAGGAAATTAGGAGCTGTCATAAATGATAAAATGTCACAACTATTTGGTTGGATCGATTACATGAATCTTTTTCGGCCATTGAACTTCAAAGTTCATAAGACCTGACTACAAGTGAATTAAACTAGCAGAATTGGTGCTAGCCATCTCTGACATGCAATCAAACACAAATAAAAGATTGCAAATAAAAGGTAAGTTCCCTAATTGTCTAGGATCATTCTATTTTAACTGTACAACTAAAACGAGAATCACATTACACATAGAATTGTGTTTTAACATAGGATGATGACACTTTTAAGCACAGATTCAATTTCATCTTTGCACTATCATCTTCTGGTTGTTTACATCCAGCTTGGTTAAGAATGATGAATACCGATATCGGTGCATGCTCAGGATTTCTGGTGCATAAAAGCTGCGGCATCAGACATCTTGTTTTGACTGTCCTGTTCGACCTTTACACTCCCAGGATCATCGACGGCCATGGGAGTAATATCCGGAGCCTAGCATGCAATGAATAGAGGGAAATAAAGCATGTTGATTCGCATTGCTATAACTCGAGATTCAGCCATGTATTGATTAGAGATCATAAGAACTACCTTAAGGCCTGAGACCTCCTCAGCCATGGGTTCCACAGCTTTCGCATTATCTCCAACTACCTTTTGAGCTTCCTGCAATATCGCATCCAAATTAAATGAAAAAAAAACCGGAAGAAAAGGTTCCATGCATGTTGTGCAGAACTGAAGAAAAAAAGTAATGCGGAAATCTCCATGCAAATGGTAAATCATGCCTGTGGATGTATATAATGAAGAGAACATGAAACTGTTCTTGTTATACCAACACATCATGGATATACCAAGCCTCTAGATAACTAAATCTTAACCAATCGAGGAACTTCTACCAGAAATAAAGCAAGAAATATAACATATATCAGTCTTATTTTGAACAAAGTTGAAATCCATTTTTAGATTTTCCAACAAAAGTCTCTTCCAAATGATAGGCATTTTGTTATACGTCATGGTTATGCCAAACCTCTGGATAACTAAATCTTAACCAATCAAGGAATTTCTAACAGAGATAAATCAGGAAATATAATATATATCAGTCTTGTTTTGAACAAAATTGAAATCCACCTTTTAGATTTTCCAACTAAAGTCTCTTCCAAATGATAGGCATTTCAGTAATTCAAGAAAACGTGTATGCATGTTATGTTTATGTCATATTAAACGTCCAAAATCGTCCCTTTGCTATAACCAAATGTTCAAATTGTTCGCGTACAAAAACCTTTCTTAAGGCCTGCCTCGCCTTTAGTCCTTCCCCATGAAGATTGCTGGTACGGTTAACAAGGCCATTTATTGGTTTTAAGGAAGAAAGGTTTTGGCATTTGTCTTCGCACCAACAACGAAGCCCTAGATATGCCATGTCATATCCATCCTTTACCTCTCCAATCCTCCCTGTCTCCTTCTGAACTCTTCACAGAGGATGATGCATACCCCATCTATGGCTTACCCACAATTTAGTAAATAGTGAAAGAAGTATGAACGCATAAACAAAGTTGCTTGTCTTTTAATAATAATTAATGTTAATAATAATAACATAATAGTTAAATATTATATTAACATTAAAATTAATAGCTCCTAGAGCAGAAAAAACAGTGACAACGGACTCTCAATATTTTCACGTGCTCAAACTCTATGGAATATGCAAATGGCTGTTAAGAGCTCAATAACAGGTAAAACAACACTAACAACAGGCTCTGCAGTAAAAATCAATCATAGACGTTTAAAATTTAAATACAGATACACACACATGCACATATATGTACAAGTAGTTGGATATGCTACGATTTGCACAAAAGACATGCACATACCTGATCTTTAAGCTCACAATCCATATTTTCCTTTTTGATTCTCATGTTTTGGATATTATTCAAAAAAGGTTTCCTGTCCTCAGATATCTGTTAGTGAGAGGCATTGAATGCTACCCTAAGGAAAGAAGATGAATAAAAAAAAATACCGGGATGACTCTTCTGGATGCTTGGAATCATCCACTTCCATGTCAGACTCAGGATCATGTCTTTCATCTGGATCTTCTTGATCTTCATCTGGCTGAATATCGACAAGCAACATATGAAATAAACAGTGGGTGGCAACTTTCTTAAGCATATTTTTCATATACGTACAAAAGATGTGAAATTACGTATGTATCACATCTCTTCATACACAGTGAAATTGCCCTTAATAAAGCTAAATGATTGGAAAACATTTGACAAGACAACTGAAATAATTCCTTGCCAACAGGGCACCGGAAATGTATAAGGTGCATAGCCTAGACTGTAATATTTACTCACTAGTATCAAACTCCAGGATTGTCATTATTCTTGTACCACAAAGCATGTGGCATGTGGGTGTGCATACCCACTCAAGTGGTGGTCTGCAATGTCCATAATGCAATGTCAACAAAATCACCTTCTTCATGTCGGCTCCTGGTTGCAAGATAAGTGCCACTGTAATCCCCATCTCCAGTGTCATTGAGTTGTGCTAGTCACATGCTCAAGCTCAAGCCTAATTTTGCAAAAGGCACAACATGGAGATAAGGTTGACTGTAACTGACAATTGACGGCGATGTAATTTTCTCTGAGAAATCAGGTAATATGTTAGGAATCAACCAGTGGCTGAAAATTGGCTGGAAACAGCTCAGATGTTGCATCACCGTCGCTGCTTCAACTACCAGCAAACTTGCACAAGCAAGTGCAAAACCCTCTATGCTAGTGGATATGTGCTTGGACTCAATGGAAGAAGGCGAGATTGTCCCAGCTTCCAAGGAGGAAGTTTTGCAACAGTTTCCTTAAGTATTTGATATAATATATTTTATGAATTTATGTGAGCCTCTGCGGTAGCTTTTTGTCATTAAACAGTTTAATGCATTAGTTATTTTTTCTTATAACTATGATTTATATATTAAGCAGTGTGAATTACATACCTTATGTAGTTTAATATATAATTAAGTTAATTTAGATTTATAAATTACATTATAACATAAAATTATAATAAAATTTGTATATAAGTTAAAATAAAATGCCTTCATTCATTATTATTCCTTAATTGTATTTTTTTGTTCTTTTCTAATTTTTATTTTTTTATTTTACACTATTAGACGACTGATTCCAATCAACCCACTCCAACAAAAACCTTCTTTTTGCCGCTGAACTTACCAATACCGATCTTCTTTTTGCAACTTGACAATATATGTACTTTGGCATGGACAAGATAGAAAAATTATTTTCATTTATGAACAACTAGGTGGAGAACCAAAGAAAGATAAAATGAGGAAGAATCATCTAGATAATATGGACATATTGAAAAGAGACCTATAGATATTGTGGTTATGCGAGATGAATCAATTAATATTAATGATGCCAGGATGAGATAGAGGGAGATCTGTAAATATTTTACTAAAAACAATTATAAGGATTAGCTCTTGATTTAACTAGAGATATTTCCTTATAGAAGACTCAATGATAGGAAAAGACTCTCAGTTGATCCTAAATAGTTGGAACATTATGGCTTGTCGTTTTTTTATGATCAAGTAGCTTATCTTTCAAAAGAGATGAATACGAGAAGCTTCTCCAAGAATGTTGTTATATGGCAACTCCAACGCAACCTTATCTTTCAAAAGGCCTCCACATACTAGTTTTTTGAGACCTCCTGAAATCCAGTTTCAGGAAAAAAAAGCCTAAACTAGATCAAAACACAATGCATTTTACATTTTATCTCAAGCTGCAAGGAACTGTTTCAATTACTTAGTTTCATCATTGATTTTGGTGCGGCTTCTGCCTTAACAAAACCAAAACAAATGGTTTTTGACCAGTTCAGGTGAAACTCGAAAACCAGAAATCAAGCACACTTATTGTGCATTTGTAATAAGAGACTGACTGTCTCCCTAAAAAGACAAATGAAAATTATCACACCTAATTTAATCTATATATTCAAAAGATGAAATACAACATTGCGCTGAACATCAGCAAAAATCAATCAAGAAATAATTATCGATTTAAAAATATATATATTCATAGTTAATTTCCCTAACAATACATAAAATCAATTCAATGCAGAAACACACAGAACTTGCTTTTTTACTATTAAATAAAATAATCAACATATAAATAGCAGTCAATCCATTTCATTTTTGCAATCAGCAATGAACTCTTTCTTATTAAAAATTTGCTTAACACATTTTTATTGCACATCCAGCAAGACAGCGTATGTATAACTAATATGGATTTAGCATAATTGGAAGCTGAGACAAGGACTATTTGATTGAAACAAAATGTTAAAGCAACAAGGATTAGAGACCAATAAATAGGGTTTCAGCATAGAAAACTACCTCTGGGAACTCTGTATCAGGTGGCCGTTCCTGAAATTGGACACTAGGAGCATGACAAAGCTTTGAAAGATTATCTAGAAGCCTTGCTCTGATCTCATCCAATTGCTGGCGTGAATTCTTATTCTCCATATTACTTGGTGCAACATGGAGAGTATAATCTGGTCCAAAATACTCATAATATTCATGTTGAGGCATCTTGTCATCAACTTCTATTCCAAGTGCAACTCCTGTCTGATCAAGAAAGTTCACAGACAAAAGATGTTAAACTTGGTAACCATGCATTAGGCTTAGTATTGTGTTACTTAAAAAATACAGTTCACATCGTTAAAGGAATTGAAGCTAAAGGATTTTTATGTTTTGATCCCAAGTAGAATTTGATGATGATAGAAAATGGATGGCTTTTGAAGAGGAAGACATAATTATACATACATACATACATACATACATATAAATATATATATACATACATACATACATATATATATATATACATATATATATATATATATACATATATATATATATATATTCAAAAATAGATCCCATAGATGCACGCTGTTAAGTACAATATACTTTACTTGACATATGCACCCAAGTTCATACCTGCTTGATCTAGAAACATGTTGGATCATATCCAAAAATTCTTCTTTTCTTTTCTATATGTTTAAGCATACAACTAACGCTACAAACTTGGAAACCTTAAAGAAACAATGAAAGTACACAATACAAGAAAGTTTTGTAACTATTTAATTCTATTCTTCTCCTTCAAAGAATTGGAGTGCTATTAAGAAAAATAATGTGCCCATTACTTTACCTAGAAATATAAATACAATCATAATAAATAGAAAAAACATGTGGATTAAGAGTGCTAATGGTATTGGTTTTATCAAAGTACCTCATAACACCAACAGCGAGCAACATTCCTGATAGTATATCCACCCCCACCTACCAGCAATAATGGCACATTGAAAGATCTCATATATCTCACACACTCTGCATGGCCTCTGATAGAAAGGTTAAAACAGCCCAACCTGTCTCCAGATAATGAATCAGCACCACACTGAAGTACCACTGCACCAGGCTGGAAGACTTCCATCACTTTTCCCATAATGGGTCTAAAAAGAGATTGATAACTCTCATCATCTATTCCATCATCTAATGGAACATTCAGAGAGTAATATTTCCCCTTTCCATATCCAATATCACGTATGTCCCCTGTTCCAGGAAAGTAATCTCCAAATTTGTGGAATGAAACTGTCATTACTCGGTCGGTTGTGTAAAAGGCCTCCTCCACACCATCTCCATGATGGATATCAATGTCCACGTAGAGCACACGCTGAAAGCACAAAGACCAATAGACACACCATTTAAGGTAACAAAAAATACGAGATGAAAATAGACATAGGAGAAGACAATATCAGTTAGTCAAACAAAAAGAATTATTCTCCAATCCAGTAGATCAAAACAAACAACCAAGGGAAGTAAAGCATTGGCATAAAATGTACTTGGACATACATTTTGGTAATCATCAATGCCATCTGAATCTATGAAGCTAAACGACTTAGGAAACAAAAGCTTCTGTGATGAAGGCCATTGTCTCAAATTGCTGAAAGACAAATCACTAGAACATCTATTCATCATTGTAGAAGCAATTAACATTTTCATTGATAGATAACCAAGTCTTACTAGTGGCATCAGAATTCCTTCCTGTGGTTAATAGCCATATCACTTGTTGTCTTCCTTGAAAACAACATCTACAATTTTCATTTCTCTTAGCTTACAAAAGCCCTAATTCAGCCCTCACAAACTCCACCCTTGAGGTTAGGCAAAACAAATCGTGGCACCAGATGTTTGAAGCACATGCTAAAATGACTTTAGAAGAACTAAATTATTAATCTTTGCCTAATATCATCACTCCTTCTATCATACAAGTCATGCGATTACTTTATTATACGGAAGGCAGAAAAAGCAGTTCCCTAGGGGCAAATAAATGCCACAAATTTAGGATGGCAACAACCCTAAAAAGGAGCAGAACAGAGGAATCGACGAACCTCGTGGTGTTTGAGGAGCTCGAGGATGGAGAGGACGATATCATTGACGTAGCAGAATCCGGAGGCCTCGCACTTCTTGGCGTGGTGGAGGCCGCCGGCCCAGTTGATGGCGATGTCGTGGCCGTGGTTGAGCTTGACGGCGCCGCCGACGGAGCCGCCGGCGTAGGCCTGGCAGAAGGAGTAGAGGCCGTCGAAGACGGGGCAGTCCTCGCCGACGTTGAAGCGCTTGAGGGCGCGGATCTGGTCCTGCTGGGTCTCCGGGGAGATGGAGCGGAGGAAGGCAACGTAGTCGTCGGCGTGGAAGCGGCAGAGGTCGCGATCGCGGGCGGGGTTGGGCTTGTAGACCTGCATGTGGCTGAGGAGGCCGTAGTGTGCGAGGAGGGCGTGCGTCATCCGGATCCGGTGCGGCTTCATCGGGTGGCCTTGCCCGTAGTAGTAGTTCCCGATCTCCGAGTCGTAGAAGTAGCACACCTTCCGATTCGTCGCGTCCGGCCCCACGCCCGGCAGCGAGTTCCCGCCGCCCATCTCCATGCCAAACCCCCTTCCCTTCTTCCTTTTCCTCTTCCTCCTCTTTACCTCTTCCCAATCCTATAGACTATAGAAAAGAAAGAATGGGAAATTAAGCCTAAGACAATGGAGACGTTCGCAGACGCAAAGAAAGAGAGAGTGTGTCTATATAAGTTGGCGAATTTTTTTAATTTAAAAAATAAATTCTCGAAAAAAACACCTGAAAATTTCTCTAGTAGAGCGTTAATTTAAAAAATTTATAGAAGATTTTTTTTTTTTCATGACTATTGTGTGTCCATCGATCATTGCTCTCCAGCTAGTCTTTGACCGAGCCTTCAATTAATTGATTGTCCCCTTCTATTATGTCGGACCTATGAACATTACGAGCGACAAGGGCATACCCTGTCCTTCCTCATCGACGATTGACGACGAGGAGAGGGCGTGATGTCGCACACAAATATATACAAAGGGTGTTCGATGTAATATTTTATGTATGTCCATAGGATTTATAATAGGTTTAGCAACCTCATTCTTATTGGCTTTTAAAGTTATTTTAGTCTTGTAAATGCACGTTATATGCAGTCGTCACGTAGAGACAAAATTACTTTAAAAAAATTATCAATACGATTATTTTATAGATTTTCTAACTCCACAAAATGATGCAGAGTGTCAGCTAGTATAACACCTTAGAGCTACCTAGATGACACATTGCTGGGCCTTGGGGATATTATCTAGGGTTAGTTTTATATCTTGTTCCATGGTAGTGTCATATGAGCACTTATGAAACTTTTGATTATGGCGGATCACCTTGAAACCTTTGACATGCAACCATTCATAACTTTGAAAGTTTATGTTTGTAATTTATATTCTTTATCAAATGTTTGTTGAAATGTGGGATCTTGAGTTAAATGCTTCTTCTAAGTTATCTTCTCTTTTATAGGTCCTTATAGGATAATAAGAGATTTCGATGAGGCTAACCCTTTATAAACTAACACATGAGAATGTTACACAACTTAGATAAAATCAGCTACGTCTGTTATATATAGTATCAGAACAAGCACACTTATAAATATTTAATATACAAATTTAGAAGATCTAGTGAGACTGCGTTGAGGCAACTAATACACGTGATCATCTATGGGAAACGAGCATAGAGATGTCGGGAAATGAGTCACTTACAAGAGCGAATATTTAAGATTGACATTAAGAGGAATACTACAAAAGTTATGATAATTGAGTTCGAGCTATAGTTCAAAGTTGGTAACCAAATTTGATAGTACTCTAGGCAAGTAAGGATGCTTGACAAAGAATGAGATCGTGCAAGAAGGGATGAGTTGCTCGATGACTGAAAAAATTGTGCAAACCTCATAGAGGTGATGATGGGACTATTCGTGACCCATTCTAAGGCGTTAAGGGATGCAAAGGGAGTTATATTAGTGAAAAATCATAATATACAAATTTAGAAGATCTAGTGAGACTGCGTTGAGGCAACTAATACACGTGATCATCTATGGGAAACGAGCATAGAGATGTCGGGAAATGAGTCACTTACAAGAGCGAATATTTAAGATTGACATTAAGAGGAATACTACAAAAGTTATGATAATTGAGTTCGAGCTATAGTTCAAAGTTGGTAACCAAATTTGATAGTACTCTAGGCAAGTAAGGATGCTTGACAAAGAATGAGATCGTGCAAGAAGGGATGAGTTGCTCGATGACTGAAAAAATTGTGCAAACCTCATAGAGGTGATGATGGACTATTCGTGACCATTCTAAGGCAACTAAAACTCGGAGTCATGGAGCATTAAAAACTTTCTTTTTTACATGGGAATGATATATTTATATGAGGCTAAAGTGTCTAGTAGGTTTAGCATATTACTTGGCTTTAAGGGATGCAAAGGGAGTTATATTAGTGAAAAATCATAATATAACAAATGTGTTCATAATTACGAAACAATGTGCAATTTATTCAGCAAAACGAAGTAGTCCAAAAAGATGATGATTTTAGAAACTTTTAGAAAGAAGGATACGAGGAGAAAATTTGTTCTAACGAGATAAATATCTAAGAGAGATAAGTCTCAATTCTCAAGAGGGAAAATCATATGTAACAGACTGCACATGTTAAGGAGGGCACATCAAGATGATAACTCTATAAAGCTTAATGAAAAGAGAGAGCAACGAGAAGTCATCCAAGATCTTGCAGGAAACAAATGCATATTTATAGTCAATGTGGAGATCAGACTTAACGAAAGACTAACCTATGGAATGGTAAGTGCGAGGGCCACCATCAACTCAATGCAAACCGAGGAGCAGAGCAATTTAGGTGGAACTTAATAAAATACCTAAATTATATGAAAGGAGTTGATATAGAAGAAAAAATATAGAATGGAGACACAAAGCTTTCTTTGGATAGAGGTCAAGGATATAAACTCATGTGGAGGCAAGAGTGAGATCATGTGGTTCTATGGGTCCCTTATTCTGATCGATTGGACTTATCTTACATAGTGCCAAAGTTGAAAAGATTCAAAAGTACTCATCTTAAATGCAAGTTATGTGTAGTCATCGTGATGAGACAAAACTACTTAAAAATATACTATCCAAGTAGCTAAAGATTTTGGAAGTTTCCTAGCTCTATAGAGTGATGTAGTGTCAACCAGTATAACACCTTGGAGTTACTTGGGTGGCACATGACTAGATGAGCCTTTAGGGTATTATCTAGGATTGGTTTGTTGCCTTGTTAAGTAATAGTGTCATTGGATACTTGTGATGACTTTTGGCCACAATGAATCACCTTGGAATGTCTATCGCATAACCATTCAGAGCTTGCAAAGCCTATATTTATAATTTATATTATTTATTAAGTATTTTCTAAGTTAAATGATTCTTTTAACTCGTCTTCTTATCCATAGGTCTTTAAGAGATCATAATAGGTTTCAGGGAGGTTGTCCCTTTACGTATTGACACGTAATGGTGTTGCATGACTTATGCAATACCAGCTAAGTCTGTGATAATAAAGAGGTTGCGTGGCCCTTTCATGGCCAGTGACGAAAGTTATAAGTGAGGGTAGGCTGCCCTTCTCTTTCCTCACCCATAGCGAATAGTGAGGAGGAATTGCAGGCGATTACAAGAGCACACCCCTTCCATCCTCGCTAATAGTCAACGACGAGGAGGGGACATGAGGAAGTTGCGCGACCCCTTCACGGCCAACGATGAAGGTTACGGGCGAGGGGTGACCCCCTCCTTCACCCATGATCAACGATGTGGGGGTTTTGCGGGCAACTATCACGAAGGATGCACCTCTATCATTGGGTCCAATGTGATCCGACAAAAGGATACAATCAAAAATAGGTTGACCAATAAATGGAGGTGGCAATGAGTTCGACAAATGTAAGGATAAAATGATTTTTTTCATGTGACTAAGGGTCTAAGAATTTTTCAAAATTAGAATGCTCTATAAGAAATTCTCAAACCTATGAGCTTGTTTTGCTAATTTGATATTTAAAAGAATTGCACATAAATGAAACCAATGATAATATATTCATTGTATCCTTATAAGTCAATCTTAGTCTCGTATATTTTCAACGTGAGACTAATAAGAAAGGCATAGTCTTGTATAAACCTATATCTAATAGATTAATTGGTCCATCAATTTTATTTGACCTAAATTACCGATCAAAATACTCAAATTGAAATTAATAATTTTACCTTATAAATCAATATTAACCTTATTCATTTTTTATGTGAGAATCTTTCATTATGATATCAAAAAAAATTATTTTGATATTTAAGAAAACTATTTTCAAGATTCAAATCTCAAGTAACCACATCAATATACCAAAGTCTACCCTCCAATAAAAGATCTAATCAATTTTGTTGGAGCCTAATCAACTTATAAAAGCTGGCCTAAGGCCAACTTTTTTCCATTATATCTACAAGCAAAAATGTGAAGAGAATGATTATTAACAAGCAACACATTATTCAGGACTGCAACAAAGACAGTTGTCAGGACAGTAGAATATAGCTGTTACCATGAAATTTACTATATACTCTATCCCATGGAAGAATATAGAAGGCACAGTTAGCAATCCATAACAATCAGGACATGGGTGAGCACAACTTTAAAGATGCTAAACCTGGAAAATTTTCTTGGACCAACCAACAGTACAAGAAGATTACATGGCTGAGGAGCATTAAAATTCAGCATTTTAGCTTCACTGTTCAAAAGAGCTTTTCCTCTATATTTCTTAAACTCAAATTTACTGAAACAAAATAACCTGGATGGAATGTTCTCTACCAGGTATCATAAACACATTTAAGCAATGGATACATTCATTCCTTCTTTCCTTGGCACTTTAACTAAGAATCAAAAGGTCCGTTGAAGCTCAAACACACCTCCCAAGTCTTTCCCTATATGTTAGGATTCTGTACTTACAGATTCCAGCATCTTCATCTTTTGCATCAAGAATGTAGCACCATCCTAACTTTATGATTGCTCTATAATTTTTGGGCCCCTATATTTTGCCCCAACTACAAAGAAGTCATCAGGTTTCTTCTTCTCTTCAAGCCAGGCATACACTCCATCCTCTTCAGGTGCCAAGTTCCCATCTCCTGAAATGGAGCAAATTGGTTGGTAATATTAAACAATCAATCATATAACAGAAAACAATGGAGCACAAAACATGTTCTCAGAATTGAATAGAAAAATGCATCTGAAGATGCAAATTTCTTGTAAGGACTATATCCTAGAAATGTGGTGCTGAATTTTTTAATCTACTTTATATATACACACACAGTAATGTAGAATTTTGATTTATTTCAGAAGCAAATGAATTGATGACAATGGCACCAACAACAGGTTTTGGTTCCAAAATATTTCCTGGAAAGCTTTGCAAATATTTAGTGCTGACTTCTCATGAAAACTAACCAGCATAACAAATGGTTTTCTTGACAGATGACATGAACAACACTGTTTTCTGCTTGGTCCAAGTATAACCAAAAATCTTTTTTCTACAATGCTAAAAACACAAATCTGTAATGACTAATTATTGTTAAGTGTATACATACATACATACATACATACATACATACATACATACATACATACATACATACATACATACATACATACATACATACATACATACATACATACATACATACATACATACATACATACATACATACATACATACATACATACATACATACATACATACATACATACATACATACATACATACATACATACATACATACATACATACATACATACATACATACATACATACATACATACATACATACATACATACATACATACATACATACATACATACATACATACATACATACATACATACATACATACATACATACATACATACATACATACATACATACATACATACATACATACATACATACATACATACATACATACATACATACATACATACATACATACATACATACATACATACATACATACATACATACATACATACATACATACATACATACATACATACATACATACATACATACATACATACATACTTGATGAGCAAGGCCCCTTGAATCAAGAAGTAACACATGCATATCAATTATACATACATACATACATATATACAAGGAATCACATCATGACATGCAAACCAACCAGATCTTAGCCTAGTGGTTGGTTTCCTCTTCTTCCAGAAGAGGTTTTGGTTATTAATCGTAAGCGAGGTGGGTGCAGAGGTAATATCTCTTGGTGGAGGGTCTCCCCTCCATTCCTAAGAAAAATCAGCATACATCAAACTATGAGATGCCCAAAATCAAATGATGGTTTATACAGTCAATAAAAGCAAAATTTAGTAAGAACAACATAAGTCGAACAGAATATTCTGCCCAACATACCAGAAAAACTTTTATAATGAAATTCATTGTAGTATGTGCAGTCCCTTCCATCTTCGGGGTTTGAATAAGGTGGCCCCAGGACATCCAGCACTGCACAGGATGTTCTTGCAGTAAAACAGTGCATGTTACCTCCATCTTCTGGATAAAGCACAGATGTCTTACAAGGTGCAGTAAAGACAGAATCAGTCTTCACCTTCGCCAAATGCAATCCTGGAGGTTGAACTGCTACAAGGGGGCCACGTATTATTTTACAGATAGAGATGTGCAAGAAGCAGAAATAGATCAACGAAAGAAAAAAGAGAAAGGAATAAATTAAATCTAAGAGCTACTATCTGAGTATCAGATAGTTACAACTGGAACTTACAGTGTAAGGATTTCACAATCCCGTTAGAGTTCTGAGGCACATTAACCCAGTCATATGATTTGATGTGCATGGAACCAAAAAGAAGCTTGCTGAATACTGTCATCCCTGGGTGATTATGGAGTGGAATGACAGCTGATGGAGGCAAACAGAAGATGCCAATCTGCACATTGCACACAGCAAACAGGGAAGTGGTCAAACAGCTGAAGCATTTTGCAGATATCATTCTTGAGTGTCATGAAAGAGCATCCTTGAGTACCGATAACTTGTCACACTCGTAAATGTGTAAGTATGTAATTGGCAGAGTTCTCGTGGATGCACCATGTCGAAAATATGGCATATTTTGAGTAAGACCAACATCAGATGCATCTATATAATCTGCAAGTAGGAACATAATTGCAAATGTCAGAAAAGGAACAGAAACTTTCATTTAGATGCGTCAAAAACAAACAGGTTCTAAGTTCCCACCTTGTATAATGCACCAAAAAAATTTAAAAATTGCATAAAAAATCTATATTTTGTCTATCATTGATTAGCTTACCACACTTACATAGAGTCAGATCAAAGAACAACTATAGCTGTACATGTAACAAATTTAATCTTTAATCCGAGAATAAAGGATGAAAAATATTTGAACATTATAAGACAAGATGTGGTACCATCTTTACTTGAAAAGAATGTAAACTAACACAAAAAAACAAGGATGCCAAATAAAGGGTGAAGAACAAAAAGTTGAGCTGCAAATGTACTTAGCAATCTCAAAGATATATCAGACAGAACGTATAATGGTCAACCCCAGTTCCTGTTATTGATACATTGTGTAAAGAAAGCCCTTGGTTGCATGGTCTTAAAAGCACAACAACCTATCAGCATTGACCATGCATCATGGAAAGTTTTCTTCTCATGCCATCGCCGCCAATGCTGTGCAATTCACATGCATGTCGACTCAAAGTACATCCCCCTTACCCACCCTCCATGATTATAAGTACACACAATCATGCAACCTAAACTGCATCTTTCCAAAATTCTTCCTTCTGTTGCTGTATGTAAGCAGATTTGGAGCTTGTTTATATTGACATCAAAGATGAAGTTGGCAAATACTATAATGATGTCACTTGGTGCCTTCTCACCAGATAGACCAAATCCAGACCAAGAATAGAATTTAGAATCCATGATCACTTGGTTTTACAATTGATATCTTAAGAAAGCAGACTGTGCTATGGTCCTACTTGGTAACACAGGCAGTTCAAAAATAAGCAATCTTTCAAGCAAGACTCAAAAATATCAGCTAGGTGAAGCGTACATTGCATGACCATACAAGAAAGATGCACAAATAAAACAAGAAAAACAATCATAGGTACAAAGCAAAAAAAGAATAATGCTCGAAGCAAAATATCATAATACCATCCAACAATACCACTCAAATGTCATGTAAGGATGCAATCAAAGAAAACACTTCATTCACCATATTCATATAAATTGAACAGTTTCTTACTGTCAAGAAAAACAAGCAAACATAACGTAACCTGAATTCCTAAAACTGCACATTCTATTGTGATGATCACAAACTAAAACAGTTTAACATGCATCAGCGCTACAAGTGACACCTTGCACATCAATGTAACAAGCAAGCAGTATAGACGATACCCAAAACGGACCGAAGGCGATCGACATCCTCCGGCGAGGGCACAATCCCAGCCCCTCCGTCAGAGAACACCTCCTTGCATGTCTCGAACAGCCTCTGCACCGCCGACGGTGTCGACCCGACCTTCTTCTGCTTCCTTTTGTTCTTCTTCGACGAGGGTCGCCTCTTTTCCGAGGTCAATTCCCTCGCCACAGCCGATAACTCCGGCGTCCTCTGGTCCGCCAACTCCCCCTGCACCCTCATCAAGGAAGGACTCGAGGCAGGAACACAAAACCAATCCAAAAACACCCAAAAAGGTGAGGCCTTTGGAGTCCTTGATGCCAATATAAAACAGAGGCAAAGATTGGATTTTTATACTGGCACAGGGGAGTGGGACTCATTCCGTTGGAAGAGAGGGAAGCAAGAGGAAAGAGGAGACGAAGGAGATGCGCTCCATTGTGTGAAACAGAGTCTGCTAAATATTTATATGAGAAGATCTCAAAGGCAACATACTACTGCATCACAACCTCAATTCTCAAGGAGTGTGGGGCTTCACCATGGCGAGGAGGAGGAGGAGGAGGAGGAGGAGGAGATGGGAGTTGGGGATGGAGATGGAGCCTAATGGGGATGAAAGAGAGGGACAGAGGTGGGGTAGAATGGGGAGGAAGAGGCGGAGGAGGGTGTTGAAAGGAGGAGGAAATACCATCAGTTTTGTATGGGAAACAATGGGCAAAGGAAGGAAGGCTGGCCACTTTTCCTGTGGGCTAAAACTCAAAACAGCTTTTGAGCATGGCATCTCTCTCTCTCTCTCTGGGGGGCCCCATCACGACCTCCTTTCCTACTTTGAGTCCTATGATCTCGTTCTTCTGGTATCGACACTTGTGGACTCAGCCCCAACCACATCCAAGCAGCACCGATTGTCTAATCTACATGCTGATTGCATGTCAATGTGGGGCTGTGTGATTGAGTAAACATGTCTTGCTTAAGCTTTAATTCATATCTTCGTTGTTGATAAGCTACCAACAAGGTATTCAACTGTGAGAGTATCATATACATTAAATTCATTCTTATTTTTGATAATGTAAATTTTTTTATGAGTACCTTTATGTTAAAAAAAAATTTAAAATAATAATTTTAAAATAACTTTTTTATCCCTATTGACTATCGCCCTCCGCTTGTTATATGATCATGTCTCGAACAATCGCTTATCGCTTGACCACACCTCGAATAATCGCTTGTTGCTTAGCTATGCCTCATGCGAGAGCCCATCGCTCGTAACTCTCACCATCGTCACTCGTAAATCTACTCTCTTCCCTCACTCATAACCCTTGTCGTCACTCTCACTGATAGGTGAGGCATGCAGTGGGCTGAGTCTATAGGGTCAACGAATATGACTTTTACAGATGACGATGGGTTCGACGAAAGAATAAGTAAAATGATCCTTTCACATAGGGGTTGTTTGGAAATTTTTCACGATAAGAGTGAAAAATTATGAAAGTATAATTTTTTTCGTGAAGACAAAATTCAAACTGTTATCATGCAAACTTTAGGTATCCTATACATTCCTTGCAAACTTAAATTCTTTACTTGTTCCTAAGATTTTATGATGATATGATTAATTTTTTTTCACATAAAAATTGAGGAAGGCCGAATTTGAATCCAAGATCTTATGATGAGTTATTAAAATCTTTAATATCTAAACTCATCAATATCTTCAAAAATATATCAAATCAATTTTGAACCTTTAACTTTTGGTAAATGGATCTTATACATCACTATCGATCAATATTTTAGATGTAAAGTTTTTATATAATACTATTTTATACTATTCTTTTCTATTTTTAGAATCCATGATGATCTGATTAAATGTTTTATCTGTACCAGATCATGTCATGAATTTAAGTCTGGTATCTATCCCTCTATATTTCATCTAGTGGTTTTTAAATTGGTACATTATGAATTTCTCATTTGTGCTATGCACTTATTTTGTTAATATTTATGTAATGTTTTTTTTTTCTCTCTAATTGATTTATGCCATCTATCTTAGTTTATATGTCTCTCTAATTGGGATTGTTTTATATAGCTTAAAATTTTTGAATATATGATAATTCAATCAAAACCTATATATATAATTATGCTGAATTATCATATCATGCATATCACATAGCTTGATGATAAAGAGGTGTCATTGCTCTTTAGTGTAATATGGTAAGGCTAAAGAGAGAATAATATGCATAAAGTTAGAAGGTTCTAAAAAGTTAGATTTTTTTTTTTTTAGTTCATAATTTTGTTACATACAAGTTCTTGAGAATAGATATATTAGGAAATATTACAAAAATGGACAAGGGATTAAACAATTGCTAAATATTTATGATGCATGAATTTAGAAAGAAACATCTCACAACTGAAGTGTCACTTTGTTCATATTCAGAAGTGTTTCCTAAGAAAGAATTTATATGCATATCTTGAACCAATATAAGAATGAATATTTTCCTTATTTCTCATTCACCATACAAGCATAATATTAGGTTCATTCTGACATGATTCAACTTAGGAATTCTCCTCAAGTCTAATATATGGTTCAAAAGCATTCCCTTTTCCATCCTAATAATTCAGATATAACAATCCAAATTATTAGTAGGAGATCATCTAACTCTATATGCCATCATATATAACATCATATTGTATACATAGGACTAATAAATATCACATAAGAATTCTCTTTCTATGAGATATGCAGTTGTAGCAAAGCATTCGCATAATAGGAAATTATTTCTGATGTTATTATGTTGATAATTATATTAAATTAATCAGTATTTATTAAATAGTTTTAGGTGTCTACAAAAAAAAAAAAACATTGCTATGTTAAGAATTTTTTGGCCATTATGATGGAATAAGTCTTCATTTTCAATGATCTCTCTCTTTTATGGTGAATAAATTGGGTGCATTTCATTATTTATATGTATAAAGAAAAATCCACCATCCATGCATCTATTAAACACATGCAAGTTGTAATATCTAACATTGAATCTTTTTTTATCTTGTGCTTGACAACAACAATAATAATAATAAAGCTGAAAGTTCTAATTATTTGGAGTCGATTACATAAATCTTTTATCACCATTAAGATTTATAAAAAATCATATGTATATATGGCTAACTAATTACTACTCATATAGAAGATGTCTTCTTTTTCCTTTAAAAGAAAAAACTCTCATTTCCAGATACTTAATTAGTTAATATATGCAACAAGTGGAACTTATTATATATTATATTATAACTGCTTGTTGATACTACAATAATCAGAAATTTGAGAAATTAAATGATAATTAATACAATTGTTTTACACATGAATAAAAAAATAATAAAATGTTAGACAAAAATAATCTTGTAGATGATGCAAATCAACATAATCCAAGGCATGGAATGTCAAAGTTAAAGTCATCATTAGTGCTAAAATGCATGCTTAGGATGGCATGAGGAGAGATTAATTATGAAGTCGATAGCAATAGTTGCGATTACAAAGAGATAATAGATCCAATACACCAAGTCATAAGTCTCCTAGAATCAACTCTTGCCCTAAGAAAAACATAGATTCAATTTGAGAGGCTCAAGTTAGAAAGGACTACTCGATTAACTTAATGAGCCACTAATGAGATAGACTTTAAACACTCCATTAACTTGAAGGAACCAGAATCACTGTGCCTAAACATTTTGGATCAACAGTTCAGGCGCAACAACAATCTAATGGGTCAACATGTAAACTAGCTATAAACTGTAAAAGAATAAAAAAGAACAAAAATACTTTAGAAACTTTGACAAGAACAAGGAATTTCAACTTGACACTGCACAAAAATCTATATGATGGTTCTGCCTGTGGGTGTACAATAACATGTATCAGATAGGTATACAAGCATAAGATAGCTTTATGAATCTCAGGAGATGTATCGGATAGGTATATAATAACAGGTATCAGATAGTTTTATGAATCTTAGGAGATGGGCAGGTCACAAGTAATGAATGATCTGTAGAGTGCCCAACACTCTTATTTGGCTGGAAGCTAACACTACTTCTCAATGCTCAGGTAAGCCTGGTGCTGAGAAAGCTTACATTTCTGTGTTCTTTGCATGATTTATTTGGTCCACAACATAAACCTCTTCCATGGCAAATTGTAGTCACAAGTAATGAATGATGTTTAAAGTGCCCAACACTCTCATTTGGCTGGAAGCTGAAACTACTTCTCAGTGCTCAGGTAAGCCTGGTGCTGAGCACAGAAGTGGAATCAAAGGAAAGCTTACATTTCTGTGTTCTTTACATGATTTATGATGTTCCACAACATTAACCTCTTCTATGACAAATTGAAGTACCCCACAACTCAAGGGGGAAATGCTCTAGCAGGCTCTCTTCTGCAGTGATCAATGCAGAATCCTCGCCTGTCAAAATGATAAACAACATCAAGAACAGAAACAAGAAAAGAGGAAATCTTTAAGGCTTCATTCCATCAATTTGTTACTGAACTCTATGAACCAATTTTGCTCATGCTACCAGAAAATGAGAGAATAAGGATGAAGGCCAAGATCTATATCGGAGGTTAAGATAGAGACTGTGACTCAAACAAAAACGCACATAAATGAAGAGAAGCATTGCCCCAAGTATTCTGAATGAGGTTGAAGAAAACAGAAGAGGAAATTTCTATCATTAAAGGGAGTTTAATAAATAAAGAAAAAGAAGCAAGTCAACAAGGAAAGCCAAATAAACAGAAGAGAGTCAACCAAGACTTAGATAGGAGTTCAAGAAGTCACAGATCGCCTCAAAGGCAGACCATCCAAGTCTCAAGAATTACAAGAAAGCAAAGGAAAATCCAGTGATAGAATTCAGAACTTGGCTTGCAATCTTCAAAGAAGAAGATGAAGCCTGATCAGACAAGTTGCTAGGTGATTGTAAAAACTCTGAAAATGATCCAGTTAAGTCATCACAGCCAAAAAAGATGTTGAAGATCTCATACTACATTTGGTTTTTATATCTTGAAAGAATAAAATTTTCACAAAACATGGTTATAGTGAGACCAAATTGATCCTATTTATTGTCTTTGTTCCACTTGAAGTAATACTTGCAGATCAAAGAATGATTTGGATGTTTAATCACTAGCATTTATGGAATTATAACAAAATGCATTGAGCAAAACCTTTATGCAAGATAATCATGCCCAGTAAGTCATGCATTGAACAAAATGCATTCCAGGTGCATCAATACTTATTTCAACCACAGTAAGTCATCATTTCAACCACAAACAAAACTTGATCTATCTAGAGATATCTTTTCTTACTGAATTGAACGAGCTACCGTTGGGGGAATCCTTTTCTCACTAGATTTTCTCGATTCAAAGCTACCTCATCACAAATACCTACCAAAAAGAGTCACAACCCAGTTGTACAGCATCACAGATTATACTCCACATATGTACAAGCAAATCCGAAACTTAAGAGTGAAGAAGTGAGAGATCACACACATTGACAAAGCATTCTCGTAAAAGCACATCACAACACGTTGATGAAGCCATAAAAATGCGATTTTTTTGACGAAGAAACTGCAGCAAAAGGGAATCAGAAAAGCCAAGCAAAGAACGAACCAGAAAGTGACGAACTCGGTAGCAGGGCTTTCTCATCGACGGAGACTGCGGTGCTCGTTGGCGGAGAGCAGTGCCGGATCGGCACCTCTCAGCGATGGCCTTTTCGCACACTCCAAGGACGTCGAACGCTGAAGGTTCGACAAGCCCGAGTGCGTGATCGATTGGGGTCGAGAAATCGCCCAAAAGAGGAAGCCCTCTGCGTTCCATCGCAGAGATCCAGTCGTTTTCGTAGTGCTACTGATGGGTCGGATGTTTTCGGATCCGATCCATTAAAATGGGATACAGACACTGGACGGACTTCCTAGGGAAGCACACAAGAATCGTTTTCGGGTTCGCAATTAATATGCTAATGGATTCGGGAAGACTTGAGTTTTCGACCCGAATCTATGTTCCACCCGGTCTGAGTCGTCCGAATCGACTCCCTCAACTCGGCCGAGTCATGACATTCTTAATCTTATATGTCCATCTCCCCTCATCTCCAAACTTCCGAAGCTATGATTCCACCGAAACCCTAATAACCGCCTCCGTTCAAACCATAATCGTCCATCGCTTCCGATCTCCGACTATGAGGTCCAAAACCCTAATCTATGTCGTCTTCTTGGTCACCCTTGCCTCTCACGCTGCGCCCCGGACGGGAGAGGCCGCGACCCTCGGCCTGGATGCGTTCCTTGCCGGCGAGGCCCGCCGCGATCCCTCCGCCGCCAACGACTCTTTCACCTCCCTACCCGCGGCCCTCAAAAGGACGCTTGCCGCTTCACACCCCTCCGCCGACCACGCGACCCTCGTCTCACAGCTCCTATCCTTACAGATCTCCGTCCCCGTCTACGTGAAGCTTGTGGGCGACTTCTCCTCTGCTGCCCCGGGCATCATCCGGTCCTTCGCCTCCGCTGCCCTCACCTCTGACCGCTTCCACGTTATCGGCGCTACCCCGCACCACCTCGCCATCGGACACGCCCTCCACGTGGACAGCTCTCTCTCGCCTATCGGATCGCAGATATGGAACGTCATCCGGTCTCACCTCGAGGCCTCGCCGTCGCCGCTCTATCGCTCTGCTCTCCTCTCTGTGCCGTACTCCACCGTCGATCATATCGTCCAGCAAGATTTCCAGAGGGAGAACACGAACTCAGCGCCGGGTTTCTACATCTACTTGCTGAATCTTGGATCTCAATCCAAGCCCTATGCCTATTCTCTCGATTCCAAGGATGCGTCGCTGGCCTTCACAAAGTGTCTGGGGACTCTCTGGACTGGGAAAGATCGGTATGTGTGGATCGACCTTGCTGCAGGACCAGTAGAATATGGCCCGGCAATTTCTGGCGAGGGCGTGATTCCCCGAGGTGAGTTCCATCCATTATCCTCGCTCCACGGCAGACCAAGATCAGAAAAGGCCCTTCTTTCGGATCTCACCTCTGTGGTCCTTAGCGCATACCGAGCCCTTCTTGTTCCTTCTCTGAGGATTCCAGTCTTGTATGAGAACTCCCTCCTGATTCAGTTCATCCACGTTCATGGATCTGATCCGGATACCACTGGGCTTGACTGGACTTTCATCAAACAGACGCTAAAAGAAAGCGAGCTCGCTTACAAGCAACAATCTTTGGTGTTCAAATCATACAATGTAAAGTTCTCTGAGTGCCCAATATGTTCTTATGCCATTGCCGGATCGACAAATTCATACACCTCCCGGTTCCTCTTTGAGAACTACACTCTTATTGTGAGTGAATATTTGGACTCGAAGCGCATGCATCAGATACTATCAGACTCAGTGGAAGAGGTACGGCGAGCTGCAGCAATTCCTGAAGAGGAGGAATATGGCAAGGTGCTTCCAGTATATGTTTTTGATTTGGAATATGACAAGCTCCTTTTGCTCGACCGGTACCACCAGGCTATTGCATTTAGAAACATGGTGATTGCTGTGAGGACCAGGAGCTCGCAGACTGTCAGCGACTACAGTTGCAATGGCCGGCATGTGATTACACAGACCCGTAACCTCGACCGCCCCATCATTGGTTCTGTGCTTCAGAGCATGTGGGGTGTCTCGCCGACCCACCTGTCATGGAGCCCACAGCACAACAGTACCCTAGTTGATTACACTTGGAGTGTTGGTCAAACTCCATTTGGACCCTTCTCTGAAACATCATCCCTGTCCTTTATTCAGAGAGATGCAGCACGGAGGAATGTTCTGCTAACTTCATTGAACTACACCATTACAAGTGCCATTGATGTATTGCAGTCTATGGCTGCACATGGTGGAGACAGGAAGCTTCTCAAAGAAAGAAAGCATGTTGAGTTTGTTCAGAGGTGGAATTTGCTCAAGCACAAGCTGGAGAAGGTAGTTTCTGCCATCTCCCACTTCGATTTCGAGAAAGCCATGTACTTCCTGAGGTCATCAGATCATGATCTGTATGCTATACACACCTTAATATATGAGGCATCACAAAAGTTGGAAGCTTTACTTGTTTGTTTCAAGGATCCACCATTCCCATGGGCATCGGTTTCCCTGTTTGGTGTGTTTCTTTTTGGTTTCTGTTATGTCTATGCAAAGAGGGACAAGATCTTGAAAAGCAAGAGAAAACAGTTTTGAGAGTGATTTATATGTTGTAATAATGTATGGACATCTTTGTTTCCTAGTTACTTCTCTGGATATTTATGTCAAGATAACAGATTTGGTATTAGTCAAAGCACATACGCCGAGCCAGGTCATGTTCAGTATGGCCTCTACTTTCTTGTGGAAATGTCTGATCTCTAAGATTTCATGGTTACAGATTAGTATATGAATGTTAGTTTTTATCTCTAAGTTGTAGTTGATAACTTTTCATGATTTATCATGTAAAATTATCTTTTATGAGAATTTTTTTGTTTATATTAGCTATCAATCTACTTTGTGCAAAGAAAACACCGAGGATGTTCGCCTGCAAATGCCTACTGATGCTGATCTTGAATATTCTACCTAGATGAATTTTGGCAGAGGAACCATAGGAACAGATGGCATTGTTGCCTTTGACATATCAAAGTGAATGGACAGCACCAACTTGTTATATTTGGCTTATTATAGAGTTTGAATATCAGCAGGATCATGGCTTTTTTTTCTGTCTAAGATGCAGACATGATTAACTTCTTCAGATTAGTATGCTTTGTACTGCGACCAGCTCAATAGCATGGATGGATTAATGGATTTGCTGGCACAGGTTCGACTTTTCATGCATTGTCATCGTTCTTGTATATATTCAGATTTTTATAATCTGAAATATGTATAATATCTGAAAATTGGTATTCTTATTATTTTTGCACTTTTAGCATTAGGTGTCTGAAATAATTTTGTCTGAGAAACTTAGGTATAATATTGTCACAGTTTTGTCTCTAGTAATCTTGTTTTGCTATTTTTTATCAACTTTTCCACATATTTTTTCATTCACTGATGCTATTGTTTCTACCTTTAAGAGAGGTGCTAACTGTTGAATGTAGATAAGGTGATGTTTAGGTCTCAAAGGTCCATTTCCACACCCTTAGAAAGTCAAAAATGTTTTCAAATTTTATAGGTTTATTTTCAGGTATTTGTGGATTTTTTTTTAATACATCTTTCTAGATAAGCTTTATGAGTGTCCTGGAGTTGTATTCAAGCATATATGTTATTAATTTATTATTAGCTCACTAGAGATAGAATCGATACATACAGAACTTATTCAAGTATATATGTTATTGATTCAAGGCATATCTGGTGTACTTTTTATTTTAAACTTATCTCTTTTATTCAATATGTTGATCTCTTTTTTTTTTTTGTTATACTTTACCAATATGGTTCTTTTCTTGCTTCTCTTTTATAACACAACATTGTCTATAACACATACAATCCAATCACATATAACACAACATTGTCTATATTTAGACTAATTACATATTACCCCATATAGTTAGACCTCCTTAGCATCCTCGTCCTTAAGACTTAAATAGTTTACATTAGAATCCCTATAATTATGAAAGTAAAACATTTAGCTCTATTTATCCTAACATCGTCAGTTTTACCGACAAAAACATGAAAACAAATGGTAAAGGGATAATTTTAACCTTCTAGTTATTGGTGGTGAATGACGACTTCGTTAGGAGTCGCGAGTGACTGTTGTGGATGAAAAGAGCGGTGGTTAGAGGTGAGGGCCGCTCGACAACTACGTCGACGCAGATGCAAGCAGTGAAAGGATCACTTGAGTGGCTATTGGGGATGAGGAGAGCAACAACAAGATGTGAGGGTTGCTCTGCATCTGCACCGATGTCGACGCAGATGTAGAGTGGCCCTCACCTCTCACTACCGCTCTCCTCATCTACAACAGCCACCCGAGCGGTTCTTTTGTCGCTCTACATCTGCGTCAGCGTCGACGTAGTTGCCAAGCGACGAAAGAGCTGTTGATGCCGATGCCGAGCAACCCTTTCATCACTCAGCAACTTCATCGACGTTGACACAGATGCAAAGCAGCAAAATGACCGCTCATCGGTGTCAACATAGATGTAGAGCAGCATCGCTTAGCAACTGCGTCAACGTAAATGTAGAGCGACCCTCACCTTTCATCGTCACACTCCTCATCCACAACAGTCACCCGTGGCCCCCAAGTGGTATCGTCATGCTCCACCATCGACGTCATCCATCACCACAAATTGAAATATTAAAATTATTATTTTAATTTTTGTTTTCATGTTTCCGTCAATAAAACTGACGACGTTATGGTAAATAGAGTTAAATGTTTTACTTTTACAACTATAGGAATTTCAATATAACTTTTTTAAATTTAAAAATCAGAATGTTGACGAGGTCTAACTACATGGGATAATATGTAATTAGCCCTCTATATTTATCTGCATCGTAGATATTGCTACCATTCAAATTACTGATTTACAATGAAGCCTGTGCTCATGTTGCTACTGATTTACTACATGGGTGCAAGTTTTCTTGCTCCTCTACTTGTTATCTTGCTTTATGTTTCTTGTTCCTGTAGGCTGATGATGGAGAAACAGAAGATACTTCCTTCAGGTTATATGCTAGAGTCTGAGGCAGGAAGGAGTACCAGGGTGAACTTAACTGGAAGGAGTCTGTTGACCTTAAAATAAAAAGGATGAGATTTACTGTACTGGATATCTTCACTGCCAATAGCCTGACATTCTGTATAATTTTGATATCGCCATTTTTTGGTAGAATAATACTGTTAATATCATGCAACTATTTGTAATGTGGTGTTGAAGACTGAAGAAGCCTATAACAAAATGCTTGTTTGCATGAAACCTCCCACCAGCTATTGTCATGTGTGCATGCTTATTTCACTCTCAAAAGATGCGTGTATGTTTATTTGCATGAGGTTCCGATGTGAATGGCTCAACATGCCAATTTGTGGAAGTAGTTTCTCTTTGTCATATTATGATCATGAACTGATGATCGATCATATTAAGTGGACCGTACTACGAAAACACGGTGGCTTCTTGGGAGCCACATCATGAGCAGCTATTAAAGATAGAATACTCCTCACCGTAGCTATGCTTATTATTGAGGGTCTTCGAAGAGAGCTACGTCATGCCCTATCACCGATGCACAACCCCTATCGTCCGGTCTTACGATGCTGAGCGAATTAAATAACATTACACTATTATATATCAACCTTTTCTTCTTTTTAAATGGTTGGATGAAGACTTTTCTTCTCAACAACACTAAAAACAAAAGACAAAATCATACGTTGAACTGCAAGCAACTGCAAATGAATGCACCTCTCCACACTAAACTACTGGTCAAATAGATGCTCTAACTAATTAAAGCAACACTCCCACTCTCATTATATTGTTCTTACAAAGTATCTACCGAATTCAAAAAAGCGTAAATGCACAGCATACATTAGAGTAGAGTAGTAACAAAAGAGAAGGTTAGTTGCATGCTTCACAACAGTGGAGAGTCCAATATTGGTTTCGCAGGTTTACTTCATTCGGACCCTCCGGAGTCCATATTGGTGGAAGGACCTCCGCTCTTGTAATCAGCCATGGCCTCCCTGTACCGTTTAGTATCTGCCCTAGCCATCGACTCGTATGGTTCCTTCTCTTCAGCTGCAACGTAACAGGAAAGCATAAAACACAATCAATCAGTTAACCCTCGGATCTAAGAGCAGAATCTACAAAGGTTGTATCCATAATGGGAAATTGTGGCCTCAACAGATAGATAGTAACAGCAAACAAATCTCATGGTGGTTCCTGTGACTCTAGCGTGAAACAACTAGCTATCTTTTCGAGGGGCAGTTGCAGCATGGAACAAAAGACGGGGTGGACTAAGAAAAAGTTCATGATGTACCCAATGTCCTAATAAATCATTTATGATTACGTTAGATCATTCAAATAAAATATAGATCATTCATCATCATTTCTAAAAATGCATCCAATGTTCCGATGCTCAAGCATGAAACACTAGAAGAAAGACACGTTCAAAATGATGCATATCTAAGAAAACTTGCTGATAGTTTTGTGAATTATTCTAAAGCTCTATAACATCTCCTAGAAATCATGGGTGCAAATTGAGTCCTAAAAGCAACAGACATCAAGAACAATTGATACTGGACAAGCCAAACCTGTCATTTTCTTCCATCTCTCTCCAAGGGCCCTTCCAACGTCTGTAAATGACATCCCTGGATTGCCCTTCTTCAAATTCTGCAAATAGAAGTACAGTTGGAATAATAAGCTTATATGTCAAAACTATATTATGCTTGTTCACAAAGCTCAGTTTCCGCAACATTTGCAGAGATGAGATAACCAAACAAATCTACCGAATTCAAAAGCGTAATGCACACATACATTAAGTAAGAGTAGTAAACAAAAGAGAGGTTAGTGCTGCTTCACAACAGTGGAAAAGTCCAATTTTGTTTCAGCAGGTTGACTTCATTCGGACCCTCCGGAGTCCATATTGGTGGAAGGACCTCCGCTCTTGGTAAGCAGATCCATGGCCCTCCCTGTAACGTTTCAGTATCTGGCCCTAGCCAGTCGACTCGTATGGTTACCTTCTCTTCAGCTGCCAACGTAACAGAAAGCAGAAAACACAATCAATCAGTTAACCCTCGGATCTAAGAGCAGAATCTACAAAAGTTGTATCCATAATGGGAAATTGTGGCCTCAAACAGATAGAGAGTAACAGCAACAAATCTCATGGTAGTTCCTGTGACTCTAGCGTGAAACAACTAGCTATCTTTTCGAGGGGCAGTTGCAGCATGGAACAAAAGACGGGGTGGACTAAGAAAAAGTTCATGATGTACCCAATGTCCTAATAAATCATTTATGATTACGTTAGATCATTCAAATAAAATATAGATCATTCATCATCATTTCTAAAAATGCATCCAATGTTCCGATGCTCAAGCATGAAACACTAGAAGAAAGACACGTTCAAAATGATGCATATCTAAGAAAACTTGCTGATAGTTTTGTGAATTATTCTAAAGCTCTATAACATCTCCTAGAAATCATGGGTGCAAATTGAGTCCTAAAAGCAACAGACATCAAGAACAATTGATACTGGACAAGCCAAACCTGTCATTTTCTTCCATCTCTCTCCAAGGGCCCTTCCAACGTCTGTAAATGACATCCCTGGATTGCCCTTCTTCAAATTCTGCAAATAGAAGTACAGTTGGAATAATAAGCTTATATGTCAAAACTATATTATGCTTGTTCACAAAGCTCAGTTTCCGCAACATTTGCAGAGATGAGATAACCAAACAAAAAGACTAACAAGAAAGATCAATTTAATTCACCTAAGAACTGAAGGAAACAAACTAGTCCAACAAGAAAGATCAATTTACACAACTTACTTCTCTTTCAGCATTTGAGAAAAACATAAAGCCTGACATAGCCCGTTTTGGTGCATTAGGATCCTTCTTCCTCTTTGGCTTTCTCTTCTTTGAACCTTCTTCATCTCCATCTCTGCTTTTACCCTTAGCAGATGGTGCCTTCACTCCAGTAGCTTCCTTCTTGGAATCCTTAATGGAAGATTTCTGGGGAAAAATAATAACACTGCTTGAACAATCGAATAGAGAAATTCCAGCATATTACAGGACATCATTTTTTTGTACCATGCTAATAATCAACATCAAGCAGGAAAAAGTGAATTCAACATAATTATTACAAGTAAACATATAAAAATATACTTTCTCTTCTCCACTTTCACTAGCATCAGATTCCTCTTCCCCAGAATCATCTGTGGGTGATCCACCATCATCCTTTTCAACAACAAAATCTTCATCCTGCAGGGTAGATAGGAAGATTTAGCAACTGATCACAAGATATCTTTAACACAAGCATATATTTGATGCGACTCTATCCAAGCACCTCTTCATCACTTTCATCCCCAGCAGCATTCTTTATTCGTTCAAGATGTGGATCTACAGCATCATCGTCATCATCATGAAGAGCAGCAGCAACTCCATTGGTTGTTTGAGAACCTCCAAGATTCAGTATCTTCATACCCTTTGCCCTTCATGAAACCAAAAAGAGCCAGGTAACAAATCCAGACAAAGATACCAAAAAGATTATAGGAATGATGATTGAGGACCTACTTAATGAATTCGAAGAGATTATGATATTCGTTTCTCTGGATATTTCTGAAAAGATGCTCTTGATCATTTTTAAGCTTCACAAGGAGATCAAAATAGTGAGATGACACACTCGAACCTCCTGCGCCGTGCCGTTCAAATTCAACAAAGTCAATCTGCATACCCACAAAAAATCAGGAACAAACTAAGTTACTCAATAGAAAGAAGTCCAGATGTCCTGGACAATATCACAGGTCAGCCACTGGCAACTTGACTTGCTATCCGAAATTGGCAAAAATAAAAAAGAGGAATTACTAGCAACAAAAGATAAACAAATAATCAGATAAGAAAAACACTAGAGTCCCTATCTGCAAAAACCTATCTAAGTGTTTTGGACAAACAGATACAACAGAAGAATTCCAGTGTGCAAAAGCTTGGGCAGCACTTTGACTGATGGTGTCTAAATTTCATGTCCTATCATACCAATTTAACTAGCAGGGGAAATCACCAATGGAAAATGGCTTTAACTTTGTTAGTTGATTCCGTTCACCTTCTCTCCACCTCCCTTCTTCCTGACCTTTCCCTTTCTGCTCTACCTATCCTCCATCTCCACCACCCACCAAGTTCATCTCTGGCTCCGACCAACCCTTCCTCTCCATTTTCCGTCCTACTCTTCAATATATATCCATAGATGCACCTGTGATACAGCTCATCAAACTTCTAGCTTCTTTCACAAGATAGCATTCCACCTCCATGACAACCAGGGTGGAAAGAGAAGGGACAAAAAACTGGCACCTTCCACAAAGCAGCAAAAACCGAGAAAACTAAACCAATCAAAACTAATAAAAAGCTGGTTTCAGATTACAACCTGACTCAGTTGGATTTCTGTTCGGACAATAGAAACCATACAATTTGATCCAAATCTTAAAACACAATCAAACTGAATTGCATCTAATACACCGATAACGGACCATTCATCAATAGTGCAAACAGCAACATGACAACCCTGTCTACACTCCCCCTTTACCACGAGACCATTCAACCAAAAGCAAACCCTACTTGTTCATTATATAAAAATCTCATTGGAGAAAAAGATTGTCTTATCTTACATAATTAAACAATAAACAATTTAGATGCAAATTCTGCTTCGGACTTTGTCCAAAAATTAAACCAAAATAGGATAAAATACCAGGCCCAAATAACTGCTATTGCAGAAGAATAATAAATCCATAATCATTACCTCATCATGAAGAATGAGTGTTGGAGGTTTTGGAAGAAAGAAAAATCCCTTTTCAAGTGGATACAGCAAACCATCCTCAGCTTTAAGTGATGATTTCACTGCATATCCATCTTGACAACTACGAAAGGAACCTGGTCTGGTCACCTTGGCTCCAGATATGCCACGCAAGGTCTTAATGAAAACCTCATGGATTAAGCCCTGAAGGAACAAAAAGAAAAAAGAAGTTTAGGAAGAGTTGGAAGTATGATGTTGAGGAAAAAAAACAAAAAACAAAAGTGCAGCTTCCATAATGTAAAGTTGAGACATATAGCACAAGCAAGTGCACAGCTAGAGATGCAATGACGCATCAGATTTCACTAGACACAAACAACAGCAACAATGTGAGAGGAGGCTTACATCTCTTCAAATTCAAAAGTTTGTGACAGATATCGAAGAGAAAAAGTGGTTATCAGGACAACTTATAAGTGCTTTATTCCCAAAAAAGCACCACATCAAATAAATAATAGAAATACTTCATTCCTGAGCCAAGTCACAATCACCTTATAGGATGGTTCCAGCCTGTCCTTGAATCTGGTTGACAAGAGCTCCTCGCTTAGTAACAGGTCCTTCTCGACTACATATTCTGTTTCAAACTTTTAAACCAGAAAAAGAAGGCACAACAGAATTTAATAAAAATGATCATGATGGAAACACAATAGTAACAGCACAGTGCAAATACCTGAATAACTATATGTGGATATAAAGTTTGTCCTTTCCGAATTGGTGGGTCAAGAGTAATTACAACAAAGGTATGGGGTTGGTTGGACTGTGTAGAAAAACAAAGCAACTAAGATTAAATATATTGCAGAAATCCGGTTGTTAACCAAAATTAAGTTGTTCCTCACCAAGATTATGACTATCAAAAGACACTACTGAATTAAATAACGGATTTCTATAAAACAAACATATTTACCTTCGGAAGTAGGAAAAGCCGGACAATACTGGCATATTGAATTTTAAAATCATTAGCCAATCCCTGAAGCCGCATGAATGAAAGGTGAAGCTCCACACTGTGTCGCCCCCTGGAGATACAAAGATTAAATCAGTTTCTGACAGCATATGTATGAAGAAAAAATGAAGAAATTCATGAGATGAATGTATGGACTAACCACTAGTAACCAACATAATGGAAAAAGCAAGAAAAATGTTTAAAGATGTTACAAACTGATTCACTAGTTGGCTTTGTACCTGGGCGTGAGGATTGCAATTCCTTCAAATGTAAGAAACGGTTCTTCAGACGAGCCAACATCCGCCAATGAGACTATTTTATCAAGGAAAACCTAAAATATATACAGATTATTGGATTGTAGGGGCAAATTCCATAACTGGACAAACAAACAGAACACAAGCAGATGTTACCTGAGCTGGAGGACGGTTTTCATCACCAACGAACTGTGTATTGGAAGTAGGTATGTGAAAACTTAAATCCATCAATGAATCTTTCTGAAATCAGGAAGAGAAAAATTAGAAGCTCATTGCTAGATTTTTAGGAAGAAAATTACCAATAGTGTCTTAACACATTAAACAAGTCCAATAGCTTGGACATATTTTTTTATTGTCAACTCAATTCCAACTATCAACAAATTTAGATAAAATGCAATCTTCTAGAAACTTTAGCATTGTGAGGTCCACTAGGACCATACTTCGGTAAATAACAAGATGTTTACTTATGACACTAAATAAAGGACTACATTAACATCTACCGAGTCAATGTATAAAAAGTAATTTAATATGGTCTTGATATCACTTTTCCCTTTCATCCAACAATTTACGGGGTGTATAAGAAACCTGGGTCTACTTATCTTCCCAAGTTCGCCTGAGATTATCTTACATAATTTCTGTTTCCAGAATGAGACATCAAATTTAAGCTTCAGTATTCTGCTATTCACAAATCTAGTCCAGGACCATCAGTTCAGGAAGAATCAAGCTATCTCAATCAAGGCTCAGATAACTTTCACTCATAAATCTTAGTCCAGGACCATCATCATAAAGAAGTCTTTCATTTTCAATATTCAATGTTTCAGCTAATTATTTTTCCCCTTCATTATACCATAGTAACTAGAATGATGATGGCCAATGTGGCACTAATAACGAAGAGTAAAATTTGTTGACATGTCATATGGATGGTGCAAAGGAACATACTGCTAGGCCATACACGCGATTCATACATCACAAAATTATAACTTCATCATCAACAAGAACAAATTAGGTTTTGGAATCCATTTTCTTACTGCAGGAACATAAATTAATATTACAGGCAAGCAAACAAAACTAAATTTAAAAAATAAGACACGATCTGCAGGATTATCGGAAATCAGTCAGCTTAGTATTTTTATCAGTCAGAACCACACTCAAGGTTTTCACTAGTGATCCTAAGATTCCTAAACATATATTGATGACTACCTCAGTTGCTCCTGTAGTATCATCAACATGGAACTCCATGTAGACATCTGTTTTTCCCTGAAGCTGGGTTTGAGCAACGTCTGCTAAAGAAACCTCAAATGCTTGCTTTGAGCCAACTAAGAAGGTGAGCATATTCCCTGTGATGCAAATAACATAATATCTTCAGGATGTTGGGGACAACAAAGCAAACAGTAGCAACTGTAATTTGTACTCTAACCACCTTATCTCATAAGTTGGTAAATATCTACTACAGCTCATAACAAGCTTCATGTTATGGAAAGGGAACACTAAAATGTTCATTTGGATTCTGATCATAAGGTAGTATCATCCATACTGGAAGCAAACAATCATGTCAGTATGACATATCTTTAACGGCATGAGAAGATTTACAGTAAAGAGGTATCATCATCTTATTTCTGCTGATATGGGCATGAGAAAGTTTTTGTTTATGTTTCAAGCAATGGCATGAACCCTACAATAAATGGTATGAAAAGACGATGACGCTTAGCAGTTGCAATCGCAAGAACAATTTATTGAGATATGAACAGTAGCAACATATAGGTATTATTATCTCCAGCCAATCATATACTACTTGCATTTGTTGTGGTAGTTAATATTTATGCAAGACAATGATAATAACATCAATATGCCGTAACAATGCCAAAAAACCCCTAGCATGAGGGGCATCATACTGGACTGTGCATTCTGGTTGCTGCAAGCAACATATGAATAAGACGCCAAATAGTATTTGTAACGAAACCTATAGCACATCTCAAATCAAAGGTAGTGAAAATGTACAGGTGGGTACTAACATTAGATATTTTCATCTTCAACCAATCATTAAAACACTAACCATTTTCAGCATTTGTAGTGATTGTTGTCAAAATCTGAGCTACAAAAGGATAAAGGTACCAGATGTGATGCCAATACCAGGCTACCACTAGCATGGCAGACACCACAAAGAACTGTGCATTCAGCTGGTTTCCTAACAGCATGGTATGCACTTGATATCAAAACAGCATAGCAGCGCTCAAAACCAAGGTGCTGCATATATTCAATTCAGCTGTTTTCATGTGATGTTCTTAACAATGTTATGTTGCTACTGAATTGTTTAAAATAGAAAAAGTTAATAAACATTGAAAAAAAAGACCTGACCAGGATTCTAACCTGTTCAATACCAAGTGATATTCCACAATTAGAAAATATTTACCCTCAGGTAACCAAAGGAAAACAGAAACAAGCACCAAAACGACACGATCAGTAACATAACCAGATATCCAATTCTACTCCTAACAGGGCAAATAATAACCATCAATAAATTCAGAATAAATAACAGCCCTTGAAACTAAATGAAGTTGCTCAGCATGGTTGATCATGGTTATGAGAACAGGACCCAAAGTTCTCCAGGCTCCAGCTGTATTTCAACTGATAATTTTGTGCACTAATGTAACACTTAAACAATCAAACATAACACAGAAAGCTGATATTTAGTGGAGTGTGAGAGAGAAGAGAGGGAAGGCAGCAGCAAAGGGACTAATTGGATTTGCTGGGAGCAAAAGCATGCCAAAGAAAAAAAGATAAATAAATAACATACAGTCGGTTGTAGTGACCACAAAAAGTAATTGTGATCAAGATTATTTTCAATCGTTAAAAAGAGAAGAAAACTAACCGTTTATATCAATTTCACCCCAGTTATGGCCAGTGACAGAAAGTTGCTTCTCTTCTGGCGTTAAGCCTATATTCTTCTGTATGTAATTTGTCAAGTTGCTGACATCCTACAGCACAATATTATAACAAAAACCAATTATCTGCAAGGTCATCAAAAACTATTTAAGTGTAATAAAGAAACCAACCAGTCCACTGCAAAATCAGAAAAACTACAACTGCAATGTATCATATACTAGCAAAGCACCAACTAGGAAAAATTTTCATGACATACAATGTGACAACACTGAAACTCTAATATTATTTTGTTTTATATTTGGTGAATCTGGCTGATTAGATGATTGCTCATTGCTTTTGATCATTGACAACTACAAATAAGGTTAACATGAAAGTCATAGGCTGAAATTAGTGCATGAGCACACCAAGCCAACAAGTTACCTACAAAATGGCATGTTTCCTGTACTGACTGAGTTTACAATTCCAATTTACCAATTGATATAACACTTCTGTATAAAACTTCTTAAAAGCTTACAAGGAGCTAGTCGTAGCATAACCGCAAACACAAGAGGACTTACCAGAGCCAAAATATATTAAAGGAAAAAGAATTAAAAAGGACAAGAAAGAATTTAAGGCCCTGAACTTTGTAAGGTGTAAGAGAACCAACACCTGTTCACGAAATCCGATGAACTTGTAAAACAATCCATCTTTAAGCCTAACCCCAAGTTGATACGCCCTGGGAACTTTCATCCAGGTAACTCGAGCAATATCTGCCTTGTCGACATCAATAATCTTTCCGCCACCTTGCTTTCTCCATGCAATCCCACCTGCGTGCACCTTCAGTTGCCCAGGGTTCTGCGGTCACAACACACCAAAATAGCATTCAGCAGGGTTTTTTGACATAATATGCCACCACTGACAAAAACTACATGAGAACTAAAGTTTATCATATTATAAAAATAAAAATGTGATTTTTTTACACCCATCTATAATGAGCTTTGCATTTCGTATAATCTGTCAGACCAACAAAAAAGAAGTGCCAACAGCATTGCACATCAGCTGTAAGCACTAGGGGCTCACGAGCGTATTAGCCATCCAAAATGTTTCATAAACCTAAGTTGTGTATTTTTATTGATTCAATTTGTGTAATACAGATATATCAAAGCTTCTGACTGATGGGTACTAAAAGGACCTGAGCCTTCTCGTTTATGTTTATAAAGTGGAAAACGGCGAAGGAAATGGGAAAATTCAGAAATATTTGTTAGGAAAGGATCAAAAAGGCCAAATGAAATAAAATTCACAGGACAAGGGAGAGAAAGGACGAAAAACGTTCAATTTCTAACAACTAAACATGAAAAACCAAATGGTCAGCTGTTATTTTTGTTTTCTTCTTCCAACGGATGCCAGAACAGACCCAATAATGCATCATAAATAAGGGTTACCAAACGAAGAAATCAAGAACGAAAACTATGACAGAATAATAACTTGCAGAAAACATCATGGCATGTCTCGGAGCTCAAAGAGAAGCAAACTCAAGAAACAAAGTCTCCATCCGCAGTCGACCAATCGAAACCCTAAAACCATTACCGACGCAAGAAGGTAACTCGATATCCGACTTCCCCCCATCGTAAAACACACGAGTGAAGACGCCAAAGTAAAACCCTAGCATCGAGAAAATAGAGAGTAATCATCAATACAAAACACTAAACTCCTCGGCGAAAAACCAAAATGAGAGCTCCGGAAACGAACCCCTCGAGTCTCGAGAAGGAATCACTCACGAAACGGGCCGAGATCCTAAACCATCCGAAAATCCCAAAAAAAAAATCGCCCAAATAAATAGACGCGAGGAGAGCGGCGAAGAAAGCAGGAAAACACAACGAGCGACTAGGTATTGTCCTTACGGTTCCACCGCGTCCTCCGAGGAGGATGTTGTTGAAGAGATGACCGTCCGTCATCGCTCTCGATCTCGGGGAGAGGCGGTCCGAGCGCTCGACCTTCCCCAATATCTATTCCCCTCCCCTTCGCTTCGCCCGCCCTCGGTTCCCTCTCGAGGCCTCTCGCTCTACACTTCCTCCGCTGATCCGTGCATTTATCGTAGCGAGATGATGCGAGCTCGAGGCGGTAACGACCAACGCAGGGCCCATCACGACTCCGCACGGTAATCGGGCTTCAATGTGGGCCTAAATGGGCCCGATAAATTAGGCCTAACATGTGAGCCTAAATGAGCCCAATAAATTGGGCTTCGATATTTAGCCCAATCAATCATATGAGATCCCAAGCAAATAAAGTCAAAGTTGAATACAGCTTTGGGTTGAGAACACAATGTCAGTGAGATGATTAAAACGATTTGTGGGAGTACGAGTGAATTAGACGTTTCCAACCTAAGAAAAAATATATAGTGGATACAAATTTATTTATTTCTATATCAGATCGGTCTTGAATTCGGTGTCGGAGGAAAAGAATAGTTATTAACACCATGTAGGATTTGATAGAGGTGAAATCTTATTCATGCAAAATCGGTCCATTCAGTGAAATTAATCCATAAATATTTTTTATTAAAAAATATCATTGACGATCAATTTGACGTGATTTGAACCCTTACGTATAAGATTTCTCAATATACCTTCAAGATACAAAAAATTGAGCTCTCAAGGTATCACTTGCATAAAAAAAATCAAGAAGAGAGATTTTTCGACATGTTTTGATGTCTAGAATAATAATCCAAGATATACGAGTGTAAAAATAATTGATCAAAAAATTATAACCTCCACTTCGTTTTATTGAATACAAGCTATTATATTTGGTCATAAATGAACATAATATTTTCATAAAATATTTTATGAGGATATAGTCTCTTAATTTTTTTAAATAATTATCTTTTTATCTTTTACCAATACGGGCAATAAGAGAGGATAGGTAAAAGATAACCTTTTTTTTCACTCAGGATATCATGTGATAACTAAGTATCGAACGACAATTAGTTGACAATATACTTTCTATCACTTTCTCAATCTTTTCTCATAAAACTAATTTATGAAAGTACAACTATTGCTCATTCATTACAAATCATAGTATGGACAACTGAGGTGGGTCGCTTTCAAATTGAATTAAAGTATGCATCTTAGGAATCGAATTAAATGAATGCATGTGCTTCGATTGTTGGATCTAACGTGAAGGATTCGATCTATTTAATCCAATGGTTTGTAAACGATGGATGAAACAGAGGAGAAAGAGCCGCACACATGCATATAGACATATATCAATTGCCTAAGATTACTTTGGGGTCTTCCTTGGAAAGAAAGTACATCGCATGCATGATGGCACCAAAAGAATACATGTGCCATCCATCTTGGTTAAAGGCCTAACTTTAGGCAGATGGACCCACACGGATGGTGGCTTCTGATTGGGTCAAGTCCTCCACGTTGACTAATCGTGTGAAGTGGACTCGGACCAAACAAACTCGGACTAGATAGAGTGTAAGCGTTAGTCAAAGATAAAGACTTGTTTGTGTAGGTTTATGTGCATCTCAATTGGCATACAAAAGCATGGTTTGCGTTTCCTTTTTGTTGCACGAAAGAGCTCCCTCTATCTTCAACCTTCATCTATTCAATCCTTAATGATCACTGTATTCTTTGATATCATCAGCTCAAGCAATCTACTCTCCTATCATAGGATTCTCTGTGTCTTATAGATCTCCTCTTGAAGAGTATGTAACGAAAGATAAGGATCTCAATCGTCTTCAGTGGGGAGAGAAGAGAGAGGTCGGCAGCGAGTGCGCCATTGCGGTCCGTTCACTACTGGTCTCCGCGAGAGCCGTGGCACGTGAGACGAACACGTGGGTAGGCTGTCGAAGCCGAAGGCACAGCCCCCGTCCCCGCTTCCCTCTCCTGCAGCCCGCGGCTCTTCTTGCTGCTTCCCAAAAAGCTCCGAGGAACCTCAGACCTCATCTTCCCATCGCTAAGTGTTCGATCACGAGTCACGTCCACCCATCTCCTTCTCCCAGCAGACACAACATTTGCCGTTGCAGAAACGGACCAGCTTTTCTTTCATGCACAGCTTTGATGCGCGTCGCCGTTTTGCATGCCAACTCTGAGCTTCTTCTCTGTGTCTGATCCTTTCTGCTGCTTTTGCACGGCTTCAGTAGATCACTGAACGCTTAATCGTATCGTTAAAGATGGGATTTTTAACGCGTGACTCCTTCGCTTGCCTCTGCGCCGCCGTCTTGGTTGTCTTCCTCGTCTCTCCCCCTTCGGCGGCCCAACCGCTGTCCCCATCCCAGTACAAGACGCTCCTCCGCCTCCAGCGCCTCCTGGAGTACCAGCCGCCGCTCGCCGGCTGGTCCAACGCTACCGCTTTGTGCTACCTCCCCGCCTCCCCCTCCCTCTCCATCTCCTGCTCCGGTGGCCGCGTTACCGGACTCTCCATCGTCGGCGTCGCCGACCGGCCCCTGTCAGCCAACTTCTCCTCCGATTCCTTATTCACCACCCTCACCAGGCTCTCCGGCCTCATCACCCTCTCCCTCGTCTCCGTCGGCCTCTGGGGGCCGCTCCCCGGCAAGGTGGACCGCTTCTCCTCGCTCCAAGTCCTCAACTTGAGCTCCAATTACTTCTCGGGGACGATCCCACCGGAGATCTCCAACATCACCAGCCTCCAAAATCTCTGCTTGACCGGGAACTCCCTCAACGGGACGGTTCCTGACCTCAGCCCCTTGACGACTCTCACCGAACTGGACTTGTCGGGGAATCACCTCGGGCCAGAATTCCCCTATGTGAGCAGTAGCCTCGTCAGCTTACTCCTTCAAAACAACAGCTTCCACGACCGTCTCCCGCCTCGACTTGCATCCTTCGGCCACCTCCAGAAGCTGGATTTGTCTTCCAATCATCTCCATGGATGGATTCCTGCGTACTTGTTCTCGTTACCGTCAATGCAGTACCTCGACTTGTCTGGCAACAGGATGACGGGAGAAGTTCCGGCGAATTTGTCCTGCGGCAGCCAGCTCGCATACGTTGACATCTCAGACAATCTTTTGGTGGGAGGTCTGCCTTCATGCATCCAAGCGAATTCCTCGAACCGAGTAGTACTCAGCTCAGGGAACTGCTTGAATTCAGATGATTTCGAGCTCCAGCATCCGAATTCTTACTGCAATCAAGGCGCGATGGCCGCGATTTTGCCTTCGGCAAATAAAATCAGTGGATCCAAGAGCAAGCTGGGCCTTATACTTGGCATTGTCGGGGGAGTCGTCGCTGGTGCAGTGCTGATTGGATTACTGGTCTTCTTGCTGTTTAAGAAGATAAGAACAGAGGATGCAGAGGTCAGCACCTTTCACACACCCACTGCAGGGAAATCTCTTATGCAGGTTGCTCCAAGAAGTGCAGCTGAAGCAAGTAAGAAGGATTTGTGTGATCTGTTTTCTTCTTGTGTTGCATGTTCACTGTGTTGTCGATTCAGTTTCTATTCTGATCTGATCGAAACTCGCTGATGCCAAATTTTGATCCTTTTTGAAGGGCACATGTCTCATGCAATGCGAATAGGGACTCTTGGGCTAATGCCGTATCATGTTTTCAGTATGGAGGAGCTTGAAGAAGCGACTGATAGTTTCGATTCATCAAACTTGATCGAAGATGGTCCTCGAGGACAGGTATCGATTTTGAACCTGCTGCAAAAAAAATCAGTTAATTTTGTATCAAATAATAACAAACTCAAGCTTGGAACAATTCTCATTGTTTACCAGCCTGCTTGCTCTGATTTTGCCTTCAGAATGTATCGGTAAAAACTATCATTTGCATCTTTTGCGGTCCAAATTTTGGTTCTTGTCCTGTTCTTTTTTTTCCCTGCTGAATGAAACAACTGAGGATCAATGAAGATGACTGGTTTTTCTGTCTCCTGTAGTTAAAAACACTAAATCATAGTGCATGCTGCCATGCTTTCATCTGCAAAGATATTGTTTCTAAGGCACATAATCTGTAAATTATTTAAGCTGTCAATAAAACAAGTTACAACACACATAAGTGCTAAATACTTTGTATATCCAAAGACGAAGGACTCAGTTCCCTGATTACAAAATAATGGTAAATAAGAAGTCATAACAAAATCAGTCTGCATCTATGTGAAAGATGAATAGCAGCTTTATATGCAGAACTTTCCGCAATAATATCTTTCAAAAAAGCCAAGGCAATAATAATTCATTTGGAAATCCTAGATGAAGACATCTGTTATCAATATGTGAACAATTTTAAGTCAAATAAACCTCATAATTTATGTGGATATTTTTTCACCAAGATTGGACCTTAAGAAGGTTGAGTGTCTCTATTATCCATGGGATGCACTCAAATTATTTCTAGCAAAAGACCTCATAGGCAATAAAAGGCCCTCTACCAGGTAGAAACATGAACCTGATCATTTCGTATACATCATTTGCTATAAGTTTAGCTTGTAAGGTTTCATTTTTAAGAGAACCCAAAGATATCTATCGCAAGGCTATTATACAGTGCTGCAATCTATTATGGAGTCTGTTTAATGGTTCCCTCTCTTAAATGATACACATTGGTGATGGAGATGATAAATACTAAATTTTTCCAGCATTCAACATTTCCATTTCATTTTTTCACTTTACTTCTTGTTATATGAATGATGGAAGAATCCAAATAACAACCTGAAAAAATTTTTTTGCTGAACTCTCTAAACTGTGAATGTGTGTATTCTCAGTCTTACAAAGGTTGGCTCTGGGATGGCTCTTGCATCGTCGTTAGATGCCTGAAATTGAAACAAAAACTTTCACGACAGAGCCTACTTCAGTATATGGAAATTGTCTCGAGGCTCAGGCACCGTCATTTAGTCAGCATTGTCGGACATTGCATTGTTAGCAGCCAGGATAGTGCTAACACTATGGATACCATCTTTCTTGTATCTGAGTACATCAATAATGGAACTCTGAGAGATGAACTTAGTGGTAA
Source organism: Musa balbisiana (assembly GCA_004837865.1). Classification (NCBI taxonomy): domain Eukaryota; kingdom Viridiplantae; phylum Streptophyta; class Magnoliopsida; order Zingiberales; family Musaceae; genus Musa; species Musa balbisiana. Next base: position 30,266,600 of record CM017189.1, read on the forward strand.
TAGCAAAGGCAAAGTTTCTCTTGATTTCTATGAGGTTCATGTTGAAACTAGAGGATTTCATTACTATTGTTTTATTAATGACTTGTGCAGAATGGAGAAAGCACGAAACAATGAAATGGCCGCAAAGAGTGTCAGCTGTTATTGGAGTTGCTAGGGGAATCCAATTCTTACATACTGTTGCAGTTCCTGGTATTGTTGGAAATGATCTTAACATGGATAATATATTGTTGGATCAAACTCTCACCACGAAGATTAGCAATTACAATCTTCCAACACTTACAAATTTCAAAAACAACAGGGTAATGCATCAATGATTCCAGCTGCAGTTGTTCGATTATGTTCTGTGTTTTAATTGTATCTGAGTCTCTATCTTTGATCTATCAGGTAGCCTGTGAAATCCCTTTGACTAATGCAGCTGATAAGGGAGATCTTGGCAGGTAATATATCTTGTCCGAATGATTTCAACCATAGTACATGCGAAGATTCATTTCAGCCAATATATGGTCATCTTGTTAAAATCCTAAATAGATTGAATCTAAAATTTTCTTTTCTGATCTTGCGGTATATGCAGTGTGGAGAATGGTGAAAAAGAAGATATTTATCAGCTTGGACTCATTCTTTTAGAGGTTATCACAGGGAAATCAGCAGGGTCTAAAAATGAGTTAGATTCTCTCAGGCATAAGGTAAAAATGGACTTCTCCTCTGACTTCAGTTGAACATAAAGAAAAGGAAAGAAAATGAATGTCTAATGTATCACCCAAAAGATAATATCTACATAGGTATCGGAAATGAGTGTTTAATTTTAATGGCATCTGCAAAAAAAAAAAATTGTTTGCTGTTAAAATGATCAGTAAATAACATGTCAACTGTGGCAACTTATCATATAGCACATGAACTACTTGTTTCAGCTTCAGAAAATTTTAGTAGAAAACCCAGCAAACCTGAAAGGACTCATGGACCCTGCAATTCGCGAAAGTTCTGCTCTCGACTCCTTAAGAACAGCAGTGGAAATATCCCTCAGTTGTACATCCAGAGATCCTAAGCAGCGCCCATCGATCGATGATGTGCTATGGAACTTGCAATACTCTGTGCAGGTCCAAGATGGCTGGACAAGCAGTGAAAGGTTAGACATCCAAATCTAGTTCCGGAACTGACTTCCTACTCTTCATTCTCCGGTGGTGATACAGAAAACCTGGTGTTATCTGAACACAGTGGTATGATGATTTGTATATTCACATGAGCAACTTATATACAAAATAAGATTGCATTTGTACATTGTGTGATCAAGTTGTTCAAATATATGAGAGCTTTGCTGAAGGTATACATTATAGCATTCTGTATCTCAAGTGCAGTTCAAAAGTGTTCTTACCATGGAGTAAGGTCACTAGTATCATTTCTTTTATATGCATTAGCAAAACAATATAATCATGAACGTGCTTTGAACAGTGGACTATAATATTCTGTCAGCTAAGTGCATTTACTGAACTCAAAGATACCAGTGACAATGATCTTCACAGTTTGATCAGATGAAGATGGCTGTTTCTGAAAGAAGAGGATGTTCATAGCAAACATGAAGCCTTCAAAATATGCAACCTGATATTGAGTTTTCATATTTACCAAAAAAAAGGTTCAGTTTTCAATGTATCATTCTAGTTCACAATGGAATTCATTTTAACATGGAAAACCACAAATATTTCATTTGTAGCACATGTGATCTCATCATAATTGTTTTTTCTACCCACATATCTTGTCATTCTTTTTCATATAGGGGGACAACTTCTAAATCCTAGAAAATCAGCTTTAATGATTGGCCACAGAAGAATCCAAACTTTTCCAATAATCGCTTCTTTGGTGTTAGTTTTAACTATGGATCCACATTTCCATGTGAAGAAAAAAAAAAGAAGAAAAGATCGAACATCTCCAACTTATGACTGTACACAAGTCTATATGTTGCTGTCATATTTCAGTGTGTTGGAAAGGTTGTCAATGTCTAAATAAGAGTTAGCAAATGTGTCCATGGAATGTATGAATCAGTCTTTGAGATGCAGATATAGCTGTAGGAGGTGATGAGGTCCAGAAGACAGACATGTTTACAAGGGCCGGAATATAAATTCAAGAAAATCTGTGGGTCAAGAAGGAAAAATTTTCCTCCTTGGAACACCATTTAAATTTGATTTATCAAGCTGCTTATTTTGGTGAAGCAGCCCTCCCAAACTCAAATTCCATTTGGTATCAATTGTTATGAGCCTATAATCACATAATTTTTTATACATAAGGATCATTGGATCTACCAAAGAAAATAAGTAAGATAGTACTACTGCTATCACATTGAAAACAAATGACATCAGGGCAAGTACATCAACAGCTATATTTTCTAGTGTCATAAGGATCATTGGATCTTCCAAAGAAAATAAGTAAGATAGTACTACTGCTATCACATTGAAAACAAATGACATCAGGGAAAGTACATCAACAACTATATTTTCTAGTGTCATAAGGATCATTGGATCTACCAAAGAAAATATGTACTCCTACTATCACATTGAAAACCAATTATTTGAGGTTGATTATATGGATCTTTTCTCACCAAACAGAGTCTTATAAAAAGTCATATCCATATTTAAATTATAAATATTTTAAGTCCTTATTTATATTTTTTTAGTAAAATATTTTTGGATCTTACCCTTCCTCTCATCCTACCAAGGTTAAGATGTTCTTTACCGATCAGTGGTTACCGAACAAAGATGAAAGGTTCATGCATGCCCTGCGGGAGATAATGAGATTTAACCCAACAAAGTAAATACAGTATCGAAGTAAAGTACGTACTTCAAGAAATCTCCGATGCTCTCTTTCAGCACACCCTCCAACAGAATCATCAGGAAATCAACCTCCGCCTGTTCGACGAAATGCCAGAACCGGCAGTTAGCCAAGGATCAGAAACCAGAAGCCGCAAGAAACGGAGCCGCAAACCTCGACCAACCTTGGGGCGGCGCCAGTTCTCGGAGGAGAAGGCGAAGACGGTGAACGCCCGGATCCACCACCGGGACGACGGGTCGACGATCTTCTTGAGGGCGCGGTACCCAGCCACATGCCCGGCCAACGTCGGCAGATCCCTAGCCCTCGCCCACCTCGAATTCCCGTCCATTATCACCGCCACGTGCCTCGGCGGCGATCCCACCTTCAACGGTGACGGCAAAGAAGCTTCTTCCTTCCTCCGCCGCTGCTGCTGCTGCTCCTCCTCCTCTCTGGCCGCCGCGACGTCTGCCGGAAGCGCGCCAACGGGGGAGGCGCTTAGTAAAGGAGAGCCGCGAGAGGTGTGGGAAGTTGAAACCAAAGAGTTGTTTGTCATATTTCTTCCTCTACTATTAGCACGAAGAAGAGGAGGAAGAGTTGAAGTATATATATATATATATATATATATATATATATATATATATATATATATATAGAGAGAGAGAGAGAGAGAGAGAGAGAGAGAGAGAGAGAGAGAGAGAGAGAGATTCTAAGAAGAAAGTCAAAATTTTATCTTTTTTGGTTTATTCTTTTATAGCACATATTAATGACAACGTAACATTCGACATTCGTTACCCCTTATTATTATTTGTTATCTTCATTTATCATTCTCATCTATTGAGTCATTAATAAAGCTTTGTCATTATTATCGTTAACCTTGATTGAGGAAAGACGATAGTTATATTGGGGTTTTCTTTTATCTTCTCCGGTATAGCCCATTGTGCTAAGTGTTATTTAAGCTTTCTTCCCAAATTAATATACTCCTTTAATTAAGTAACAATAAGGGGCAAAGGCATTTAAGAAATAATAACATTGGTGTTGATTATAGTGAAGATGAATAACGGGTTTTAGTAATCGATAAAGGCAAAATTGTAACTGATAAATAAAGACAAGAATGTGCTCGATAATATTAAATGAAAACGATGATGAAAGTGACATATGAGAGAGCATTGATAGCGATGGATAGAAATGATGGGCAAAAGTTAGTGATAATATTATTATTATTTTAAATAAGAGGTACTATGTACTAATAAACCAAAAGTAAAAGCTTTTATGGGTAAAAATTTGAGGTTTTTTTTATTAAATTACTCATATATATATATATATATGCCAATCAATTAACTTAGTGGTTTCTAAAAAAATAAAACTAGATGTTAATATCATTTTTATTTTTTAAATAGGCATCTCCCTCTTTATCTTTTGTTCTGTCTCTCTCATTTATCGATCAATCCTCTTGACTTCTCTCTTTCATTCGTTGTCTCTATTGTCTCTCTCTTTCAATAATTATTTTCATATTTCAAGAATCAAGATTATATTCAAAAGAAAAAAATAATATTAATATTAAAAAAAATATAAATATCCATGTAGATATAACTGAAACAAGACAACCAAACATATATAAGTTCATATAAGTTTTTCTTTTTTTTTTTCCTTGATGGATTCAATGCCCTTTTTTAATGATATAAAATGCTCTTTAAATCATAAATAATTTCTTACCTAGAAAAAAAAAGTAAGCAACAGTCGTATACTCGGTGAAGAGTTTATGTGCTTTAAGAGAAAAAAATCAGAAAAAACAATTTACAAGAAAAAAAAAATTGATTAAAAATTCGTCCAATCGAGAATCCATCATCAAAGCTGCATCACTCCCTTCGGTTCATTCATTGTGGACAAGAAAAGTTGACTTGACCTCACAGTGGAAAAGTTGTTTGTACGTCTTATCACTTTCAATTGTCGGATCCGACAAAAGCTAACGTGGGTACGAAAGTACCAAAGAAGTACAACCACTCGTAATCCACCGCAAATACGTCGACACTTGTTCTATCTGTCCTTCCAATCATCACTCCATCAACCACATCTTCTTCAAATATATTTTATTTATTAAGAATTTTTTATTCATCATACAATCAATTTTTTTGACAATCGATTGAATGGATCGAAACTCTCATGCACTTTTTTTAATATTTTAATTAACTAAAATATTAAAATGATAGGTAAATACTGTAATTAACATCTTTATCATCATATGGATCGAAGTACTCTCCTTGTTAATCAAGTCTTATTGATTGTCCTTCAACCTAAAAATAAGTAATCTACATCATCCTAGTAATCTTCTTTTATTTGATGGTTTTTGTTCCCCTCCTTCTCACTTTATAGGAGTTAATTCAGCGATACAAATAACAATACCATCATATATCTTTCGACGTAATACTATTTATTTTTCTTAAAAAATTTAGCTCGTAATAAACTAATATATTGATCAAGTTTTACCCTTTGTTATGTTAAAATATTTATTTATGATGAGATATATTTATTAAAAATTAAGCATTTCAAATTTTATCCCATAAATTTTTATATTATTTTACTTTAATAGAAGATGTTTACATCCGAAACATTAATATGATATTAATATAATGAATCAACCTATAAAAACTTATGAATCTAAGTCTTCATCTAATAATATTTTTTAAAAATAATATGAGGTTGCAAGATCAAAACCTGCCTTCGTTTTGTAAAGAAAAAAGTTTTATGACCTTTTAACCTTCGTGCCACGAATGAAAAATAAATTAAATAATTTGAAAACTCAAAGTTCTCATTTTGTAAGTTAGGGCAATCAGAAATATACAAGTATCTATGGCCTATAAAATTCGTGTTAGATCCTATTCATATCATCCAATTGAGAGGAAGCATATTTCCCGTTGATCTATGTAGAATATCTTAGGTAATTGTCTTTAAATAATTCAACTATTGGCCTCAGAACATATAAGCACCAGTGGTCTAGTGGTAGAATAGTACCCTGCCACGGTACAGACCCGGGTTCGATTCCCGGCTGGTGCATATAATACTTTTCGTGTGACTCTAAATTAATATAGATTTCATAAAGGATGCACTAACACCGAAGCACCAGTGGTCTAGTGGTAGAATAGTACCCTGCCACGGTACAGACCCGGGTTCGATTCCCGGCTGGTGCATATAATATTTTTCGTGTGACTCTAAATTAATATATATACTATAAAGGTTGCACTAACAATGAAGCACCAGTGGTCTAGTGGTAGAATAGTACCCTGCCACGGTACAGACCCGGGTTCGATTCCCAGCTGGTGCATTTAATTTTGTTTCTTTTGTGAATTATCTACTCGTAGTAATTAATATATGCTCTATTTGCTCATTGGTTGGGTGATTTATTTTAGTTTTAATGCAACCATCGCAATTTGCATCCTTTAATTAGTTTTAATACAACCACCCAAACATTCCATGGCATTCTTATCACGTCTAATTCGCTCTCCGACCCACACGCAGACTTCTCTTCGATTGGAATCGGGACCCACATTAATAGCTTCAACGCTTGGAATTACGATTGTAGTTAAGAGTCGGGTAAGTCGGGCGAGGGTGTGGAGTTCGGACTTTAAAGCAAAGGATTTAATGCAAAACATTCACTAACCTACCCGGGTTTCGACTTCTTTGTGATTAGACTCGGGACCCACAGTAACATCTTCGACGCTTCCAATCACGCAAGGGTGTATACCACGAAATGGTTAGATCCTTGTGATTAGATCCTTCTCGAACCCGGTCCATACCACGAAATGGTCGGTTCAATTGCACGCGCTGCTACCACCTCAGCCACGTGCCTGGACTCGGCTTTCCGGGCCCCAGCGCATCGGGCTATCTGGACCGCAAGCCGGGTGGACCATAGCTGGATCGACGGTTGAAAATAATTGCTGGTCCGGCGATGCATGTATCTTTATGCCCTTTGGATTAGATGGTTCTAGAAAAAGCGACGCCACCCGGGCGACGTTTATATGTGTGCCCTTCCCCCCTACCCTCGATTTCTTTTGCGCCAGGGGAAACCTAACGAACGACGACGAATTGGTGGATTTCGATCAGGAGTGAGAGCTCGAGGAAGGGGTTGGGCACCACTTCGCACCATCTCTGTGGTTTGCTTGAGGTACGATCCGATACCTCTCCATATTTTTGGATCCCCTCGCGTTTTTTCGCCTGAAATCCTTGACCTTTTGCGATGCTTCGATCAATCTCTTGCCCATTTCGCTCGATTCTCGTTAGCTGTTTTGTTTTCTGCTGCTTGATCCGTTCTTACGCTCTTGTTCAAACTTTAGATCATATGGGCGGTCATGTCTCTCTGTCTTACGGTTACCATCCCGTAGGAGTGTTAGAATTGGATAACAGGATCTGATTTTTGTGTGCGAAAAATGTGTTTTTCTTCGTCTTTCTTGGGGTCATAATGACTAAAAATCGTGTATTGCATGCATTGGTGCACAGATCCCCGTTTCTTTTTGTACCGGAGACTCTATTTATATATAAAACATGAGCGTCGTGGGATTTGATGTCGGGAACGAGAGCTGCATCGTTGCGGTGGCCCGGCAACGCGGCATCGATGTGGTTCTTAACGACGAATCGAAGCGTGAGACCCCTGCCATCGTCTGCTTCGGCGATAAGCAGCGGTTTATTGGGACTGCGGGCGCCGCATCGTCGACGATGAACCCCAAGAATTCGGTCTCGCAAATCAAGCGCCTGCTTGGTCGGAAATTTTCAGATCCAGAGGTACAAAAGGATATCCAGTCTTTTCCCTTCAGGGTAACCGAAGGGCCTGATGGGTTTGCGCTGATCCATGCAAACTACCTTGGGGAGCAGAGGGCGTTCACTCCTACGCAAATTCTTGCTATGGTTCTCTCTAACCTGAAGAGCATTGCTGAGAAGAATCTAAATGCAGCAGTGGTCGACTGCTGCATTGGAATTCCGGTTTACTTCAATGATCTCCAGAGAAGGGCGGTGATGGATGCTGCTACCATCGCTGGTCTGCATCCTCTCCGCTTGTTTCATGAGACTACTGCTACTGCATTGGCATATGGAATCTATAAGACGGACCTGCCAGAGAATGACCAGCTTAATGTAGCTTTTGTCGATGTGGGTCATGCAAGCATGCAGGTGTGCGTCGCTGGTTACAAGAAGGGACAATTGAAGATCTTGGCACATGCTTATGATCAGTCTCTTGGTGGTAGAGATTTTGATGAAGTGCTCTTCAGTTACTTTGCGGCCAAGTTCAAGGATGAGTATAAAATTGATGTGTATCAGAATGCCCGGGCCTGTCTCAGGCTCCGCACGGCCTGTGAGAAGCTGAAGAAGGTTCTCAGTGCAAATCCAGAGGCTCCACTGAACATTGAGTGCTTGATGGATGAGACGGATGTGAGAGGCTTCATTAAAAGAGATGAATTTGAGAAGATCAGTATCCCCATTTTAGAACGAGTAAGGGGACCTTTAGAGAAGGCTCTTTCAGAGTCTGGGCTGAGCGTGGAGAATATTCATACAGTTGAAGTTGTTGGGTCAGGGTCCCGTGTTCCAGCTATTATCAAGATTTTGACAGAGTTCTTCGGGAAAGAGCCTAGGCGTACCATGAATGCAAGTGAATGTGTTGCTCGGGGCTCTGCCCTCCAGTGCGCTATTCTGAGTCCCACATTCAAAGTGCGGGAATTTCAGGTACAAAGTTTTTTGCTTTTCTCTTTTATTGCGTGAAATTTAAAATTTAGTTTAATGCTAATCTGAAGTATTTTTTATTTATGTGCTAATACAATTTCGTCTGGTGGCTACATAGTGGTTTTTCTAATACTTTATCACCATAGCTCTTAACACCTTTTCACATTCTAGTTTATTATGTTTAACTATGCACATCTTTTTTCTCATTATTTTTATTGTTAACGTTTGTTTTTTGGTTTAAGCTTATTGATTGGTCAACTGTTTGGAAATTTCTGGGATGGGCAAATATTGTCATTACTAATGTTATATGATCTGCCATGCACTTGAATAGGATTTCCTCTTTATGCAGCTATTACATTATGTAGCTATGTGGGTAGTGGTGATTTGTTACATTTTCTTTATTAAGTTAATAAATTGTAGGCCTTATCTTCATGCTTTCCTGGAGGACCATCTTCTAGTTGCATATCTAGTTTGACCAGTAATATTCAGATTATGGTCTTGGTTATTCGTGAGGTCCATTTGGGAAATTATGAATGCCATCATTTTGCCAAAGTCTTTCCAGCATAATTTCAGACAATCACATTTGCAGATTGTTATTTTATATATATCAAAGGGAGTGGTCATCCAGAGTCGAGACACCTGATAACAAGACCACTGATGATCCATCTGGGTTGTCTGGGTACATTTAGGATACACATGAATGCATTTCTATATGTGATATGGACTGAAGGGAGCTTTCTACGTATTTTTTATAGTTGATGCTTCATATTTTGTTCTTTTTGACATCATACTTTTATTTATTTATTTTTTTGAAGGTTCATGAGAGCTTCCCTTTCCCAATAGCCTTATCATGGAAAGGATCTGGCACTGACTCTCAGAATGGTGGAACAGAAAAACAACAGAGTACAGTTGTGTTTCCAAAAGGGAACCCACTTCCCAGTGTCAAGGCTATTACATTCTTTAGATATAGTACATTCACTGTTGATGCCGTGCACACTGACTCATCTGATGTGCAAGTTCCAGCCAAGATCAGCACTTACACGGTAATTAATTGACTTATACCAAGAATATGTTGGTAACTTTTTTTTTCCGCTGGATGTGCTTACATTATTTTTTATATTTTTTTGGAGTGGAAAAAATTTATTTCTAAAAATTTAAAAACAACTTCCATTCCATTTATTTCATCCCCTTGAGCACATGGTAGTGCTTGCTCAGCTCATAGATTTCTATGACAATTTTTAAATATTGTTTGGCAGATTGGACCTTTCCTGTCCAGCAAAGGAGAGAAGGCTAAGCTGAAAGTAAAAGTTAATTTAAATCTCCATGGAATTGTTTCCATTGAGTCAGCTACTGTAAGCACGAAAAGCATTGAATCGTATTCATTGACCTTTATATTTACCTTTTACCATGAGATCATTTTATTTGTACAGATGTTGGAGGAGGAAGAAGTTGAAGTTCCAGTCTCAGCTGCAGTGGAGAAAACGAAGGAATCTACAAAAATGGACATGGACGAACTGACTAATGACGTCTCAAAAACTGAAACTGATGTAAAAATGGAGGACTCAAAGAATGCAGCTAATAATTCTTCTGGTGAGGTTGACACTGCAGTACCAGAGTCTGATGAGAAACCTGCGCAGATGGAAACTGATAACAAGGTTTGTAACTTATACTTGTTTGCCTTGTGCTAAGCGTAGTTTTGACTTTTGGCCTAAACTTTCGTGCCTATTTGGGTCAATATTTGTTTTTTCTCTATATGGATGTTCTTTTCCCTTAACATTCAAAGATATCTTGATCTTTTTTTTTTCTGCTAATTGATTTGTCAAGTTTAGCTTTTGTCCTTTGGTGACATGCATTTTCTTTCGTTTATCTTTTGTGAAATTCAAAGATAATTGATTTTACTCATGGAGGGCAACCTGGACCTTAGTATCTGCTATTGATAATCAGCACAAAATTTTCAAGGCATATCTTTTTTACTAAATTGTATCTTTCATTTTCCTAATTTTTTTAGCTAACAGAATTTTCATGCTCTGACAGGTAGGTAATGACTGCCACCTAACCTGGTTTGGCCATTATACTGGTTGTCTTCTAACAAATTTCAGGATTAGTGCTTAGCATGCAAGATGCACATAATTAAGTTACCTGAATTTTGAAATTGCTGTTAAAGCATATTACCATTAGAGATTTTTGCGTCACTATAGCTTTGCTGAACTCCTTATCACAAAAGTTTGTAGTGCATTGTCTAAGAAATTCAATTTATCGATCAGTCTGCCGGGCCAATCTAATGAGTGGGTCCTTCACCAATGTGTGGGACTGGGGCAGGCCAAGTTGTTCAGCTTTACTGATGCGGAAATAGGTTAACCTGCTACGCATCTGAGCTCACACTTTTAAGTCCTCTTCAATATATGTCTGAAAGTTTTTAGTTAACTTGAGATGCATATTAAGGATCTTTGACTAAAAAATTATAATGTTTTGAGTAAATTAAATGTTTGAAGGCTGAGTGAACATCACAAGATCAAGTGGGCCCTGTAATTTTTTGGTTGTTTGCAATTTTTTTTAAAGCCTTTTTTTAGTGTTCTGGCTAATGCTTTCATTTAAAAGAAACTGGAAATTGCAGAATCACTATCTTGTTTTGTTTGGGTTGTTATTTTAAAACTAACTTGGAATATACAAAATCACTATTTTACTGATTTAGTCAATTACGAAGCTAGTGCCATTCTGGTGGGGAATCTAGTAGGTGATGTGAATAACTAGTATACTTGTGAATTTGGTGCTTTGACTCCGGTGCTTCTTTCCAGCATATCAGTGTGAGCTTAATGAGCTTCACTTTAATGGATAAACTGAAACCATATCCTGCTACTGAGATGTGTTTTTTTCCCCTCTTTTATACTGCTGATGGCAATTTTTTTATTTCAGACTTAAAATACTTTTGTTCGTCTTCCAACGTTTTGAAAATTGCTTTTTTAAAAAAAAATTAGATTCTTAAGATTGCATGTCCTTCAGGTTGAAGCACCCAAAAAGAAGGTAAAGAAAACTAATGTACCTGTGGTGGAATTGGTTTATGGTGGGATGTCGGCTGAAGATTTGCAAAAGGCTGTTGAAAAGGAGTTTGAAATGGCCCTTCAAGATCGAGTGATGGAGGAGACCAAAGAGAAGAAAAATGCTGTTGAGGCATATGTCTATGACATTCGAAACAAAGTAATATACATATCTCAATATTTCCATTGTGTTACAGATTTGCTGGCTATTATATAAGAACTAATAATTGATCTTTCATGTTCAGCTTTATGATAAGTATCAGGAATTCGTAATGCCATCAGAGAAAGATGAACTTATTGCAAAGCTCCAGGAAGTTGAGGATTGGTTGTATGAGGAAGGCGAAGATGAAACGAAGGGTGTTTATGTTGCCAAGCTTGAGGAGCTTCAAAAGGTACAGTATTTACCTTAAGTCTTGATCTTTGAAAAAATGCTTCAAGATTTGGTGTGTATGGTGATGGTTTGTGTTGGTGCAGCAAGGTAACCCAATTGAGGTGCGTTATAAGGAGTGGACAGAGAGAGGTCCTGCAATTAATCAACTTGCTTATTGCATCCATAGTTTCAGAGAAGCAGCCTTGTCGAAAGATCCTAAGTTTGATCACATTGAAGTAGCAGAGAAGCAGAAGGTATGATATGTTTTCTCCACCTGCCAGGCTCTCTCTCTCTCTCTCTCTCTCTCTCTCTCTCTCTCTCTCTCGGTAAAGTTATTAAAGTTGGCAAGAAATGGTTTTTTTATCATAGGCAGTGAAATACCTATAATCATGAAACTTTGGTTATTCGCTTCTTTTATTAATGTAATACGTGGTCTGTGTATTAAGTCTTTATTTCCCAGAACAATAACATTCTCTATGCGTCTGGCACATGCTGTGTGTTCTTTGCTTGATAAATTGCCTTCTGCTTAGATGCTTCAGATATTATAATTTAGGTGCAAATATACGAGGGACTCATGCATTGATGCTCTTATGCTATTTGTTTGATAGGTTGTCAGTGAGTGTAGCGAATCAGAAGCATGGCTTAGGGAGAAACAGCAGCAGCAGGATGCCTTACCCAAATATGCCACTCCGGTTCTTCTCTCTGCGGATATAAAGAGAAAGGTCGAGGCACTAGACAGGTGCAATTTCTCATAAGAAGTTAATCTTTTACTTACCGGCTGTGTTTTCAGTACATGTGCTCGATAGTAATATCCGCCTGCTAGTCATTCATTCTTTTTCTTCCGGGAGTGTGTCTAACTTTGGCTTGAGTTGCTTGACCAGGTTTTGTAAACCAATAATGACAAAGCCGCGACCTGTTCCAGCAAAACCGCAGACCCCACCAACTACTGCACCCGGAGAGCAATCTCAAGCTCATGAAGGAGAGAATGCATCAGGGGAGCCCAAGGCCGATGAGGACAGTCATGCACCGCCTCAACCAACCCCAGAGCCAATGGACACCGACAAATCGGAGACTGTACCTTCAGCATAGAAACATTGGTACCATGCTTCTCATTTAGCCTTGTACTCCAAAATCGTCTTCGATGTCAGCATTCTAGCAACAAGAGGTGGTTTCTTCTTAAGGTCTTGAGTGCACGATTGAGATATTTCTCGTAGAATTGAGCCGATGTATTGAACAGAAAACCCTTAGATTCAGATCCGAAGCCGCACGTGAAATTTTTTTTTAGTGATTCATTGATGACGGGGAAGTGCAAATTTTGAGCAGTCCCTTTATTCCTGTGTTTTCTCCTCCCCCAAGCATGTATGACTAGTGATATTTCCCATGTCATAGTTAAGCTGCTTTTGCCACTGCTCTTCTCCACCAGTGTGCATTCGATATTGATTTCTTCTCTAATTTCAGGCTCAGCGGGAACAGCCTCTGCTCCTCATCGATTAGTTCTGTGGCGTCATGACCATATTGCTATCAGGTTCAGTTCGTAACTTAGAAATATTTCTGTGATTCTCATGTTTAAAGCTCCCAAAATGTTGGCGTTGTGCTAAAAACAGTGAGTTTTGATTGAGGCTTCATTATATATCATTCAAAATTAGTATGATATATTGAAAAACAATAATGTAGGGTTAATTACCATCGAGAATATTACAATAATATCATTCATATCATCTCGCTATTGGTCTATGCCCAGTCAAAAAAAAAATAAAATGATTCCAAAAATTCAATTACATATTTGAGTGCCTAAAAGGGAATATTCAACTCAACTAACACACAGTTAAATTTCATAAGGTAACTAGCGATAAATGTTTTAATTATTTAGGAGCAAATGACAGGGGTAAGTGATGAAACTGCTGAAGTCGAGTCTTGGTTCTATAATAAGATATTTACCAACTTACCTAAAGTAAAATGTGATGAGATCTTTCCCGACTGGTCTAACTAATATTTTAATTATTTTATTTTATTTTTAAAGATAAAGTGGTGATCTTCCGAATGAAATGGATTGTATTAATTGAAAATAGCTCTAATCAATTTTTATTATTATTAAGTTTTTATCAAATGATACCCTCCTAATTACATTTTACCTGAAAGTTTTTTTTATTTTTTTTATGTTTTGTCAATACGATGAAAATGCCTCTATATCTTTCACCAAATGCCTCCGACCGGTGAGAAGAAGAGGCAAGAAAGGAAATAAGAAGAGAGAAGATGGGGTGTCGCTAGAGGCAAACCACAGTCGGGGGGGGGTGATGGTGACGAAGACGATAACGATCGAAGGTAGTTGGTGAAGGGTAGAAGAAAGTATTTTTGTCTGGTTGAGGAAAAAGATGGGAATTATAAATTATTAAAAATTTACTTTTTCTGATCTATACTATTGGCAGGAAAAAACCGTTTGGTGTAGCGACTTATAGTGGACGGGGACCTGTTTGACACGTGATTATCACGTGCGAGATAAAGGCGTGGACCTTTTTTGAGTTCGGACACAGATTCTTTTAAGACTATAAATGCTACGGACACTCACAGCCGAGCCCCACCTCGAAACCCGGAATATCCTGACCCTCCATCACACTTTTCTTGTCTTCGCTTTTCTCTGCGCCCGGGTATTCGGGCTGGGTTTCTGTCGGCCGTGATATACGTACGGCTCGAACTCAAACCCCGTGTCCCCTCGATGCCTCAACCCCATCACCCCTTCCATCGCTCCGCAGCTTCGGTCTCGATGTCTCGGGTCGAAGACGCTCCGCCCAATCCCCAATTCCTCTCCTCCTTGCCTCCTTCTCTTTCTGTTCCCAGCTTCTCCGGTTGGCTCGTTGATTCCCAGGAGCTGGTCCGAGCTTGTTGTTAGATTGGACAGGTCCGTTGCTCGGCATTGTTGGGGTTTGACCTCTCTGCCTCTTGCTTGCTTCTTGATTTGGAGCGAAAGGTATCTACTCTGTGGATGACAAGAGCTTGTTCGAGCTCTCGCATTCCGCCGAAATTTGCGGGGTTTAGGATGATGGTTAGGGTTTTCTGTCGAGTTCTTGCTTAGATATAGTAAAATGTGAATGAGGGGTCGAAGACATCGGAGCCAAGGATTACCTAATTGATCTGTTTAACTATGTTCTAAGCCTTTGACTTTGTTGAGCGACCTTCAAATTTTGCGGAGATACATCTAGATCTGACTACAATATTGTTCCTAGTGTGAGTTAAAGATTTGGCGGAGATAAGTCTGGATCTGATTATAATAGCATCGCTTGTTTGATTATGTTAGAGGAGATATGGAGGAAATCAATAACAAAGCGGATTTACATGGAAATGCCTTGCGGCTTCTTGCAATTCGAACGCCGGGAAGTATGAAGTCCACTTTCTCGGGGAAATCTAGTCCTAGGAATTCTGCTCCCTATCGACGGTTGCATACTAATAGAACTCCTCGAAAAGATTCTAAGGCTTATTCCGGCAAGTTCAATTACATCCGAGGCAACCGTGTAGTGCTCTGGCTATTGCTCATAACTTTATGGGCTTATATAGGATTCCATGTGCAATCCAAGTGGGCTCACGGTGACCATCGGAAGGCAGAGCTCATTGGGTATAAGAGCAAGGCAGGTAGCGCTGACAAAATGGAGAGCACGGTTACAGCTGAAAATTTTAACAATTCTTCTGGTGAGAATCTTGTAGTATTGGAAGGAAAGAACTTGACTTCGAAGAAGCTTGGTCATACTCTGGTCAAGAAATTGAAAGAGGTTTCATCAAAGCAAAATACTACTAAGAAGAGCAATAGAAGAAGAATGGTACGTAGACTACGGAAGCTTGGGGGCAAGCCGAAAGGTGCAGTGGTGGAAGATAGAACTGGTGCGCTGGAGGAAGGTTTGATACCAAGAAAAAATACTTCATATGGGATGATTGTGGGGCCATTTGGCAAGACTGAGGATAGAATTCTAGGTTGGAGTGCTGATAAAAGGAGAGGCACTTGTGATAGGAAAGGGGAATTTGCCCGCTTTGTTTGGTCACGGTCATTTGTGTTGATATTTCACGAACTGTCCATGACGGGAGCCCCACTCTCGATGATGGAATTGGCGACGGAGCTTCTGAGCTGTGGCGGTACCGTCTCTGCTGTTGTGCTAAGCATGAAAGGTGGGCTAATTACCGAGCTTGACAGAAGAGGGATTAGAGTACTTAAAGACAGGGCACAGTTCAGCTTCAGGACTGCCATGAAAGCAAATCTTATTATAGCTGGATCAGCTGTCTGTTCATCCTGGATAGGTAAGACATAGTCAAATTATGCATTAATTTATTAGATTCTGTAAGATAATACATTGAATTCTACTATTGTGCAATTTCTCTAGTTCTTTACATGTTTCTTTCCTTTTCTACTAATTGCTGCTGAAACATGAGTATGTGGTAAGTTCATAAATAAATTCTAGTAGTACATCTTACAACTTAAGTGATTTGATGATGTTATTATCAATCAAAGTATAAAATCATTTATTTCATAAAATTTTTAATTGTTTTTCTCTAATCCAATAAATATGTTTTATGTGTGGTTATCAATTTTCTGATTTTACTGACAAATCTACACTGCCAAGCTAATCACGAATGCTTGATTTTACTGTTGTAGACCAATATCTGGCACATTTTCCAGCTGGGTCAAGTAAAATCATTTGGTGGATCATGGAGAATCGACGAGGATATTTTGACCGGTCAAAGGATATGCTTAGCAGAGTGAAGATGCTGGCTTTCTTGTCTGAGTCACAATCAAAACAGTGGTTAACTTGGTGTGAAGAAGAACACATTCATCTAACTACGCAACCTATGATAGTTCCTCTTTCTCTAAATGATGAACTGGCCTTTGTCGCTGGCGTTCCATGTTCCCTGAATACTCCAGCATTCAGCATGGAAAGCATGCTAGAGAAGAGGAATACATTAAGAGCTGCTGTTAGGAAAGAGATGGGCTTGGGAGACAATGATATGCTTGTGATGTCCTTGAGCAGTATAAACCCCACAAAAGGTCAGCGATTATTTCTTGAATCAGCTCTGTTGGTGGCTGAACATAATGTTTCCCTGGAAGTGTTTGAGAAAAAAAGGTCATTTGCTGAGAATTTTCCAGTAGTTACTCATCAGAACAAGACAATCATAACTGTTGAGCTTAATTCTAGCAGTATCTCACAGTTAATCAAGCAGGATAATGTCCAGCAGGCTAACACTACTAGTGCAGCATCTAAGAAAAGGAGGAGGAAACGCACAAAATTAGCAAATATACTTTCCTCGGGTAATCACACTTCTAACAGTCTGACAAGAGGAGATCAACGAAAACTAAGGAATTTGCTGTCTGATAGTAAGGGCCAAGAAGAGCAGCACCTTAAAGTTCTGATAGGTTCACTTGGATCCAAGAGCAACAAAGTGCTTTACGTAAAATCGATGCTGAGACTTCTATCTCAACATTCAAACCTGTCAAAACTAGTGTTGTGGACACCAGCAACTACACGGGTTGCCTCACTTTATGCTGCAGCAGATGTTTATGTAATAAATGCCCAGGTGATACAGGATTACTTAAGATAACATGTCTGTACACCATTGATAATATTTGTTTGTGATGATAATCATTAACTTCATTGTTCATTTTTCTCTTCATTTTCACATATATCTCGGTAGAATCTCACTATACTTTTGATAATACTTGAACTTTTTTTTTTTAATATTCAAATCTATGACATGGGCATTCTGTTCAAAATTTTCATTTTTTCTCCTTTTATGTTCTTTGTTATAGTTCTAGGAGAATTTATGTAGATCTTTGTTATCTATATGTCTCTACTCATTAATGTTCATATCCTGGTAATCATTACACAGGTTCCAATTTATGTTCCGTTATAAATAATAATTCTCCTGTGATTTCTGCTTTGTCATCAACGAAGTCTGAAACTATGCCTTAGCATCTTTCTTTCTGATCTCATTTGTGATTCTTAGATTCTCAAGTATTATGGATGTTCATGGTTACCCTAAGGATCTCATTTGTGGCTAACTTTGACCTAAGAAACATCCAGTGCCTTATTCATGCACCTGATCCTTTTTTAGAACACCTAAGTAAAGGTGCCATTTGTTCAGAAGTGATCAATCAAAACTAATGTTGTATACTTAATAGTGAACGATCATAAGTCAAGGAATCTTTCTGTATGTTCTAATCTCCTCGAGGATGGCCTTCTCACTAAAGGATCCGTGGGACAACCTTCTGCTATTATCTTTGTTTGAGCCAGATCCCATATCTCTGGACAGATATATTTAAATACTATGTAAAGTTATAACCTCTTTTAAGACCAAATGTGGCATAAAAATTAAATTGGAGGAAATCTGTGAAACTGTCCAGCGGTCTTTTGATGAATATGACAGTCACTCTTTCTCTTGATTGTGAAGCATAATACCTTGTTTCTCTACTTGTCATGTCTAGAATTTTGATCGCTTCACTATCAGCCCCGAAAGGCAAGATCAACATCCATGAGTTGTTGGATAGCAAAAGAAGGAAATGAATAT
The DNA here is from genome assembly GCA_004837865.1 of Musa balbisiana. Classification (NCBI taxonomy): domain Eukaryota; kingdom Viridiplantae; phylum Streptophyta; class Magnoliopsida; order Zingiberales; family Musaceae; genus Musa; species Musa balbisiana. The sequence continues at coordinate 30,285,047 of CM017189.1, forward strand.
ACTGTTTGATGTAGGTTCCAAGAGTAGTCAAAAGCTGAAAACTTTTAATTTAGCTGCACATGATCCAAAATTTGTATGTTGCCTATTCTTTGCCTATTCTCATCTCTCAATTATGTGTAGATGATTTGCTCCTTCCACCACATTGCTGGATATTGTGTTGAGACAAATAGGAAAGAAATAAATAATTCTTCAATATCATTTCATCTGATGTCAGGTTTGTGCAGACTCAAAAATATGGGACTTTATAGCCTGTTGTTTTTGTTGTCGTCAATTATTTGATGTACTATTTTTGTTGTTTTTTATTATTTCATGTAATATCGACTCCATTTTTATATTGCTTGATAACCATTTGACAATTTGGTATATAGGGACTTGGAGAAACATTTGGGAGGGTTACAATTGAAGCTATGGCTTTTGGCCTGCCGGTATTGCCACTCGAAATCTTACTTTGTTCCTTACATTTACACTCTCATTCCAAATTTATTCTCAGTACAGGGTAATGTTTCTGTTGATCAATGACCTTGACATTTACGCTCTCATTCTAAAGTTGAATGCATATGTACTCAGAAATAAACACCTTTAGATAAACATAAATTACTCAGAACCAACTTTTAGTCGAGAATCTTAAATTTCAAGGATAACTCAAGTTTATATTGATATCTCATGTTAAACTACTACACGCCCTTCTTATGATCCCACCATAAAGCAAGAAAATAAGACTTGCCTTTTCACTTCCATTCAAGATTCAAGAACTTAATGCGCACAAATCTAAGTAGGATCATGACTTCAATCGTGTTGCTTTACCACAATGCTAAATGCTGATAGATATGAGAGTGCAACTTACATTTAACTTCACATTGGGAAGAGTTGGTTACACTCGATCCATTGGGCATGGAACATAATTTGTGCTAGACAGCATGATCATTCCCGTTTCTAATTCTAGGAAAAGCTGGTAGCAATCTCGAGCATTCGTCCGAAGTGATTAATCTGTCGATCCTTTCCAACCATTTGAAAGAACAAGCAAAAGAAACCCAATATGAAGTCAAAAGAGAAACTTGTCAACAATTCCATATTGTTCCTATAGATGTAGTGCAGCTTGCATACAAAATGCAATAATGGAGGTCTGTCTTATATTCTTGGTAACCAAATTATTTCTCTATCAATTTTTTAAAACAATTTTTTCTTCTTGTTGCCTGCGGAGCAGGTTCTTGGAACAGATGCAGGGGGCACTCAGGAGATTGTCGAGCACAAAGTGACCGGCCTTCTGCATCCAGTTGGGTGGCAAGGAATACAAGTCCTGGGCCAGAATATTCAGTATCTGCTGAGCAATCCATCAGCAAGGAACAAAATGGGAATGCTGGGAAGGAAGAAGGTGCAAGAGAAGTACTTGAAGAATCATATGTACAACAGATTTGCAAAGGTCCTCGCCAAGTGCACGAAGATCAAATAACAAGAGTTATTGGCTTTCACCGTTCTGCATTTTAGATTGGTTGTGAGTTGCCACTGCACCTTGCGACTGGTGAGCCTGTTCAAACCTGTTGAAATTTTCCATTAGTCTCTTATTTATTTTCCATTTCCATCTGATCCACAGCGGAAATTAATCCTTGATTCTGAGCTCACTTCATCTTAGCAATACTGTACGTCGATTGGATGCATTAAATATATAGATTGAGTTATTACCAGAAGGCCTTCAAGTCTACATGACTGATCAGAAGTTTCCAGGATTTGCCGGAGCTCTCATCAATGATTTGCTGGTACGTCGACTAACTTAATAATTAAGAAAGTTAAATTATGCAAATGCCTGCCTTCGTCTCCTTCACTTTGGAGGAGCTTTGATGCCCTAAACTTGAGTTACAAACACTCTTTGTTATGTATTTGTTGAAGCTGAGAACATAAGATAGACCTCTATCAATTGAGGAAAAGCTTTCCATATTGCACTTATAGCACCTTGGCCTCATAAGCTGTCTTGTGTTCAGCTTAGTAGGGTTAGGAATCCCATGTTAGGTTTGTACAATGGCTCTGTAGATAGATGTCTACGGATCATATTGACAGTGGATGTAGTTCACTGCACTGCTTGCTGATTCTAGTTGTTCTTTTCTTTCTGTTTGGTTCATTTCTTCTTCTACTTCTTCTTTGAAGCTACCTTCTTTAACCTCTCCCTCGCATCCACTGCAGATGCAGTCTCCTTCTTCCTGATTGAACATGAATCATTAGTCCAAAAATATTCGATACTAGTTTAAATTTTTTTGCGAGCAAATATTTGTATGATAAAAAATATTTTAGAAAATATTTTTCTCATAAGCTCTTGTCGACCTAGTGGGTCTGAATGACTATAACTTTTGTCATCTCTTGGAGCTTGTGTTCCGGTCATCGAGAACTCGGTGAAACGATCCTGATCGTCTCTGTTCTCTTCATCTCCACCCTATCGAACCATGCATATCTAGTGAGCAACACCCATCATTAATAAATTTCATGTAATGTTTTATGTGTTACATAGCAATTAACTTCCCATTATACACAATCCCAATCAACATTCTAAAAAGAAAAAAAAAATCATTTAATGGACGTGGTGGTACCACATTGCCATCCATCCATGATTCTTACCAGGAAGGCTGATATCAACACACTTCCTTTGATTGAGTACTCTTCTCTTCTCAGTATGTGGTCATTAGTCTCCGAGAAACCAAGTTGCTATCTTTCCTCCACAACATGCATCCTACTTAGGATTACGTGGTTTCTTAGTGGTTAGTATGCGAATGCATGCGCTACCACATACATCGTGGATGGGGTTCGCCAGCTCCAGTGGTCTCTCTTTCTCTCTCTCTGCTTTCCAATCACCACACATCCCTGATCAATCCCACACAGGCACAGCATCTCCGTGGATCCATCGAGAGTGATGCTTTTGGAACCACAGATCGATCTCTCTTTCCCGTACTCAAGTAGTATCTGCTTAAAGACATACGTTTCTGTTGCCTCTCCTTCACACACAAGCCTCGTCGTTTTTGTCTTCATGGATACCTCGAACACTCCACCACAAGTCGCAGAGATAAAAGCTCTTCTTCCTGCAACTCTAAGAAAAGACCTTTCGTTTCTACGGCGCATACGCGTCATGGCTGAGCATCCACCGATCGCAACTCACGTCGATCGGCTCACCGAAGAAAACCCTCACCCTTCGTTACGCCACAGATCCATGTGGATGAAGAAGGCCGCACTTAGAAAATTTGTTTAAGCGGATTAGAACTTTTGGTATTAAGATCATATATGATTGATTGTAACAATTTTATTCATCAACTTGACATCACAAACACTAAAAAATCCTTACATACTTTTCTCCAGAATGGATGAATATATACTAATTTGATAGAGGGATTTTACTAATTTCATCCCTACCATAATCTTTTCTCATGGCCATCCATCCCATAAATCTGGCCAACATATCAATCTTATATCATAAATCTTCACGCCACAATCCAACCAGCCGCATCGCATTGCGCTATCCTCGATGTATCTCCAATCTCCAGACTGTATCTTTTTGTCGTCACTCTACAGCCAAAGTGTACGCATACACACACATACACGAAGAAGAAAGGAAACGAGGCAAAAGAAACGGCTGGCGAAACCCTACCGAGAGAGACTGCTGGCGGCGCAACGCGGAGAGCTGGGAGCCACCTGTCGACTCAGCAATCACGTGTGCGGTGCGTGAGCACCCGAAACCTCCCTCCGGCTACAAACGCGGTTTACCTTTTTTACGAGGCGGTACCCACCGTAGATCTACCGCGATTGGATCCACGGATGTGGCCCCTTTCCCCCAATCCTAGATCTGTTGACCGCCAAACCTCCCCCACCTTGACTTTTTTGTCTCGTTTAGGAAACCCGGAGCGCGGTTCCTCCGCTGGCCCCCACCCCCACGTTGCCCGGTGTCCCTCCTTTCCCCGTCTATTTCTCTCCCGTGCGCGACGTAGCGCTTCTCCCGCGCCGTCCTCGCTCCATCTCTCGCCGCGCTGTCAACCCAGGAGAGGGAAGAAACCGAGAAAGAAAGAGGCGAGGAGGACGAGGAGGAGGAGAAGAGGGGATTCCCCTCCTCGTTGTTCCTTCCTCTCTCTCTCTATCTCTCTTTTCGACGCGCCTCCGGAGGCATTTCGTCCTCACGTTCTCCTCCTCCTGCCCAAGAGAGACTGCAACAGGTCGGTGCTCTTTCGGTTTCCCCCCTCACCGATACCTACACTAGTATTGGTTATTTGAGTTATCTTCGGATTCCATGATCTGTCCTCTGCTTTCTTTTCATGGTTTCACGTTCTATATATTCTCTGTCCCCTGAGACATCCTCTGCGGATTCCTTCTTTTAATAAGGCAGCCGTGCCTGCCATAAGGAATGCTTCCGGTGTTTGTCGCGTTGCTGATCTTCTTACGTGCTCTGTCCAGGAATGGCTCACCTCAAGACTCCCTTGGGGGGGATCATCAACGATGTCAAAGGAAGAGCCTCATGCTACAAGCAGGACTGGATCTGCGGATGTCACTCGGGCATGAGGTACGATTGCATCTGTCTATCCATCATCTCGATCTCTATTATTCATCTGATTATTTGATCTTCAGCATATTGGCTCCAACAATGTACATCTTCTTTGCCTCCGCACTTCCTGTCATCGCCTTCGGAGAACAACTCAGTAAAGACACCGGTAGGCACTCTTTCCCATTGGATCGATACGACTGCCCCCATCGGTACCTCTAAGCCGTCGACCTAAACCTGTCGCAGATGGAGCTCTGAGCACCGTCGAAACTTTGGCTTCTACCGCCATCTGCGGCGTCATACACTCCGTCATCGGCGGGCAGCCAATGTTGATCGTGGGAGTCGCAGAGCCTACCGTGATAATGTACACGTACCTGTACAGCTTCGCTAAAGGACGTGAAGATCTGGGAGGGCGTCTATACTTGGCCTGGGCAGGATGGTAATGTTTGATTCAGATCATGCTATCTATGTTTCTTGTTGCTTAACTTGGTTTTCTTTGCTGCTACCAGGGTCTGCGTGTGGACTGCTGCTATGCTATTTCTTCTCTCAATTTTTAATGCTTCTGCTATCATTAGTAGATTCACAAGAATTGCAGATGAACTCTTCGGAATGCTGATCACAGTTCTGTTCTTCCAAGAAGCTATTAAGGTGCGCGCGCGCGTGCGTGTGTTCTCAGATTAGCTTGCTATACTGATCCCTCTGTTAAAGGATCATCACTAACACGGGATGTCACAGGGGGTCGTAAGTGAATTCAGAATACCCAAAGGTGAAGACCGAACTCTACCAATCTTCCAGTTTGAGTGGCTGTACACAAATGGGCTGCTGGGGATCATATTTGCTGCTGGTCTTCTTCTTACCGCAATAAAGAGCAGGAGGGCGAGATCATGGAAGTACGGCACAGGTGTGCCATCGTTTTGATTGCTGCACACACGCGCGCACGCGCACGCACACGCACACGCACAGAGAGATTCTGAGAAGTCTCTGCTTTTGGATGCAGGGTGGCTCAGAGGTCTTACCGCTGACTATGGTGTGCCTTTGATGGTCTTGTTGTGGACGGCTATGTCATACGCTGTCCCCAACAAGGTTCCTTCTGGAGTTCCAAGGAGGCTCTTCAGTCCTCTTCCATGGGAAGCCAAATCTTTGTACCATTGGACTGTTGCAAAGGTAACAATGCATCTTCTCATCACAGCTGCAAGGATCAGAGCAGTAAGCTCTCTAACTTGTTTGCCGGATGATCTGCAGGATATGCTGTCTGTTCCTCCAGTATACATCTTCGCTGCCATCATACCTGCAGTGATGGTCGCAGGACTCTACTTCTTCGACCACAGCGTCGCTTCCCAGATGGCACAGCAGAAGGAGTTCAATCTGAAGAAACCCTCCGCCTACCACTACGACATTTTGGTCCTCGGCTTCATGGCACGTTTACCATCAACTCTGTTCTTCTTCCACCGTCGTAGATGCATCGTAGTTCTTTCTTGACGTTCCCATCTCAGGTTCTGGTTTGTGGGTTGCTCGGAATCCCCCCTTCCAATGGCGTCCTCCCTCAGTCCCCCATGCACACCAAGAGCCTTGCTGTCCTCAAGAGGCGGGTGAGTGGATCTGCTGTCTCTGTTGCATCCGGAAACGAGCTTCTCTAATGTCTGCTTTGTTCAGATAATCCGCAAGAAGATGGTGGAGACTGCCAAGGAGAGCATAAGGCAGCAAGCGACCAACTCGGAGATGTATGGGAAGATGCAAGAGGTGTTCGTCAAAATGGACGAGGGGTCTACGGTAATACAACCGCTCTTGCAAGATTCGATAGGATTCAATTCGATTTACCGGAGATTTCGTCCCGTGCAGAGCATCTCGATCGATAAGGAACTGAAGAACTTGAAGGACGCAGTCATGGGCAACGGCGCCGGCGGAGACGATTCCAAGGGAGCGTTCGATCCGGAGAAGCACATCGACGCCCACTTGCCTGTTCGGGTCAACGAGCAACGAGTGACCAACCTCCTGCAGTCCCTGCTCGTGGGTGCTTGCCTTGCAGCCATGCCCGTCATCAAGATGATACCCACATCCGTCCTCTGGGGTTACTTCGCTTACATGGCCATCGACAGTCTGCCCGGAAACCAGTTCTGGGAGCGGACACTGCTTCTGCTCATCACTCCCAGCCGGCGTTACAAGTAAGTCCGCTCCCTGTTCTACCAGTCTCTTTTCTCTCTGTCTCTGATCTCATCACCGTGTATGGCTTCCTCGTTAGGGTCTTGGAAGGGATGCATGCTTCGTTCGTGGAATCGGTTCCCTTCAGGCAGATCGCTGCCTTCACGATCTTCCAGTTCCTTTACCTGCTGCTGTGCTTTGGGGTGACATGGATACCCATAGCAGGAATCCTCTTCCCATTGCCGTTCTTCGTCCTGCTCAGCATCAGACAGCACGTCCTCCCCAAGTTCTTCCATCCGCACCATCTCTGGGAGCTAGACGCGGCTGAGTACGATGAGATCGCCGGCACCCCTCGCCGCGCCCGCAGCTTTTCGTTTAAGGTATACGGGCTCGACACCCTCGACCTCACTCCACTGCATCACCGTCACGGCCTTCACATCGATGGCTTTGTTTCGGACTCGCAGGAAGGAGAAGCGTCGACGTCGGACAGCGACGACGGCCGTGTGGAAGTGTGCGACGCTGAGATACTGGACGAGCTCACCACCCACAGAGGCGAACTCAAGCATCGAAACAAGAGCTTCAACGATGACAGGTTCCACCAGGTAACGAACGACACTGCATCGATCAAGTTTCATCTTCGTCTGATGCTTCATCTGCAACACTGGTGTTCGTAGGTTCATCCCGATAAGAACACGCAGATTGGATGAAGAAACAGGGCTACAGGGCTGCTGGATTTTTTTGTCGAGAAGATGTGATAGACTCGGAGAGAGAGAGGAACGAACACAACACGCCGATTCATCCGCCATTATAGATCGATCAAAAACACAACAAACAAAACACAGCGAAGATTAGTATACTACGTGCCAATAATTAGCACACCGCTCCTCGTAGCTCCTGTGTCATTCTGCTTCTTGTGAAACGGATGAATTGGTTCTCTCTTTTATATCATATCGGATTATAGTATTGCTTCATGTGTTCGATGAATTGCTTTCTTTCCATGTCAGTCCATAGAAAGTGACATGAGATCTGAGGCTTATCTGCAACTCTTCTATCCCAATTACGTTGCTTGTAGCAGGAAAATGAAGATAAACGAAGATGATCGCCAACTACAGCACCGCAGTAAACGAAGATCAAAATCCGTTGTTCTGAACTTGTTGATTAACTTGGAACTAATTACATATTTATCTTAATTAATTATTTTTTTAGTATTTTAGTTTTTATATTTTTAAAAATTATATTGAAATCTCTATACTTACGATTAAAATTCTTATATAATATTAAAATAATAATTTCATAGGATTATTTTTTTTAAAACAAAAAATTAAATATTTCACTTTCGTAAGTATTAATAATCTTAGTTCATTAAGTTATGGAAAGAGATGGATTATTATTATTATTATTATTTGATCGATTTAAAATTAAACTGGAATCAACGATTCTGATTTCGATTCTAGATCGTAGGAATTAGAATCGAACGACTAGAACTCGATTCAGTTCTGATTTAAAATTATGGTTTGGTTTTAGTTTAAACCGAACCGTGGTTGAGATTAACCCATGCATGCATGGATCTCGTACTCGATTGAGCTTAATTACAGCTTGACTCCTTTGTCGTCCGAGTCGCGGAGGCATTAGTCGTCTCGCTTGCACCGCAACGGCAAGGGATGTGATGACGGGCCAACCACCAAACGGTTGGTGGGCGATACGATGCTCAGCCGGTACTCGGCCAACTCGACAGTGGGCCTCAGCGGCACAAACAAGCAAGCGACAAGGCGTGGTCCATCACGTTGATGGAAGGGCTGCAACCGATAAGAAGGCCCGTCGACGGTGGCCACTTGGTCGGGTTGGGGTTCCGCTCTGTTCTTCGCCGGTTGTCCCCGTCTCCCTCTTTGCCGACCGTGCCATTACCCTGCCCGATCCCAAGAACCCTTGCTGCAGCCGGCGAAAGCAAGGAGAAAACGAGATAGATCTAGGAAAGCCAAAGCTATAATCAAGCATCCTTTGGTTATCTGAGGTTTGATTACGAATCGAAGCTCTGTAGCTCTTTCTGTCGAGTACTTTTGGTTATTGTGGAACGTGTTGTTGTCGATGCTCTTTTCTTTTTCCCTCTCTGTGTTTTGCTACACTACACTTTACTCTTTCCGGTAGCATCGATTCTTGGGAGCAAATCCAAGCCAAGGATGTCTCTGCCTCAAGGTTGGAAAGCTCCCTTCCTTTTCCCCCCTTTCCCCCCTTTTTATCCTCCATTCTGCGAAGTTCTTTTTTGGACCCATACGCGTTTCCCTGGATCAGATCTTAGTGGTTTCTTGTTATTTTGTGTTCCTGAACTCTACATTTGATGTCAAAAAATGGTGCTTCTTTCCGTAGGTAGTGCGAGTTCGTTACGAAGCCATTTCCTGTAGAATCTGGAGGTTGCTAGGGGGGAGAGGGGCTGTTGTTGCTGTTGCGGAGATGAGCTACGGAAGCAGCTCGATTGCTTCAGGTTTGATTACTCTTTCTTCCTCCGTTACCAATCTTCCGGTTCCTTGCTGCTATGGGGGATTGTTTGAATGAATCAATGAACAAATTCAGGTGCTAAGACTGCTGCAAGGGCGTTTGACTTTGGAAGGACCCATGTGGTCAGACCTAAGGGGAGGCACCTGGCCACTGTTGTGTGGCTTCATGGCTTAGGTGATAATGGAGCAAGGTATTGGTAGCTCCCCTCTGTGTATTTTTGTGTGTGATTTGAGGACAAGACGAAATGGTTTCGTATGCTGAGCGCTATTGTGTCGAACAAATTTGAGCCATGTTGTTGATAAACCTGCAACATTCACTATTGACCATCAGTTTGTCAGTGAAGTTGGTTGACCCCAGACAAATTTTCTGCATAAGTTTAATCTAGTAAGTGGTAGAATATAAAGTGATTGAGAAACCATATTAAACCACTACTTGTACATGATATCTTATGTCACATGAAGTTGGACCATGTGCCGCATCAGTCTATTCTGGATATTATTTGAAGGATGTTGGGCAATCTTTATTAAGTTACTGTCTATGTTGGATATCAACTCAAGGCTGCTTGGCATCTTTGTTAAGTCTCATCTATTGTTTTCCTCAACAAGTTTTACATCATGTTGCTTCTCCAAAAAATAGTCATTTTATTTTCTCTAAAGTACTGTAAAATCCAGATTATTCTTTTATGGTTGCTTAACGAGGGAATTCTTCTCCGCATTTTAATGCTGTAACAGAAGTTGTGACTTTATAATATAAAAACTGATTCTGGTTATTTTACATAATTAAATCATATTTTAATTAGTGCTATAAGAAGACCATCACGTTATAAAATTAGTAAGAAATAGAAAAGTACCATTTCTCTGTTCTTTGTTTACTACAACTTGATTAGGACCTTGCCCACTTACAAAAAAGGAAAAAAAGAGAAAAAAAACAAGATCGAAGGCTTGATGGTGTGACCATCAGTTTACTAGCTTTCTTTCAACTCTCCTCCTGGCTGTTCAGTATAGAAAATCAGGCATCAGTTTAGCTGCTATGACTATGAGTTTTATTAAAGACCTCTTTGGCTGCACTTTGAGAAAAACTAAAACTTGCAAAAACTGATAGTCTGATACAAGAGAGAAAGATACTCCATATCAAATTTCTGTTGTCTGCTTTAGCTGCTACCTTAAAAATGTTTTATGTGCTATAGTTATCCTTGTTCTATGTTAATGGCATCTTAGCATTTTTATGAGAAACCTGGTCCAGTGCTTGGTGTAGTTGGCTGTCTTCTGTTCATTGTTTCTTTCTGAAGACTTAATTTTGTTATGAAAGTTTACGTTGCACCATCTGTTGTGATGGCATGGTAATTCATATGTCTGATAGCTGATCTATAATTAGTTGAAACTGCTACCCTTTTAGGGAAAAATTGTGCTAAGAATTCTGATAGTTCCATTCCTTATCTGCTTATTTCTTGCTTATGCTGCAGCTGGTCCCAACTCCTGGAAACCCTCCCTCTTCCAAATGTAAGAACAAAATTGCTAATCATTTTTGATAGTGATACCATGATAAATATGAAAATAACATTTTCTATTACCCTTAACTTAACTAGTATGATCTTGGGTAGTTCATCATTTGCTGGTCTTCTATTAAAATCTTTATGAACTCAATTGGACCTATGCAGATTAAGTGGATATGCCCAACTGCCCCTACCAGGCCCGTAGCAGTTTTTGGTGGATTTCCTTCAAATGCTTGTAAGTCAATTAGATTGACTGCAATATCTGTTATAAGTTTACTGTCTTGTGAGTGAATGCATATGTAAAATTGTTGAGTTCCAAACTGGTTGGAGTAACATATCAGTGCAATATTTGTATCTGTGGGATAAGTGCATAGGAGTCAAAATTATAATATGTGTGATATTGGCAAGGGACCTAAGAAGTTTTCTGTTTTATAGGGTTTGACGTTGGGGATCTGTCAGAGGATGGCCCTGATGATGTTGAAGGAATGGATGCGTCAGCTGCACATGTTGCAAATTTATTGTCGACAGAGCCTGCTGATAGTATGTTCTCTCAAACAAACCTATTTTGATGTGCCGGTTCACCATATGGTAGCTGTTAATCCACGAACACAAAGTTTGCGAAGAATATATGCCATCCTTTGTATATAGTCTAGCTTTTCAACTTATTTTGATGTGCCTGTTCACCGTATGGTAGCTGTTAATCCATGAACATAACGTTTGTGAAGAATATATGCCATCCTTCGTATATAGTCTAGCTTTTCAACTCGCCATTAGTTTCTCGAAATGGACCAAGTTATATATCAGAGCCTTGGATTTGTCTACTTGATGCAATCAGTAGAAGCTAAGATGATAGAAGCAAAAACAGCCAACTTCATGCAACATATTAATTTAGAAGACCATCTTTTTTATTTTTTATGGCACATTAAACCTGTGATCATATGTGTCGTTAAGCTTTGCATGTTTTGCATAAGCCACCTATGTCATGCATGTTGCATGTAATTTGATCTATTGGGATCTGTAATGTGCTATACTTTTTGACTGTCTATCACAGTCAAACTTGGCGTTGGTGGCTTTAGTATGGGTGCTGCCACTGCCCTGTACTCTGCAACTTGTTGTGCTCATGGAAAATATGGAAATGGCAAGCCCTACCCTGTCAATCTAAGTGTTGTTGTTGGTCTAAGTGGTTGGCTTCCATGTGCGAGGTATATTGTGCTGTCATAAAGAGCTTCCATGTCTCTGTGACACTTCTTCTTCGACATTTAAAATCTAGAGTGATCTCATTTACAAAGCCATTTTATTTTTTTAGGAGTCTGAAGAGAAAGTTGGAAGGCTCCCAAGATGCTGCAAGACGAGCTTCATCCTTGCCTATTTTACTTTGCCATGGAAATGGTATGCCTTTGTACATCATCATAAATATATCATGCTGTGGTTCCTCATCATATCCTCTAGATGTGCACTTGAGTTGCACATTTAGCTGCTGGCTTTAGGTTAAGTTACATACAAACAGATCTGTCTATGATATTTATGAATTTACCAGGTGATGCCAACCTGATGTGTCATTGATCTCTTGTTTTATCTGACTATAATAGTTATGCAATATGCAAGAGATCAGCTCATGCACCTTTTATCCAAAATATAGCACATGAAACACTTTAAGTCAGTTGATGATACATTTCACTTCTCATGGAAATGCTAGTGGAAGATGGCAGTCTTGTAATACTTTCATCTATTATTCTTCTAATCATCAAAATGATGAATTTAATGATCAAAATCATTATAAGATGAGTTCTTGATAATGTAGATTATACATCTTTTCATATCTTGAGGTCTGAACATATTTCGAGTCATGTATCAGCATCTGATTCTCATGATTCAACACAAATCTGCAATATGACATTCTTCTTTTCTCTAAATGTTTTATCCCAATTACTAAATGTTGGAAGTTGCATTACTTTGGAGCAGTATTACATTCTGCAATGGTAACTTGTTCGGTTATGCTAAAGTTGAATTCTTACAGGAGATGATGTGGTGTTATATAAACATGGAGAGAAATCTGCTCAGGTTTTAAAATCAAGTGGATTTGAAAATGCTACACTCAAAACATACAATGGGTATGCAATCTTTTTTTACATGACCATTCTTATTCGGTCAGCCAAATTGCATCCTCTATGGAACTAATCGTTGAAATTGTGTAGGCTTGGCCACTATACTGTCCCTGGAGAGATGGATGATGTCTGCAAATTTCTTACCACAATGCTGGGACTTGATGGATCTCATTCTTAATTAAAGATCCATCGTGAATAAGTGTCCTAGAGTTAGATAATCACGTTGTTAATTCATAATTTTGGTTTGGGCCTTATGGTAAAGTTTGTGTGCCATCACTCTTTTATTTAACTTGATAGAATCCAAATGATCTCTACACACTCATAGCTCTCTTTTTTAATTACCATATTAGTTTATTTGCCATTGTAGGTTTAAGCGGTTTATGTGCTTTATTTGTCTTAATCGCTACGTGTTTTGCTTGGAGAATTTAGTGGCCATGCTTTTGTTTTAATGTAATTTGTTCACATTATAGTCTCCTTTACAGTCGTGTTATGATTAAGGTTTTACTTTTAAATGTTTGATAAGTGAGATTTCAAATCGTTCAATATTTGATAAGTGAGATTGATATATTGTCATTAGATTAATATTTTAAATATAAAATTAATCTTTTAGATGTAAAATAATATATCTGATGAGATTTGTGACACAATTTATCATCATACATCGACTAGTGCATGCTGAGTCGGATTGGCCTATCTATTGATGCAACTGAGTTGGGTAGTAGGACTATTCCAACCGCTACTGGTGTTCCAGTTGCGTTCGGTATCGGGCGTTCTCCAAGTTGGGAGTAGGATTAAGATTTGTCGTTGATTTGAGTCTTCTTCCCTCTTTTATCTGGCCCGAAGCCTGTCTTCCTATCAACCCTCCTGCGTCCGCCGCCACCGCAGCAGCAGCAAGGATTCATGGAGCCTCCCCCGCCAAAGAGACCTCGGTTCGTCTTCCACCCACCGCCACAACAACCCCCTACCATGATTCCTCCCGTTCCAAACATGCCTTCACCGATCTCTACAATGCTCCCTCCCCTTCCTCCTCCCGCCGTCGACCCAAACCTCGTGTTCTACAAGACCCGACTGTGCCAGAATTTTAGCACCAGGGGCGTCTGCCCCTACGGCCACCTCTGCAGGTTCGCCCACGGACCCGCCGACCTCCGCGAGCCGGTGCCCAACTGGCAGGATATCGCCGGGACGCAGAGGACCAAATTGTGCCGGAACTTTGCCGCCGGTGCCTGCCCTTTCGGCGACAGATGCTTGTACTCGCACTCGCATGCACGAGGGAGTGGCTCGGCCGTGAGACCGACGGTGCCTGCAGCGCCTGTAGCCAACGCCAGCCGATTCAACTCCTCCATTAACGAGAGATGCGTCTCCGCGCATGGTTCTGCAGGTACACTCGAAGCCAGGCTTTGCCGTGTTTGATCAGCTGTTCTCAGCATGACTCTGGCGTGTTCTGGTTGGTACAGTGTTGAAGAAGACCCCGGTGAGCGTTGCGGAGGCAGTGAAGGATTCAGAAGAGGCTACGAGAAGCAGTACTCTTCCCACATCTGCAAGCTCTCCGACCCACGTTGGGACAGGAACACCACCACCACCCAGCTCAGAACCAACGCAGAAGTCTTTCCCAAGGTTGCGGAGGATAAAGAAGCTGAACCATATTTATGCAGACTGGATTGATTGATATCTCTCGCACTTCGAATGGGGACGTACAGTTGACTACGGAAACATTTTAGATATTTTTTTTTCTTTTTTATGCATGTAGTTATCTTAGGATAATTAATTCATAGGGAATCAGATATGTTCCTTCAGTTGACGATTCTATAGATAACGAGCCGTTACAAACACGTTTCGCGGACATCGACACTTTCTCCAACTCACGCCACCGACGCATCCAGTCACCACTGTTGCCGTAAGAGAGACCAAACTTTGCCCGAGGAAGCCGACACTGGCTTAGCTGCGCCAGTTCACCGACACTTGGCGGTGACGTGCGCGGTGATCGGACGCTTAAGCATCCATCAATCCCTTCCATCTGACGGCTGCGATTAAACGTATATTAGTTTATATTTAATTTATTAGTAATATGAGATGAAGGAGGAAAGGACGGCTCGGGATAGGAATCATCGGATGGGGGATTGCGGCAGCGAGTGAGAGACCACCGGTGCGCTTCTTCGGCTCCCATCGGAAGAGATCCCGATCCATTGTTCTCTTCTTCCTCCTCGGTGTAAGGTGATTCTTCTCCAGAGATTTTGGTGGGGAGCTCGGAGAAAGATCGGATCTGGGTAGGGTGTCGGGAGCGTCATGGAAGCCAATGCCGGAATGGTGGCGGGGTCACACAAGCGGAACGAGTTCGTGATGATTCGGCAGGGAGGAGAAGCCGGGGTGGGTGTTTGCCGTTTTTGGCCTCTTCATCCTGTTCCGGACGGCCAAGATCCGACCATTTTCCTTCTTCTCGATTCTTTTGAAAGAACTGGCATTTTGGTCGGCCTGTTGCTTGGATCTAGTGGTGCACTTTGCGGTTTCTGTGGTTCGACTTCGGGTTCATAATCGTCTTATGCGATTTGTGATGGGTTTTGTTCGGATTGACTGGATTGGAAGGCATATGGTGCCGGTCAATTTGAGGATGTTGCATATCTTTTGGTTACTGTTAGGAAAGACCGTAATTTTGCCTTTGTTCTGCATTCAAATATCCATATAGGAATTTCTTCTCTAGTCAGTTTTAGTATGCTTTTGAACTGATGTCGACAACCCTATGCGATTCACTATCTTTCTTGCAGGAAGTATTACTTAAAAGATTGCTTCGGCATTAAACTTCACCTGATTTAGGGGTGAATCAATCGCTTAATTTTGTTTTGAGTTAGCTGTAACTCTAGTTGCTTGTCGTGGACTCTTGTTAAATTTGCGACTTTGATGCGCTCGACTTTGTTGTCTTCCTTATGTGTTGTTAGATAGATATCATAGTCTTCTTTCCTAATTGCGCTTGAAATCCCTGTATTTTGAAAAATGCATAAAGATCCTTTGCTGCCCTTTCTTGCCGGCATAGATCTGCATGCCACTTTGTGCTTTATATACTTGGACTTGATATAGCATCCACTGGTATTTTCATGGTTTGCATGAGACTTCTCTAAAGAAATTGAAATTTGCAGGATCATTTAACTGAAATTATTAATTTGGCAGTTTGGACCAAATTTTGGTCTTGGCTGTCGCCAAAATTTTGGTTTCTTGGTTTTTTGTGTTTTATTTAAGCGTTTAAATATATTTTGATGAAGTTGTTAGCTTTGCTGATCTCATACACCTGAATTATGTTTACGTCATTGGAACATGGACGTCTTCTACAAGTTTTCTGATTCCTTTCTCTCCTGATCCTCAATTACTTCTTTCATAATGCAGCCCAAGCTGCTGAAAAAATTTGATGGCCAAGAGTGTCAAATCTGCGGTGATACAGTAGGACTTTCAGACACGGGGGACCTTTTTGTTGCTTGTAATGAGTGTGCCTTCCCAGTCTGCCGAGCTTGTTATGAATATGAGAGGAAGGAAGGGAATAAGTCTTGCCCTCAATGCAAGACTCGGTACAAGAGACACAAAGGTAAGGTCATGGTTTTAATCATTCCACTCCTGAGATTTTAGTTGCATATGAATGTGTAAGCATAAAATGAATCTCTTATGATGCTTCTTTTGATGAAATTCCCATCCGATTATATAATCACAAACCTAGACCTACTTCACTATTTCTGACTTGTGGATTTCAGGTAGTCCTCGAGTTGATGGAGATGATGAGGAAGATGATGTTGATGATCTAGACAATGAGTTCAATTACAGGCAAGGCAATGTTAAACCAGGACATACATGGCAACTTCAAGGACAGGCAGAAGATGTTGATTTATCTTCTTCTTTTAGACATGAACCTCAACACCGTATTCCATATTTGACCAGTGGGCAGCAGGTAGATTAAAAATAAATTTACTTCTTCTAGAAAACAATATATTTGGCATTTGTTCAATGTCTTAAACATTGGCTTCATGAGAAAAATAGGGATTGCAATATTAAAACAGCAAATTTTTTCTTCTGCTAAAATATAATGATAGACATGGAGCTGCTTTTATACTAGAAAAAAATCTATGCGGGGGTGTAAACAAAAATCATACTAAAATTTGACTATCTAGTTTAACTTTTATTTTATATGCTATGAAGAATGCTGTGACAGTACAAACTAGAAAAGCTAAGATTATATAGATGAATGAGTATAGAATTAATCGAAGATAACATGTCAATCGATTAAGAAAACCAACTTCATTGGTGAATATTAATGTTGGTTTTTCTCACTCTGGGCATATTAACCTGTGTTTACTAATTATGAAAACATCTAATAACATTCCTAGTCTTTTTAGTTCTCAAATGATGAAGAAGAGTTGAGCCACAAAGAATTTTCTAATTAAGAATGTTTTTGTCTTTATTGTTTCTAAAGATAACTAAAGTGAAAGAGAATGATCAAAGTTTCTTTCAGGCTTAAGCTCTCATTAAATTTGATTCCCTTTAGGACTCATAGAATAGCAAAAATGATGATAAGATCTCTCGAAGATCTCCAGAACTCAAGAAACACAGCTCAAACTAAAGGAAATTTTGACCCATTCCCATTGCATTCTTCCCCAGCCTGAACCTCAAATTTTGTCAATTACTGAATCATCTATAATTTCATTTTTTAAGAGCCTTCATCAAATCTTTAGCTAAGTCACTGTCCAAAGCTATAACAGTAAATATGATGTCCATTGTTGGTCAACCTTTAGCTTGGTCTTACCATTAAACCAATATGTTTAGGTTTCTGGGGAGGTCCCTGATGCAACACCTGATCGCCATTCTATTCGAAGTCCATCATCAGGTTATGTAGATCCCAGCTTGCCAGGTAACATTAAATCCTCTTTCCATCTGCAAAATGAAACTTATTAATACATGGCGCAAAATAAAACTTATTAAACATGGCATTTAGATTTCAGTAATTGTTTTCTGGTGAACTATATTGCAGTTCCAGTAAGAATTGTGGACCCTTCCAAAGACTTGAACTCATACGGGCTTGGTAGTGTTGACTGGAAAGAAAGAGTTGAAGGTTGGAAGCTCAAACAGGACAAAACCATAATCCACGTGACCAACAAATACAATGATGGCAAAGGAGATATGGAAGGAACTGGCTCAAATGGTGAAGATCTGCAAATGTATGGACCTTGCGTTTTTCCTGATATGGCCTTTTTGAATTGCTTTCTTGATTTTTTTTCCCGTCTGGCTAGCAATCTCTAGTCATTTCATGTTCCTTTCATCTACATCAGTTCCAGAGCTAGATTTAGATAGTTTCAGTGGTGTGTATTACAAGCAATAAAATTATTCATACAATTAATGCTTATTTTGCAATAAAGTATAAGTATAGGGACAAGCTTTATCATTCAGAAATGGTTGTCCTTTTATATTTCTATTTATCAAATGATGCAATATGTAGATCTCTGTCCACAGTTTGACCAAGTCCATTGTAAGGATAACTTGTCTTTGAACTGTGCATCTCAGCCCACCTCTAATTTTTTCAACCATAGGTAATTTCTGGTATGTGCTAAGAATTGCTGCCTTATTCATGATGCTTCAACATATAATCATACATCTGATATTTGAATTCCCTTTGTAGGGTCGATGATGCTCGGCAACCTCTAAGCCGCATAGTACCAATTCCTTCTAACCAACTTAACCTCTACCGTGTGGTCATCATACTTCGGCTCATCATTTTATGTTTTTTCTTCCAATATCGTGTAACTCATCCAGTACATGATGCTTATCCTTTGTGGCTAACATCGGTCATTTGTGAGATATGGTTTGCTTTGTCATGGCTTCTTGATCAG
Organism: Musa balbisiana; assembly: GCA_004837865.1. Lineage (NCBI taxonomy): Eukaryota > Viridiplantae > Streptophyta > Magnoliopsida > Zingiberales > Musaceae > Musa > Musa balbisiana. Next base: position 30,303,641 of record CM017189.1, read on the forward strand.
TTTCCAAAATGGTATCCAATCAACCGTGAGACATACCTTGATAGGCTTGCCTTGAGGTCAGTGATTAAGTCTTGTTCTTTTTCTCTATTGAACATAATATTCTTCATGCTTTTTCTATAATGATTCTTCACAATACACATTTGCAGATATGATAGGGAAGGGGAACCATCACAATTAGCTCCTGTTGATGTGTTTGTCAGTACGGTGGATCCTTTGAAGGAACCTCCTCTTATAACAGCCAATACAGTGTTGTCTATTCTTGCTGTGGATTACCCTGTTGACAAAGTCTCATGTTATGTTTCTGATGATGGTTCAGCAATGCTTACTTTCGAAGCACTGTCAGAGACTGCTGAATTTGCAAGAAAGTGGGTACCTTTTTGCAAGAAGCATAATATTGAACCCAGGGCCCCTGAGTTTTATTTTGCTCAAAAGATAGATTACCTTAAAGACAAGATTCAACCTTCTTTGTGAAAGAACGACTGCAATGAAGGCAAGGATGGAAACTAGATGCACTTATATCCTCTAAGATTTTGACTACTAGATTATATTGACCCATGGATCATTCATTTTCAGAGAGAATATGAGGAATTCAAGGTACGGATAAATGCTCTTGTTGCCAAAGCACAAAAAAACTCCAGAAGAAGGTTGGACATGCAGGATGGAACTCCTGGCCTATCCGGCCTGGAAACCCAAGAGATCATCCTGGCATGATACAGGTTCCATATACTTTTTCGCAACTTATTCCACTGTTTTACTCTTGTTCTTTATATTATCTTTTTGTCGGTTGAATGTAGGTCTTTTTAGGGCACAGCGGAGGTATTGATACAGATGGAAATGAGCTACCTCGCCTTGTATATGTTTCCCGTGAGAAGAGACCGGGCTTCCACATCACAAAAGGCTGGTGCAATGAATGCCTTGGTTTGTGTCCTTCACTTGATACTTCCACTCTCAGTGTGATTTAATCTTGCTTTCATGCCTGGTGTTTCTAACATATCTAAGCATGCTGATGGATGTTTTAAACTGTAATTTCTGTCATGCTGGTCAGATTCGAGTATCTGCTGTCTTGACCAATGGCGCCTATCTTCTTAATGTGGATTGTGATCATTACTTCAACAACAGCAAAGCTCTCCGGGAAGCAATGTGTTTTATGATGGATCCTGCACTAGGAAAGAAGACATGCTATGTTCAGTTTCCTCAACGATTTGATGGCATTGATTTGCATGATCGATATGCCAATCGGAACATTGTGTTTTTTGATGTAAGAAATATACCAATGGTTCAGTGCACTAGTCATAGTGGAAAGAATCTTTTTCTTACTAGTATTGTGTTTTGCAGATCAACTTGAAAGGTTTGGATGGCATCCAGGGTCCTGTCTATGTGGGGACAGGATGCTGTTTTAACAGGCAGGCCTTGTATGGTTATGATCCTCTATTAACCGAGGCTGATTTGGAACCAAACATTGTGTTCAAGAGCTGTTGTGGTTCAAGAAAAAAACGAAAGGAAGGAAATAAGAGCTACATTGATAATAAAAAAAGGGCTATGATGAGATCTGAATCTTCAGTTCCCATCTTCAATATGGAAGACATGGAGGAGGGAATAGAAGGTAGTAACTTTTTCTTCTGTCGTATCTAAATTTGTTAGTTAGCAAGACCTGAACTAACTACTATAACTCTCATAATTTACTGTTGATGACTTTCCTGTGCTGGTAATAACTTCACAAGATATTGGATGCTTTTCAATCTATCGACATTGATGAAGATTTATATAAAGCATGGATATGGACATTAGATACCAATACAATAACATGGTATATCAAATATATAGGGAAGAAGACAGGAAGAACTTATGATAACTGTGGCAAGTTCATTTCATAAATCTCATCAATCGTTGTTGTTCAATATGTATAACATGAGGACAATCTATCTAATGATTTGTTTAGATCTAGGAGAAAGTAATTGATAAGTATGATATGGGAACCAATTTGGAGCACTAATGCTTCATAGTTTGCAATATTGTGTTTATTGGTGACAAAGAGGGACTTCACAAGTGTAAATGTTTTTTCTATCTAACAGTTTGACTGGAACTTTGCCAGTAGTGTCGGTTGGTGGTGAAGAAACTAAAACTCTTAATACTCTTGATATGTTGGTTTTCTGCATATGTTTGATACCTCTGTCCAATTTTTAAATGATCTACACGTCCGCCTAATTTATTCCTTGGAGTTTGACTCATATTGTTGATCTTTGAACATGCAATGATTCTTTAGCAATATGTTTCTTTTTCTTAAGGTCAGTCTCTAGCATTGTGAACATTTTGCACTTCACCACAACCACATCCATGCATATCTTCTGTGGTGCACTATTCCTTTTCTTTATGAGGCATCATGCAAACTTTCAATGAAACCCAAATGTCACTTGTATTTTTAAGCCAGATATGGATTTATATTTGATCTCATGATCTGGGAAGTGAAACAATCAAATTACCCTTGATTTGAATTGGATATGTTGATCACTAGTATGTTTTGTATACTCAAGTGAATGCATAATTACTAGAAATCACATATTATCTTTTAGTTTCTCATTATTGTTGATATGATTATGAACAAGACAGCCTTTTAGAGCATGTTGTTTGTTAGCCACAACCATGATCTTTTGTGCCTGAGAAACTTACAGAGTATCTACTTTAATTTACAAAAGATTCTTCACATTGAAAAACCATCCTTTTTCTGCTGAATAAATTCCTCCTCTACATGTAAAGAACACTTTTGTTCTGCTATTTTCTCTTCTTTTCCTGCACCTTGACAATATATTATCAAGTTTGAATTATGTCTATTTATTTGGCTGTCAAGGTTATGAGGATGAGAGATCACTGCTCATGTCTCAGAGGAGCTTGGAAAAGCGATTTGGTCAGTCACCAATTTTCATTGCATCTACCTTCATGGAGCAGGGGGGCATACCACCATCCACGGATCCAGCGTCTCTTCTGAAAGAAGCCATACATGTTATTAGCTGTGGGTATGAAGACAAAACTGAATGGGGAAAAGAGGTTAGTCTAAGATACACTCTGTTACCTTCTAGTATGTTTTAGCTCTCTATTAAATAAGTTGATGATTTTTGTTTGTTCACCTACTTTCAGATTGGCTGGATATATGGATCTGTTACTGAGGATATTCTTACTGGTTTTAAGATGCATGCTCGTGGATGGATTTCAATTTATTGCATGCCTCCCCGCCCTGCATTCAAGGGTTCTGCCCCAATCAATCTTTCTGATCGTCTCAATCAAGTGTTGCGGTGGGCCTTGGGATCAATTGAAATCCTGCTCAGTAGGCATTGCCCTATATGGTATGGTTACAATGGAAGATTGAAGCTTTTGGAGAGGGTGGCATACATTAATACCATAGTTTATCCAATCACGTCCATCCCACTGATTGCCTATTGTGTTCTTCCTGCTATTTGCCTTCTCACAGGAAAATTTATTATTCCAGAGGTTAGCTTCTTTTATTACAGCTATCATTAGACTCTCATTTGATTTCTTGTGCATGCAATTTTGGTTTAGTTTCTTTGACCATTTGCATGACTAATAATAAGTAACCGATCTAGATGTCACCTTTGTTAGTGTAAATTCTGGGAGGCTATATATGGAATTACAGTTTTCTTGAGAACCAGCTTATATTGACCAGTTTGACATTTATAGTTCTCACATTCTGTTGGATATTAGCACCTATTATTCCTTAGTCAATAGACCCTGGTGCAAAGTGGATGAGCTTATGCAGTATCATGATCTAGCTCAATGGAGTAACTAATCAATTAAATTGATGAGTCTCAGACACTTGCTTAACATGCTTAAGTCCAATTTGTCAATGATAGACCCATCTATCCTTATAAGCCTATCTAAACCTCGATACGACTAAACTGGGGTATTACACAATCCATTATTTCCTCAAGGCAAAAGCATAAACAAGCATGTCGTAGTAATGCACCTGAAAAAAAATTCCATGTTGTGCCACACATCATGCTTGAGGAAATTGAACAGCAGAAACACTTATAAAAACTTTAGTAAGAACTTGTTAATTTACTCTCTTGAAATCCACCCAAATTCACTTTACGGTTTGCAATAAAAAACGGATTACTGATCTAGACCTAATATGTTTGTGTTTTGGTGCAAGCTTACGGTTGTTGATATCTTGCTTGTAGAGGAGACATTCTTTTTCACATACATATGCAATAGTTGTTCGATCCTTCATGCCAAAATGTGTGAAGTCAGGATTTGATCTGCAATCACCATCACACAAATGGCTTCATGTTCATTCTTTCTGGGTGATTTCAAATGTGGTCCCCTTTTGTTTTTGACATTTTGACTTTAGCAGTTGCAATCAATGCAATTTCATTCTTTATTTCAACTGGCACCTTTTACATTGCCGAGGTTGCTTCTGATCTTACTATCCATCCATTGTGCAGATAAGCAATTATGCAGGAATGTGGTTCATTCTGCTCTTCATCTCAATCTTTGCTACAGGAATTCTTGAACTCAGGTGGAGCGGGGTCGGGATTGAGGACTGGTGGAGGAATGAGCAGTTTTGGGTGATCGGAGGAACATCAGCCCACCTGTTTGCCGTGTTCCAGGGTCTGCTTAAGGTGTTAGCAGGGATAGACACCAGCTTCACAGTCACATCCAAGTCTTCAGATGACGACGGAGACTTCGCTGAGTTGTATGTGTTCAAGTGGACGAGTCTCCTCATTCCCCCAACTACTGTCTTGGTCATCAACATGGTTGGAATCGTGGCAGGTGTCTCGTATGCCATCAACAGCGGCTACCAGTCATGGGGTCCTCTGTTCGGAAGGCTGTTCTTCGCATTTTGGGTGATTGCACATCTATATCCCTTCCTCAAGGGGCTTTTGGGCCGGCAAAACCGAACACCTACAATTGTCATTGTGTGGTCCATTCTCCTCGCCTCAATCTTCTCATTGCTCTGGGTACACATTGATCCATTTACTTCTTCCACACAAAAGGCTGCGGTCATGGGACAGTGTGGTGTCAATTGCTGATCCTTCCATGTCAAGTTGGTTTCTCTGGGTGCTGGTGCTCATATGAAGAGGCAAAGTTTGTGTGGTATAGATGTTTAAGTTATGTATGTTTATTGGTTCTCATAATATGATTACTTGGTTTCTGTAATATTCAAGCCTCTGTCGCGGCCATCGTTAAATTCCACCTTTTTTTCTTTTTGTGTATGATATGAGTAGATCTGATGAGGACTTTGTTAGTGTACCACTGTGTTAAAACAGAGTTTGTTAGTGTATCTCAATGATTTCTCCAAAGGCGAAATGATATCATGAACAATATTCATATGAATGAAAGAAGGACAAGAAGGTGAACTAATGATATTAACGATTATTTCCTTACATGCAATAGTTATTGGAGAACTAATGTGATCTTTCTACGTTTATGAAACAATAATGTTCTTCTTAATCATAATATCTTTGTCGTGGATAAAGAAAACATTATTGCATGATTAAAAAAATCGAATTAGTTCTTTTCTGTGACATTTTATTATACAAAAGAAGAAAATTCATGTCATTTTTCCGCCGTCATGTTATTGTCCGAAAACAAACTATATTAAAATAAATTCCTAACAATCAGAGTATTTAATTTAACATACCAACAAAGTCCATCTCTCGTTGGATGGCAGCAGATGTGCTTGTGCGGGTCCCACAATAATCAAGGCGGTTCCCACGTAGATCTCCAACGATAGCCCGGGTAAGATCAAGCGGGGAACGACGGCTGCTGAGGAATATATAGCTCATTTCAGTGCCATTGGCGCAATAGCGAGATTTCCATCAAGAGAAAAAACAATAACACTACTCCCACTTGCGTCCACGCACCTGCAAAACCTACCTGCCTCATTAGTGGAGCGAGAAACGGATCCTCAAGTGGGTCCCGCCAATTTAAGTCCAATAAAAGATGGGTATTGAACAGGTCGCGGAAAGACTGGTGTCAGTTGCATGGCTCATTTAAGAATGCAGGTCAAGACGCCCAAAATGGAATCCCATTCACCGGATCAAACGGCGACACGGGCAAATCTAAATCAGATCGGGGAGAAAGAAGAACGAAGCAGCAGCAGCCAACGAGGAAGAGGAGAACCAGGGGAAGAGGAAGAAGGATGAGCGAGGAGGAAGGCAAGAGCAAAGGGGGACCGCAGCAATACGGCACCTTCCAGGGCCCCCCCAACTACGCCCAGCCCGCCATCGGCTTCCCCCAGCCGGTGCCTCCCCCGGGCCTCACCGCTGCGCACCCTTTCCCTCCGCCTCAGCAGTCTGGTCCTGCCTATTACGCCCGCGGCTACCACGCTGTCACTGGTACGCCCTCGATCCGCCTTATCGTGAATCTCCTTGGCAGTCGATGTTTTCTCTATTTCATGCCTAATTTGCTCGTTTATGAGAACTTCCTTTCTTTTAAGGACAAGAATTTCTTGGAATATAGATGGATTGTAAGTCTGTGAGATGTTATTTTCGAAATGATCGTCGGAATTTATAGCGGGGGAGAGGGTTTAAAGATAATATAGAGCTTAATTTAATCGAAACTGGGGCAACATGTCTTCAGCTTAATGGGATCAACTCGGATCTGACTGCTTCCTTTGTGTTCTTCATGCATAGATTGTGGTGCTTTGATACGTAAGATCTTTGTAGGTAGATAAACAGATGCAATGAGAACGGCTTCTTTGTTGATTCCTTGCTGTCCATACTCTAGTCTTAATGCAGATTTTGTGTGCAGCAGAGTGGAGGACAGAGCCATTTTGACGGTTGATCAAATTGACTACGCTTCATCACTGTAGATATATCCTTTACTTAATTAAATATCAAAATTATAATCCACAAACTCATATCATTTGATCGATTCTTCTTCTTTGCTAACCTTTCATGATAGGATGCAACCTAACTTCACATCTTCTACAGCAAGATGTTTCCTGTTCTTAAAATGCTTACCACTATTTGATATTATATACAGAAAGATATACCGAAATTAAAATCATTTTTTCTCGAGCTCGAGCTATACGAGTAGAAAAACCTCCTATACATTTCTTTTTGTGGTGGGGGGGGGGGGAGTGGGGGGGATTGTTTATGTACATCTATCCCAGTGAGCCATCTATCAAATTGTTGCAATTGATGTTTGATCCTGAAGAGAAGAAAGAGATATTCAAAAAGTGGGTTTTTATATTACCTTTCGGGATACGAAGCATAAAAAATTTGTACATCTATATTACCTTTCAGGATAGGAAGAATAAAAAATTTGTACAGCCTGCCCAACTTTTCTTCGACATGGTTATCACTAAAGAACTGACATTTTACCAGGAGATAGTGAACCTTGTGTTGATTAGCCATGGTATGTTGTTGATCCACCGCATCTGGATCAAGTTGGCCTTTGGTAAATGCTAGTAAAGAATTTGTGTCTGTTTCAAAGTAGAAGAATTTGTCACACATGACAGAGAGGAAAACCAGGTCAAAGGGATGGGGAGACAGAACTTTGTGGGATTTAGGTGAAATATGACAAAAGTTGCAAAAACTTCAGAGCAAAAAAAATAAGGTAATGCAGGGAAGATCCTATCTTCTTTTGAAGTGTCAAAGACCAAAATATGATTGTGATTTTCATGTTCATTGTTATTCTTATCATTTAAAAAATTACTTCTTGAACAAATTATTTATCAATATTATTTGGTTGTAATCCTCCATAATTTCTGCTCTGTGCACAAAACTATTGCTTTCCCTTACACTTTATGGAATAACTGGCAGAAAAAAGTCCAGGTACAGTTTATTGGCTTTGTGAGAATTAGGTGAGAATCTGACTGTTTCAGCATGAGATAACTACTTGACACTATCCAAAATATACTTATCAAAATTTAGATGTTTCAGGTCCTTCCTGTTTTCCATTAGCATCCTTTAGTTTTCAATGGTGTGTTCCTTAATTTGCTAAAGGTGTTCTGCAAGATTTTGATGTAACTTTGTCATGTTCCAGTTGTTTATTTCCGAGTACCTTTTGCCTGATAGTTTATTCACCTTCTCTCAATGCATTTGACTGACTGAAAGCACAAAGATCAAAATTGATGTTCAATCCTGTTTGCTTGTAAATTCTGTTCATGGTTTAGACAAGTTTTCTATTATTGTTCACCATGAATTTTTATGGCTGCATTGATATATTTTGAAAAGGAATTTTTTTATTATATTCACTGAAAGCTTTTACATCACTAGTATAAACTTAGATGATTTATGGTATTCTGTTATTCTACATGCGCTGATGTATCTGTTGTTTCCTGACTTATTGATCATTTTTAAGGTTATGCACCTGTTATTGAAGTTATTGAAGGAACACCATTGAGACAGCCACGTCTCGCTTGTTGTGGCTTGGGCATCGGTTGGCTTTTGTATGTGAATCTTACATTTACTTTCTCAATACGTCTGTAATATATATCTACATCAAATCTTTATGTATATATGTGTCTATGTATATACGTGTAGCAATTTCTTTCCAAGTGGTTAGTGGTGAAAGCAAGATTTAATCCAAGACCTTAAGATTCTTATTAGCTAACTAACTGACATCTTTTAAAAAAAATTACAGGTTGAGATTTTGAATTTAGGTATATGTGTCAGACCCATCATCATCAACAATAATATTTTAGATATAAAAAAAATATATAGAATGATGTTTGAATACCCTTAATATAATATAAGTGAATTAGGTATACCATCAAATTAATATTTTATATTATTAAAATTTGTACAATGAGATTTCAAACCCCTAACTTAAGGTAAGTGAATTGGACACACTATCCTCAGGAGGATTGAGCTGTATAATATATCATATACTTGTATACATAAGTAAAATTAAGCTAAAATTATATCGGGAGGATTAAGGCCTCAATTGTATCAACTTTATAGAAATAATGAAGACTCCAAATTTAATTGACTTTGATCAACGTAATCTATGATGTTCAATGTTCATTAGATTAACAAGAAATAAATGGTGTGAAAATATATTCATGCATGGTAGTAGGACCGTGACAATCTCAACTAATGAACCAAATGATTGATACTTCTAAACTGTTGATCAAATCAAAATATGTTCTGTTATCACTACTAATCATTTTATCAACTTGAAGCACAAGTTAGAATGATTTAAAAAGTATGATATTTTTATTTATAGGTTTTTTATAAATCACAGATTATGCTCATTGTTCAGTGGAGAGGATATATAATTTGAAGCCATCATGATTTGACGTTTTGAGGCAAAAGGCTTGCAAGCCTATATATATATATATATATATATATATATATATATATATATATATATATATATATATATATATATATATATATAATGTGTGTGTGTGTGCATACATAGATGTGCATCTATACCTACCTTGTTTTTTAATCTTTCAAATATTTTTTTGTCATTTCTTAGTATGTTTGGAAGGCTAATGACATGTACCTTTCATTTCTGGAAGGTTCATAGTTGGTTTCTTTCTACCTGCCATTCCGTGGTATGTTGGAGCTTTTATTCTACTTTGTGTTAGAGTAGACTACCGAGAGAAGCCAGGCCTAGTTGCTTGCACAATTGCAGTAAGTGATTTTTTAAAATTTTGTATTCATTGTGAACTGGTTTTTGTTTCATCATTTTGATTCTTGTTTCCTTCAAATTCAGCTAAACTTTACTTGTCATTGACTGTGAACAACATACTTAGCTGCAATGATATACTAACTGTTGCTTAGTAATTCCAAATTGATATTTTCCTAGTTGCATTTAAAGTTCAAATTTGTATTTGTTATTTTTGCAGATTAAATCTGTACCAGTATTTTGAAACAAGGGCATCATGGTACTCATCTTTAGTAAAAATTTTATCTAACTTAATTATGAAGATTTCACAAAATACCATACAAAAAATATGGAGATTAGATTCGAACACTCATTCCTCTCACAGCACCATCACTACCTTGCCCTTTGCTGATTATTTTTCTCTCATTAACATTGGGTCAATCCTTTCCATACATTTTGGGTTAAAAAGAATTCGTGACACCTCAATTTAGTCTCGCTCTTTTAATATTAACTCGGGCATAAGTATTTTGGACCAATGATTAAATCTATCAAGTATCAGTAATTTTATATCTTGAGGATGAATTTGAACAGGATTTTGTCCTTGTGTTTGGCCATACAGTTTTTCTAATTATTGTTGACTACCAGCCTCTAGATATGAAATCTGCACGGAATGAGAACGAGATTTTGTCCAAAGACACCATATTATTTGCTTCTTCTATTTATTTCATGCTACTTACCTTGGCATGAGTTTGACACAAGATTGGTCTGACAAAGACTATTTTGTGCCTCTTTATCTGTTGAACCATGGTTTTAATAGATGACTGCTTAAGGCAGGTGTTGGTCTGAAAACACAAGAATATATTATTTTCATTACATTTGTGCGCATATTGAAGAATAATCATGACACTTGACGATGTTATGAAGTAAAACCAGTTTCTATCTTCTACAAATTCAGTTGAGGATACATTTTACTAGTGAACAGCATCTTAGAACTTACTTTTGACCACCTCATGTGTCCTTGAATAGATTTAATTCAAGGCCATATTTTCTCACGAGGGTTGTGATGTTGTTATTCTATGAGCAGGCCATCCTTGCTGCAATTGCTGCTACTGTTGGTGCAACCAAGGGAGCTGATGTGTGGTGATAAATGGTGTGATTATTGTGTATATGTATTCTTTCCTGTCTCTCTACCTTGAATCTAGCAAAAATATTAGTTGGTGTTGTGGATGTACTTGTAATATGTCATGGTTCCTCAAGAAATCACTGATTCCTTGTATTTTAAGCTGTAATGGTCTTATTTGTTTGAATGTTCATACTTCCTATGGGAAAGAGTTACTGTGCATTGGGTTCTTCCACAAGGTTTTCAGAGTAGGAAATTAAAGGTGGATTGGGTCCTCTCTACTTTAACCAATATAAAAAAGGGGATGTCGAGATAGTTATCATAATCAGCTTGGATATTGACCTGGTCAAGTCTTGATTTCATCTAATCCAACCTTAATAATTTATTTTTTTTTATGAAAGCTAAAAATATAATAATGCATTATGTTAATAAATATAAAAATACATATAATAGTGTTTGGTGGTGACAACTATCATCGAGTAGACATGCTCGAGATAATAATATGAATTTATTTTTCTCTTTCATCATTATAATAAAATTTTAAATATTCTTAAAATTTTAAATACCTTTGATAATGGCTAAAGAATTGAGGATATTTGAATTAAGGTTCAAATGATTTACTAATGATATTTTGATTTTATAGTTCTCGGTTCAAAGTTGATTTGGGGTTTTTAATTTTTATGTATATTTATGTCTTTTTGTTTTTAATTTTTATGTATATTTGTGTCGTGTCTTTTGTTTTGTTTATATTTTACACAAGTCTCATTTTGATTGATTTTTATGATTATTTTAAGCTTGTATATACAGATTGTGTGTAGTTATCATGTAGAAATAAAACTACCTAGAAACAAACCATCCTGATAATTATTTTAGGAGTTTTTTAAGCTTCGTAGAGTGGTGCAGATTGTCAGTCAGCATAACACCCAAGAGTTATATGGGTGGCACATGGTTGGATGAGCCTTTCAGATAGTGTCTAGGGTTGGTTTACTATCTTATTCTGTAACAATGCCATGTGAGTACTTGTGAGGACTTTTGATCATGATGGACCACTTTAGACCTTTTGTCATACAATTGTTTAGAGCTTGTGAAGTCTAAGTTTATAATTTGTATTGTCTATCAAGTATTTGTTGAAATGACTTTTTGAGTGATTCTAAATTTAAACACGTCATCTAATTCGTCTTCTCTTTTGTAAATCTTTAAGGGATCATAAGAGGTTTCAGAGAAACTGATCATATGTGGAGGGACACATAAGAGTGTCACGCGATTTAGACAAAACTAGCTAGGTCTATGATAGATGGTATCAGAGCAGAATAAACATACTTAGAAACACTTGGCATGTAAACATGAGAGACCTAGGAGGTTGTGTTGAGGGCACCCAACATGCACGACTATTCAAGGGAAATGTGCGTTGAGATATAGAGAAAGGAGTTGCTCAGAAGAACAAGTATACGAGATCGACATTCAGAGAAATGACCAACTCTTCGCACGAGAGATACCACGAGGACAAGCGAGATGAGAAGAACATATAGCACATAAAGGTTGGCATAGCTAAGTTCGAGCTATGGCTCAATGTTGACAACCAAACTTGATGGTGCTCAAGATAAGTGGGATGCTTGTTCCACGGGTCATTCCTCCATTGAATCTAATCTTCACGTTGATTCTAAGTGTACATTTGTTTTGTATTACCTTGGGTCATTCCCATACTTGATCTCACAATGCATCCACTAACACATTACCTTGTGCGAGATCATATAACAACTCACTCGATCCATTGAGCTTTGTGGAGTTGTTGTCTTGAGGTATCTCTCTTCAACATGTGTGGTATGTTATACATGATTCTTACTCTAAAGAATTGAGACTTATCCCTCCTAAAAATATGTCCATTAAAGTAACTTTGCTATTCATATCCTTTCCTTTAGAAGTTTCAAAGATCACCATCACTTTAGACTACCTCGTAATACTGAATAAATTATGCATTGTTCTACCACCACAAATGCACTTGCTAGATTATAACTCTTCGCCAATACAACCCTTCACTGCACCCCTCTGAGAAAGGAGTTGCTCAGAAGAACAAGTATACGAGATCGACATTCAGAGAAATGACCAACTCTTCGCACGAGAGATACCACGAGGACAAGCGAGATGAGAAGAACATATAGCACATAAAGGTTGGCATAGCTAAGTTCGAGCTATGGCTCAATTTTGACAACCAAACCTTGATGGTGCTCAGATAAGTGGGATGCTTGTTCCACGGTCTCTTCCTCCATTGAATCTAATCTTCACATTGATTCTAGAGTGTACATTGGTTTTGTATTAACCTTGGAGTCATTCCATACTTGATCTCACAATGCAATCCACGAACACAATTACCTTGTGCGAGATCATATAACAATCACGCGATCCATTGAGCTTTGTGGAGTTGTTGTCTTGAGGTAATCTCTCTTCAACATGTGTGGTAGGTTATACATGGTTCTACTCAAAGAATTGAACTGATCCCTCCTAAAAATATGTCCATTAAAGTAACTTTTCGCTCCAACACCTTCACTGCACCCTTTGAGAAGTTTGCCAGAAAGAAGAACAAGTATACGAGATCGACATTCAGAGAAATGACCAACTCTTCGCACGAGAGATACCACGAGGACAAGCGAGATGAGAAGAACATATAGCACATAAAGGTTGGCATAGCTAAGTTCGAGCTATGGCTCAATGTTGACAACCAAACTTGATGGTGCTCAAGATAAGTGGGATGCTTGTTCCACGGGTCATTCCTCCATTGAATCTAATCTTCACATTGATTCTAAGTGTACATTTGTTTTGTATTACCTTGGGTCATTCCCATACTTGATCTCACAATGCATCCACTAACACATTACCTTGTGCGAGATCATATAACAACTCACTCGATCCATTGAGCTTTGTGGAGTTGTTGTCTTGAGGTATCTCTCTTCAACATGTGTGGTATGTTATACATGATTCTTACTCTAAAGAATTGAGACTTATCCCTCCTAAAAATATGTCCATTAAAGTAACTTTGCTCTTCATATCCTTTCCTTTAGAAGTTTCAAAGATCACCATCACTTTAGACTACCTCGTAATACTGAATAAATTATGCATTGTTCTACCACCACAAATGTACTTGCTAGATTATAACTCTTCGCCAATACAACCCTTCACTGCACCCCTCAAAGTCTAACAATATACTGAACTTGTTGCACACTTTAGCCTTCTACCGATATATCATTCCCATGCTGAAGAGATGATGCCAAGTTTCAATCGTCTTAGGATGGCCACAGATAATCTATCGTCTGTATATAAGTCCTTGCATCAATACCAAATTCTTTGAGCCAGCGATTTTCTTCGCCTTTGTAAGCTTTGCACAATTTTTTTGGTCACCAAGCAATCTATCCCTCCTAGCACTATGGTGGGCACATGTGATACTATCAATTCAATACAAATCGAGGAGCGGAGCAATTTCGGTGGAACTTGGTGAAGTGCCTAAGCCATATGAAGGGAGTCAACGTAGAAGACGAAACTTGGAGTGGAGGCATAAAACTTACCTTGGATAAAGTTCAAGGATGTGAACTTTTGTAAAGGCAAGAGCGAGATTATATCATTCTGATAAAGTGGACTCATCTTGCATAATGTCAAAGTTAAAGGGAGTTTTGAGACATATACACCTTATCTCGACAAAGTATTTGATGGAGGAACTAAGACGACTCAATTTGCGAAGGTAAAGTTAGGGTCAGAAGGCCTTAGCATGGGGCAAAGAGGATGCGGAGGCGAGTACCCTTCAAGCATATGTCGCAATGTTATCATTCAAGTTACCATGAAGAAAGTGGTGTACAATGAAGATTATGCAAGGGTAGGAACCCAGGATCCAGACAATGATGCACCAATGTCAGCAAAGTTGGTGGACTTCGAGGGTGTAGAGCTACGCTTTATCTAAATGTGACTCAAGAGCGAGTTAACAAAAATCAATTACCAAATGAGCGAACATAATCGGAGGTGGGGGAGGCCCTACGATGTGCTGGCAAAAGCTACACATGGTAAGATCATAGTCTGAGTTCATCTCACAAAGATCAAATGAAGATGGAGGCAACATGGTGCAGCAGATCATGGTGAAACAGTATGAGGCAATGCAACATGCATAAGAGAAATCCCGTAAGGGACTTGAACATATGGAGGTATAATCAGGAGCTACTGAGAGCTCTACTTCAGTGAACAACATGACAGCATAAAGGTTTATAGATTCAATGAGTGAATATCATGAGATTATCGAGGTGGGTCTTCTTTGTATACATTGAATTTTGCATTGGATACAAGTTTTGATCATCAACATATGACTTTATGTACTATTGAGGGAAAATTTCGAGTGCAAATACTAATGAGTCTTATGGGGGAGATATAATCATATAGAGGTATAATTAGTGCAATTGGAGAGTTGGACTACTCCAGAACTAATATTTATTTAAGGGAGCTCGACAAGTCAAAGAACAAGATGTAATAAGTAAATATTGTTACCAAGGATACAAAGGAGAACAGAATCAACGTGAGCTCTGTAGCATAATGACAAAGGCCATGCATGAAAAAAGTGGAAGACAATCGTAAAATAGCTTTGCACATATTCAAAGACCTTTCAAAGAAAGTGGAAGATAACAATTGTCAAACTCTTACAAATTGTGATCAAGTCTACCAAGAGTATATTGTCTACTTCATTTCCCAACAGAATATCAATTGAAAGCAAAAGTAGTGCAAACCTACTTAGAGGCGATAATTAAATAGAAAAGAAATCGATGGACAAATTTTGTAAAGGAAAGATTTCAAAAACTTCAGAGTCGGGAAGGTGATGCTTGTTAAAGCTCCATAGGCATCCAACCAGTTCAAGCGATGCAAGACGTTTGAGTGACTAGCGTATTACAAGGAATATCTTTTTTTTCATTTGAAGAATCCGTGGGAACCAATAAAGAAGGCTTCGACAAGAACGTCGAAGGAATAAGTAATTCTCGTCGAAGGAATAAGTAGGAGAGAATATCATGGACAAAGTTGTAAACATGGTATTCAATGTAATACTCATGTATGTACGTGTCTTTTAGTTTTGTTCATGCTTTACACAATAATATAGGGTTGTTTCATGCTTGTAAAAATATAGGTTGTATATAATCATTGTGTAGAGATAATACTCCAAAATAAATCATTCGGACAATTATTTTAGAAGTTTTCTAGCTCTATAGAGTGGTACAAAACATCAGTCAACATAACACTCAAGAGTTATTCAGGTGGCACATAACTAACTAAATGGGCATTTTGGATGGTATCCAAAACTGATTTATTATCTTATTCCACAACAATATCATATGAGCACTCGTAAAAACTCTTTGATCCTTTGTAACTATTTAAAACTTATGAAATTTAAATTTATAATTTACATTATATATCGATTATTTATTAAAATAATTAATTGTGACATCTCGAATTAGATAATTCTTCTAATTCATTTTTTTTTACGGATTTAAAATCATAAAAAGTTTCATAGATGTAAGGAGGATAGCACGACTCAAGTAAAATCAACTAAATCTGACAATATATCAATTAATCTTCAAGATTACATTAATAATTATTTAATAAAATTTTTCTTTATTTGCAACCCCAGTAGGGAAATAAAGATTCGTGACACTGTCAATTGGCTTGATGTGTTTCACCGGCGAAGAGTGACTATAGAACATGACCTTCCTACAATCCAACCACTAACACAAGATGCCCTCTACCTCTCCAACGGAAGCATCGACACCCGGTTTAGCGCCAGCACAGGAATCTTCTCGAATCATTCGGATGATTTGACGCCTTCGAGTGCGTGACCATGCCTGAAGTTGAGAATACCTGAAAGGCCTCGTCCCTTGGCAAGCCGTTCGATCTCGCTGATCTTCCGCTTGAGTTGTTCTACTTCTCTCACTAGCTCTTCCTCTCTCTGTTTCATAGCCTTCAAGAACAGAAAAACACATTTTTGTTAGATACCAGAAGACGGCTTAAAGTAAATTATAAGGCTGCAACACTGCATTGATAATATAATGATTAGAACATCTCGACCAAGAGAAACATGCATCAATAACCAACACAGAAATGTGTGTTTCTTGCAGTTGACTCGAGTCACATGCCAGAAGACTTATCTGAAGGATGTTCTTTGACCTATTTATGGATTCTTACAAGTAGCACAGGATTGGAAAAGCCAAAAAAGAGAAAAGAACTTCTCTTAATGAATTGCAGTTGTTTTGTAGCTTATATCAACCCCAATTATCTTTCAGGTCCATGTAGATTTTCTAAATGCAACAGAAGTTCCAAAAGAAGAAGAAAAGGAAATAATTTAACAATGTAAAAAAGAAAACATACTTGCGAATGAAAATTTCAGTTATTACCTCAATTTCCTGCCTGCGGATTTCCTCCTTCCTAGCTTCTGACCTTGCACTTCTTTGCACCTCAAATATCAAACCAGCTCCGGCCACCTACCGGCCCAAAGAGGCCAAGGCATAGTCAAACAAAATAAAAATGCAAAGTTTCCTCTCATCTATTAGAAAACAGAATCTTCACGACATCAACCATGAGAAATGCATTAGTTATCCTTAAAAGGATCGACACATAAACAGTACACAGGGCAAACTTGCAATCACCAATTCATAAAACAGTTTCCATCGATTGCTGGCACAATAGAGCATCTAGTAATTATCAGCTTCAGTTCAAAATATTAAATTTGCTTGTGGTTTAAGTATATAATCTATTCGTGGGACGTACTGAGAAGACGAAGAGTTCTCCAATAAGGTCTGCAGCAGCTTGAACAGCTTTTTCCTCATTTAAGGGCCGGATCTCAACGTTGGTTGAATGACCATAAATTCGTCTTTGTATGTTTGTTGTGATGCGATGGTTGGCCTGTTACAGATACATTATGCGGTAACCACGTTGTTATGCTACTGATCACAATATTTTCAAAGCTAAACTATTTTTTGGAGGAATTTTTATGAAAATATAAATAAATGGTTGCAAACCAAGCAACCATTTCTATACTAATCAGAATATATATCAAATGTGTCATGAAAGATAAAAAGAAGAATACATAATTCACATATAACTTGAGGCTGCAGGATAAATGAAGCGAAAGGGCTAGGTTAACCATGTATTGTACAGAATAATTGTCAGAACAATGATATCAGCTTGGATGCTTCATGAGAAAATGATTCAAGTATATGACTGGGCTATCATGATTCTGCAATGCTTTAGAATACAGAAACTGCTACATTTAACCAGTGTTGTAAAATGTTGTTGATCTTTTAAGTAAAGCACTTATTTTCTTTTTTACTTAAGTACAAATTTCCTTTCAGTGTAATAACAACCAATAATACCAAAAGCATAATTACTTCAAAAATGTAAAACTTGCTTTTGACTGTAAAAAGCTAAAGTCAATTGGTCCAGTTTTTTCGTTACTAAGAAAATAAGAATAAAATTTATAATTAATTGACTTTACTTTATAGAGGAAAGGTAACTTCAAAGATAATTTTATAACCACCTCCAATTTCTTTGAAAACACTTTCATAACTGCCAAAAGAATTTGCTTTAAGAATACTTTGCTCTCGTTCAAGTTCAAGTTTATTATACAAATGGTGGCTCAGATCTCTCATCATCATATGAGAACCATAATTATAAATCATCTAACTAGCGGTGTGTAGTTAACAAAGGCCATCACTTAAATGTATTATTTACACTATCAACTTACTATATTCTTATAACTGAAATTCCACCTTGATAGTGCCATGATGTCCCTTGAAGCAAACATGTGATGAGCGTCAATAACTATCTCTTAAACTGGATCTCTCTATAAAGAAATGAAATAACTGATTCAACTAAAGAAGTCCCCTTTAATGAGTAAACTAGAAATACATATTTATTTGTCATGAAAATTTTTGAATTTCAAGGATTGAGGTGTTAGTTTAAGCAACTCGTAATAATATTTATTCCATTCGTCAAGTACTTCACAACCAAAAACCATAATGTCTCAACCACCTGGGTTTGTCTACATTGTTAATTACTTCAATACTTCACTATTCATTGATCTTAAAATAAATGGGAAATCTACAAGTTATAAGAAGATCATGAAACTTAGCAATATTATCATACGGCACAAAGACAAGTCACACTGATCCATCCTCCAGAAGTGGGTTTTCCATGCTATTTTAACTAGTAATTACCAGGTTGTACCACAATTTGTGACTACAAATCCTATAAAAGGATAACATCAAATTCTAAGTGGCCAAAAATGAGGTCAAAGACAGAGCCATTGGCATAGTCTCTAAAAAGTTACCAACTTCAGTAGTGCTTTGAAGTCACCAGCAACCAGAGTAAAGAATTTCTCCGATTATGGTATGCATTGATCCACCAATTTACCCACAACACATTTTAATGAGGAGTCAGATAGATAAAGTAGCTTCATCAAAAAGCCAATTTCTAAGCACATGAAAGATCACAAATTTTGATCACTAGGTAGATAAATAAAGGGTTTTGGTCATAATAAGATCTCATCGCCCTAATCGGACCTGATGCTGAGTGTTTCTAAAAGAGGATTCAAACTCGGGGAAATGGAAACTTGAAGACCTGAGCTAGATTAATGATCAGCTGGCGGAACTTTGGATGGAGGCCGGCCTCCTTCTTGAGCCGGTTGGCGATGGGCTTGCAGACTGTCTTCAGAGCCAACGTCCCAAGTTTCACCACCGGCAAGATCATCCTTCCTCTCCGCGCTCAACGCGGCCCAGCCGAGCCCTTGGAGAATTCCGGAGGAATCAGGCCAAGAAGACGAGGGGAACGGGTGGATTCCCTCCCGACATTTGGGTTTTGCCCCTCGAGCTGGCTGCGGAGCGCCCCGGCCGGGACGGGAAAGCCCTATCTCTGTCTCTCTCACACATCATGAGAAAGGGCTCCCATGAGCCGACACTAAGCCACGGCTTAGCTGCCGGATGGGGCTGCGTGACCCACAAGACTCTCATGTCGTGACGTAAATCGCACTGCAGTCGTGGAGGATACAGAAGTACGCTGTACTCAACAAAGTAGAACGGTATATTTATACGCCATCAGCTCTTTTCCTAGACGTTACGACTTACGACACTCCATTTCGATAGAAAAATATGGGGGATTTTATCATCTATCCATCAGAAAAGGCTTACTCTTTGAGACAGTCTATGGCTGGAGTGTTATTTTGCTTACATTAGCCTCACATTGCGAGCCACCGCCCTCGCCCACAACCTGAGCTGCTCCTTCACGTCTGCGGCCGATCTCCTCTCCTCCCACGCAAGCTTTGGAGGTGCGGCTCTCTCTATCAACCGCGCTTCCGACAGATACGCTCGACCGCCTCGGCCGTCGCCAGAGATCGGCCTCTTGTCTCGCAGACAGCGAACCACATCTGCGAGCCTCGCGCTCGGTCCTTCCTCGACGAAGACGAAGCCCAAGTCCCTGAATCCTTGGACCTCGAATGCCTCCATTTCGCTGTAGCTTCTCCACTTCCTCCTCCCTTGGATGAACCTCCTGCGTGATCTCTTGCCGTCCGGTTCCTTCTTTCGAGCTCGATGCGACGGCGTCGATGGAGGTCGGAGCAGCTTGCGAGCAATTTCAGTGGCACCAGCTTCTTCCTTGGCCGTGGTTGGAGTGCAGGGAGGCCTTGGAAGGGTTCTTGGTGGTGGTCTTCTGCCATTGAGTGGATTGTGGAAGAACCAGAACTCATCTAAAAGATCCATCGGCGACGCCACCACCGCCTTGCCATCTGTGGCTGCAGCAGTGGCAGACCCAAATGCTTTCTCCTCTGCGGCCATGCCGATCATGATCACATCTTGGTGGAGAGAGAGAGAGAGAGAGAGAGAGAGAGAGAGAGAGAGAGAGAGAGATGGGGAGGAGGAGAGAAGCCTCTGGTGGAGAGCAGATGCATGTAACGTAGCTTTGATCACCAAACGAACTTTAGCGATATCCATTTAAGGGATCGATTACATGCTGTGAATCTTTTTGCTTCTTCTTCTTCTTCTTCCCGTATGGATCGATTACATGCATAAACATGTTGATCACACCGGTCAATACGTGTATGTATAGTATACTTTAGTATTTTACTACAATAATAGAAGGCATGAAATGCATTAAAGAAGCAAATCCAACAAGGGGCGAAAGTAGAAGAACGCCATAGTGTCTTAACCTAACAAAAACATTGGGTTTGTAGGAGAGTTCATCCCTCCATACCCAATGCATCTTGTTAGATACAGTATAATTAGCTAGTCAGTTAGTCAATTTGGGCCATTGACTATTAAGGGATTCATTCTTTGGTGGATATGATTAAGGAGGGAGAATGTTTGATAGATCTGATAATTTCTTATTTCTTTTTTTCAGTTTAATTGATTTAAAATTTCAAATATTTTATATGAAATAGTGCTTGACGAAAATCATACATCAACTCATCCTAGACATTCTTTAACATAATATATATCGCATGACGATACATGAACATCAATTTAATACAAAATCTTAAACTTGTTAAGTCGTGGATCAACCTAATATTCATCGCATGAGCATCACGACAACTTCTGAATCTAAAATTATCGGCTAACCGATGCACAAATCGGTGATTCCTGTAATAAGAAAGAGAATTCAACATATCTCCATCCTATGATCAAGCCAAAAAAACAAAAAAGGAAGAAGGAAAAATGAACACCCAGGGCTGCCACAGATGTTCCAAAGCTGACTGTCTAAGAGTTCCCAACATGGATCCAGAAACAGAAACAGCATAGTTAAACAAACAAATCTTATAAGCTATGTGATGAAATCTTACACATGGTGATGAGAATTTCCTATCATTTCCATATCACTTTTTCTTTTAAATGACTTCAAGATCGAAATGTTAAATGAAGCATAGGAAAAGAAACAAATGTATCATGTCACAAAAAGATCAGACTCCAGGAATCAGTGATGGTTCTTTCCCACCACTATTCAAGTTCTCATGAAACCTCTGTTTTTTTCTTTCAACAATTGACAAATCAAGCCTCAGTAAACCAATAGTATCTAGATCCTCAAATCCAAGTATTATCAGAATACAAAAACAGGAAAGAGGAGATCGAGGAAATGAGATGACTGCATGTTGGGAAACAACCTAACACAGCTCAAAAATATTCAATTTCTCGATGTTAACTTCTGCTCAAGATGCATCCGACACAGTTCAGTATGACAGCATCTGTAGTCGGATCGGGTTTTATAACAATTTCTTTACCGTATAGTTTTAGCTTCTCAACTCGAACATTGGATACATCTGGTGGACACAGAGCACAGAGGGGAAGAGCAAGCCCTGGAAAAAATTCAAAAGTGCATGAGCTTACACCATTAGAATCATAAAAATCAATGCATACAGAATTCACTTCTCTTCTTTACCTATTGATGTTATGTTCCCTAAAGCTGAATGATTACATGTCTTGAACCAAGCTCAGACAAACATAAGCTTTTATGTAGAGTAGTTTGCAGAATCATTTAAGTAATGAAGGTCACATATACAAAAATATTGAATGACAATATTGGACAAATAGAATGACTATCTAAATATGATAATATTACATGATAATTTCGGATGCTATTTTGGAATATAGTTCCTTTTAGCATCTGTCCTAGAATATAAACCTGGATCTGAACCAAGCTTAAATAATGATGCACAACACACAGTTTATTGTTGTCGAAAAGCTTCAATAACTTCACCATCACAAACCATATATGAGCCTATATCCACACACAGTTTGAAGAACTTGCCTATCAGGAAGAACTTGCCAAACCATATATATGACGTAGAAAATGTGAAACTGCAAGCTACTGAGCAATTGGTTTTAAAAATAGCCAAACACATAATCAGGCAACTGCTTAGGAGTCGATAAACACATTCTAAATTTTCTCTGAAATTTAGTACAAATTTTATATTTTAGTTCTATCATTCAAAATATATAAGATACAAGAATGTGCTTTGCTAGTTTGCTAAACATTCCTTTCAAATTTCATGCATTTTTCCTGGCATGAGACTAACAACATGATATGCTCCAAGATTCCACATAAAAACAAAAACAGTAACATCCGCGGTTGCTACACAAGATTTCCATTGAGATAGCAGACCATGGTTGCTATTTTCGTTGCAGAGGCTACAGAACATCAATAACACAAAAAGGCTTATCAATATTTCACACAGCATTCGACACAATGTTCTTACCTTGTCTAAGAGCTGAACAAAATCATTTAAATTGGTTGGTATCAGCTCAGAATTCCAATCCCAGCAGCCCCAATGGGATGATGTCTGTCCTTCCAAAAGCAAGCATCTGGCATCAGCCTCACTGATAACCTGATTGGTTCTGAATTGCACCATGTTAGCACAAGTGGACCATATGCCAGAGTTGGCACTGGTGTTGGCCTCACAGCAACATTGCCTCTCCGCTTCTTCTCTGTATCTAATGCAGTGGATGAAACTGATGCCAGAAGTGGCGTAGGCTGGGGTGCCTCTTGGATGGGAGCAACGACTACCATTTTCTCACTGTTTTTATCAGTGCTAGTGGTGGTGGTGGCTGCAACACTGGCAGTGGACTTAGAAGGGTGATGAGGCTGGTTGTTAGGGTGGTGGAGACACGACCGAAGGAAGTCAGTGCCACAGACCGAAGCATCTTCCGACATCTCGGTTGACAGATTAGGCTCATACATCATCAAAAGAAGGCAGTCAGGCAACTCTGTGGCTTTCACTTCCCCTTTTTTCTGCTGTTTCGCATTCTAGTTGGTCATGTTCCCTGTCACCATCATCCTCTTCTTTAACTTCCTTTTTATCCATGCTATGTGAGTTTTGAACCTCAATGGTGTCTTTTGGTCCCGTCTCCTCCACAAAGCAATCTTCTTTGCTATTGTTTTCTTCATCAATTGCTTTCTTTAGCAATCTCAGACCATCCTTCTCGATGGAGAAGCTCCATCTCCCCTTCCCTCCTGTGGAGAAGCTAGCTCTTCTTGTTTCCTTCTCACTGCCCCAGCATGGTCTCCCCACCTCCCACTCTGTGGAGAAGATATGCCGCTACCTACCCCTTTCTCTCGAAGCAGAGCTGCACCTCCCACCTGCCTCCTTTGGTCTGGAGACGTATCTATTTGGTCTCCTCTCCCCCTTGTCTGTTGCAGTTGAGCAGATGCTAGAAACCCTTCCTACTTCCTCTTCCTTCTCATCTTATCTATTCTCGAGATGAGTATCATTTGTCATCTGTTTCTCCTCTGGCTTTTCTTCCAGCTGAGCATTCTCTGCTTCAGCAGCTGCTATTTCATGCTCTTTTTGATCGCCTCCTGTGTTTTCATTCACTTCACCAAGCTCAGCCGCAGCACCTGTTAGGTCCTCGTCCATGTTTTTCTCCTCTTCATCTGGACTTAGCTGCACCTCCTCTTCCTCTGCCTCTTTTACATGATATGCTTTCATCAGTTCTTCTGTCAAAACCACTGATTGAAAGCATTTCTCCACTCCTCTTTCTTCTTGATACACTTGCTCGGTTTCAGTGGCCTCTTTACCCATCTATTCTCCTTCCTCTTCCTCATTATACTCTCCATGATGATCTCTGTTCTCATCACCATTATCTTCCTCCTCCTCGCCGCACACTTGCATGGCGGGCGAATCCCGGAAACGGCTTGCCAGTGCCGCCATTCTGGCTGGATCAGATCTGCGCCTCGTTAGCAGCAGAGCGTTCCTCGGGGGAATGCATACGCTGACCGTCGCTTCCTCCTCTTGTTCTTTCTCCACCATCATCACCACCTCTTCTCTCTTCTCCATCTCGGCCAATAATCCCAAGTTCTCTCTTTATCCCTCCCTCGATTACCATTCCCATCTCTCTGTCCCCTTTACCTTGGAATACCACGCCCATGACCTCTCGTCTGTTTCCGGCTTTGTTGCCTGGAACCTCCATCAAGTACCTCGTGAACAATGCACCGCAGGAGGTCGACCGCTTCTTTCCGCATTCTTCTTGTCCTTGTTCGCGTGATCTCGACGAAGAATAGGAACACAGGGACCTTGGGCCACAAGGGGAGAAGCAATTGAACTCGTACCCCAATGCCCTCGGCACCTGGCAGATGTCACCGAGTGCTGATGCACCCACCTCTGATATTTGATCGGGAAGCACTCTCGCGCCCCGCCGACGTTCTCCTTCCTCCGAAAGCTCCCCACCCTCCGGCTCCCCCACGCCGTGGCCTTGGCCTTTTTCTTGCCCTTGACCAGCACCCGGGCGATGCAGGTGACCTTGGGGGAAGACGGTTCCGCCGCCTCAAAGGCGACGCCTTTCCGCCTCCATCCAGCGACTGCGGAAAACATCGGGGATTGGCCGCCCTTGAAGCTGCCACTCGTCCAGAGGCGGCGGCTGAGCGAGGAGGACAGGGACGGCGTCGCTGCGGCGTTGCGACTGGGGAGGGACTTGGAAGTCGCCTCCGCGAACGGAAGCCCTCTCTCCCGCTGCGACTACCTATTTAGACAACTATTCCCCGTAAGAAGGACGAGAATAGCTGCTTTCATTCTCAGTGGGACTATGAGCAATAACAGGCTATTTACATATTAGCCATTAGTTAGACCTCTTAATATTTTGATTTTTACATTTAAAAAAATTATATTAGATTCTTTATAATTATGAAAGTGAAATATATATCTCTATTTTTTTTTTACATCATCGATTTTATCGATAAAAATATAAAAATAATTAATAAAAAGATAAATTTAACATTCTAATTATAGATGACAGATGATGTCGAATAATGATACTATTTAGGGTCACGAGTGATTATTGCGGATGAGGAGAGCAATGACAAGAGGTGTATGTTGCTCTACATCTGCATTAGTATCTACACAATCGTCGAGTGGCACGGACCTATATCTATGTCAGTGTCAACGTCTTTCGTCTCTGTATTGGCATCGATGTAGATGCATAGCGATACCGCTTGACATATACATCAACACTAATGCAAATACAGAGCGATGTTGCTCAACAACTACATCGACAGTGAGGTAGATGTAGAGCGACAAAAGGGTTACTTGGTAACTACATCGATGTTGACGTAGATGTAGAGCGACCCTTAACTCTTGTAGTTGCGATCTTCATCCATAACATCATTGTCATCCATCATCGTCAACTAAAGCGTTGAAATTATTTTTTTATTTATTATTTTCATGTTTGTGTCAATAAAACTAATGAGGTAAGAATAAATAGACATAAATGTTCTACTTTCAAAACTTCTTTCCTCCGACGAAAGACATTCGAGGTAGAGTTGATGAGTGAAGTGATAGCAACAACATGGGCTGTGGTGGAGACGAAGGACGAGGACCTCATGGCGGAACTTTAGCGATGCCATGGCAGTGCACGGACAACGCCTAACGTGTAGCCAGTGAAAGAAGATGGGACAACGGTTGGGGCGGAGACCAGTGTAATATCATCTTTTAAGCTTATAAAAATCCATGCTGTAACCCACCAAAGGTTCTTAGGACACATTGTTGTTTATAATAACGAGACAATGATTTGTGAATATAATGATAGATGATTTACCAATATAATTTATTGTGAAAGTGATTTCAAGATTTGGTCTGATAAATTTACATACAATTTTACAGAATTGAGGATCCCAATCTATTGGCTATAAAATCTTGTCATTCAATTTAGTAGTAGTAAAAGCATGTATATATTAATGTTATTTCGATAGTTTATTTTACTCAAATATTAGAATTTTAATATATAATTTAACCTCTTAACTCTTTTCTTTATAAGTAATTCAAAAAATGTAACTTTCTTTCACGGAGGATTGTCCAATAAGAATTTTAATTGTTGATACTTATACCCTTGAATTCATATTCATGTTCATTTTATAGCTATGCATTTTAGTTTTATTTAAATTTAATTTATACACTAAAAATAAGGAGAAAAATAATAAAATAATTTTTTACTTTTTAAATTCTAATTTATTTTTCTATCAAATTTTGTGTGTGTTAGTATATACTAATATACTAACACGAGATATCAATTATATCAATATCGATCGATACGTACTAATCCGACCAAGGATAAATGCATATGTACATCATGAGACAATATATCATGATTGTATCAATGTTTTCTTCATTGATTTTGTGTAGATGAAAAATATATATTTTTCTAAAATCACTCGAGTAAAAATGGTGAAAAACAAAAAACATACGAGAATAAAAATAAAAAAGAAGCGAGCCTATCGAAAGTGATAATTCCATACACAATTCAAGAACTTTTGAGAATTTATGATATTTGCAACGCCTCTGAATAATTTCTTTAATCATGAATATTTTTGCTATTGATAATTCTTATAATTTACTATTTGCAACTCCCATTACCCATCTTATATTTTTATTTTTTCTCACAATATCTAATTTTATCTATATCACTGTTTAGTCACTCGTTATCGATGTTGTTTAGTCGCTTGTTATCGTTGTTGTTCGTCGATCCGAAAAAGAGGAAAAAGAAAATATTTATATCTATTTTATAAAAATATTTTATAAATAATAAAAGCATTTAAGATGGGATTGTGAAAACATATAAATTACTTAAAAGATTACTTACTAATTACTTAAATTACTAATTTACATAGAAACACTATTAAACCCTATCAACTCCTACACAAAACCTTTACAGCTCGACCTACTCATTCATGGCTGTCATCGGCTCCGCGGACACGTAAACAAATCTCAACCATCGTTCTCTGCTCATCTCCCCGTCGTTTTAAACCCGCTGGCGCCCGTCCAACTCGCTCCTCTTCCCTCCCTTTCCATTTACTTCCTTCTCTGCCTCCTCCCTTTCCCTTCCCCGAGCAATAAAAAGCTGCCAAATATACGTCCGCCAAAAGAGAGCGCAATCTTCTCCGGAAGAGGGGAAAGTGATAGCGAGCGAGATGATGCAAATGCTTCGATTCCGCGGGGGCTCCGCCTCGACTCCGTCTTCCAAGAACGCCCCCACCTCCCCCAGATCCGGCCCTCGTTCTAGCCCTAATCCTAACCCTAACCCTTACGATGCTGCGTCCGCATGCGTCACCCCCGGATCGGTCGGCCCGGCCAGGCCCCTGCGGCTGGTGTACTGCGACGACAACGGCAAGTTCCGGATGGACCCGGAGGCCGTCGCCACGCTTCAGCTCGTCAAGGGCCCCATCGGCGTCGTCGCCGTCTGCGGGCGCGCGCGGCAGGGCAAGAGCTTCGTCCTCAATCAGGTTCCTCTCCCCCAGTATCTCCGTTTTCTCGTGGAGTCATGGGATGTGATCTCTTGTGCTTCCTCTGAAGTTTTAGATGATTTTGTTGATGGGCATTTGTTTCATTCCTTCTCGCGAAGAGAATTATGCAAGGCTCAGGCTTCTTTTTGTGAAAAAAAAATTGCACTGAATACATTCATATTGCGGAGTAGGGTTTAGTAGTAGTTGACATCTGGGGAGTTCTTTCTTTTTATCAAAAACTCTTCAAGGAGTTCTGCCACTCGGCTTCTAATGATAATCGATTATGGTGTCTGTGGATCATTGGGTGGGTGAAACAATTTCCGGTATGCAATGAAGTTCTGATCTTGAATGAAATATACTTTCTGTGTAGTCTCAATTTTGCTAACGATACTTGAATTTTGCAACAAAGTTGTGTACATCATGATACTTGAATTTTGCTAACGATATTGTGTAGACTCGGTAGCACATCGAGCCATGGTCTGAGTCTGCCCCTTTTTCAGTTGATATTTTCATACATAGAGATCACAAAACATGCCAAAAAGAGTTCTTTGAGGTTTTTGAGTTGAGGATCACATGTGATATTAATTGAGATCAGACTTGGTTATCCTTCCTTATTGGGCCTGTAAGATCCAACTAGCACCTTACTTTATAGGTTTTGCATGCCACTTTAATGGAACCTCCAAAGCAATTTCCATACCAAGGAAAAGGATTACAGGAAATCAATTTAGGTGGTCCCTCTTTGAGCTCAAGTTGTAACGAGTACAAGAAATAGAAAAAAAAGTCTTTTTTAAGAAAATGAATAGTCAAAATAATCCTTACCAATGCCTTGTCCCCTTTATATATGAGTTATTTATCAATTAAATTATTGCCGCATAGGATTGACACTCATTCAAGTGACATTTGGTATCATCAGTTGAACTAGCGAATTTAACAGTTTCAGAGAAATGGATTGATGTTATTGGCATGTTGGGATTGATTTGTCAAAGGGGTTTGTTGTACTATATCAATATTGAGGATAATTTATAAGATTTCTTTTTCATTTAGTAACATTGAGGTTCATCAAGGATCCACATTAATTCCTTACCTTTTTCACATAGGTATTATATGAACTTATGAGTCACGTGTAGATAGACCTCCTTGGATTATGTTATTTGTTGATGATATTATCTTAGTTGATGAGAGTCTAAATAGATGTAATTCTAAACTTGAGTTATGAAGACAATCTTTAGAAACTAAAGGTTTAATATTAAATATGATTAAAATTGAATATATGAGTTGCAATTTTCGTAATACTAGAAATACACTAGATAGCAAAATATTCCTTTAACTAAAAACTTTAGGTATCTCGATCAATTATTCAACAAAATAAAGAGATTAATGAGGATATCATTCATAAAGTAAAAACAAAATGATTAAAATGGTAAGGGACGTCATAAGTCTTGTGTGATTATCTGGTATCTTTGAGATTAGAAAAAATATAAGATAGTTATAAATCAATAATTAATTACAGATATGAGTGTTGAGCAGTTAATAAATAACATATATAAAAAATGTGTTGTTGAGATGAAATTATTAAGGTGGATGTATGGAGTTGCTAGCAAAGATAAAACAAATATTTTTATTCATGAATACTTAAATATAGCTTTTATAGACGATAAAATGAAAGAGAATCATTTAAGATAATATGAAGATGTGCTTAGGAGACCTACAAATGCAGGAGTTAGAAGAGATGAAATGATTACCGTTAGTAGTACGAGAAGAGGTAGAAGAAGACAAAAAAAAACCTTAATAGAAACTATAAATAAAGATTTAAATACTCTTAACTAAATATATGGCTTTTTAGATATCTCAATGGGGGCAAAAGATCCATAGACCATAAATAGTTGAGACTTGCGACTTTGCCATTGTTGTTAATTGTTACTTGATAACATAATTTGTGCTCATATTTGTTGTTGTGCTTAATCTGATGATGCCCCATCGGCTTTCATTTTCATAGATCCTACACATTATATCATAAAGATCATCTTGATGTATTCTTACAACTTTTTACACCTTGAAACCAATCTCTATCAAGAGGGTTCAGAGGTTAAAATGGGTATTCTTACAACAGGTTGCAACGTTGTCACTATAACTTTTTGGTTAGATTGATTGGTCAAGTTATCTTACTTCAGCATCTTCTTAAGTTTTGTTTCTTTGCCATCATAAATACAGCATAAAATCATATGTTCTGGATTGTCTATATCACTTTTGACATGTATTTCCATCTTTGAAATTTGGTAGCTATTAGGAAGGAGCTGCGGATTCCAAGTAGCCTCAACTCATCGACCATGTACCAAGGGACTTTGGATGTGGAGTGCACCTTTAAAGAGAACTGCTATTGATGGAACCGAATATAATCTTCTATTGCTGGATAGTGAAGGAATTGATGCTTATGATCAAACGGTCAGAAACTGTTGGTTCTTTTGTTAACATTACATGCCTTAGTTTGATAATCATTCATGTGTATATGTATGTAAAGTTACGGACAATGTAAAATATGTACATGCTCTTGCCATCAACAGACACAATTTTTCCTAATTTTTCACTTGTACTGCAGCTTCATATAATCCATATAGTAGGTATGTTCACATTATTTAGTAGGAATGATAATCCTTAGGTTTTGCTGGTATTTATTTACCAACTTAATTTGGTTTTAAATGAATCTATAGATTGGTAACTAACATGTCATGCTTCATCTGTTGGGTTAACAAGTTAATTAAGCTAGTTAACCATCTCTTCTTGGATATTGATTGGTTGCCATTCAAAAATGTCAATCAGTTTCATGTTCATTATAAAAAGTTGTTGTCTTTTTCAAAAATGGACATCATTTATGTTTAAATACTGGTAAATGTCTAGTGAGTTGCAACTTGTGTTAGTCAATAAACTGATATGATTATAACTTTTTCAATCTTTTCTGCACTAATACTAATAGTCTATTCAATTTTGATGAACCATGTTTTATACTTCTTGATAAGTTTGGAATGAATGTTGTGAATGTTTTCTAATAAGATCTATCTCTCTTTGATAGTGTATCTCTTGTTCTTCTGGTTGTTATTAATCCTGTAGTAGACATCTCATAAGTAGCAAGAAGTCATTTTAATAAAAATCTAGAGTTAACTTAGTTCATGCTAGGAATAAAGGGCAATGCAAAAAAGAGAGCAATGAAATGGTTTCTAAACTAAATGTTATCTTTGAGTGTATCAAGAATTTCACTTGAAGATTCTTTAGCTAAATATGTTAATATCCAAATGTATGGTTCAAATTGCAATAAATTTGTGATCTTTTTGGGTCAGTTATCAAAGAAATTGGATCATGTTTTTGGAACTATAATGTTCTGTTAATAAGTTTGCCTGAATTGTGTCTACTAAATTATGCACATCATTTTCAATATTAACTTAAATTCTTCTTTTTGCTTCTCATCTTTATGATTTAGTGCTTTACTTTTGCAACATGCATATCAAAATTTATTTTATTTGGTAATATTCCTTTTCATTTTGAGTGATGTGTATCAATGCATTAATATTTGATCTTGCTGCTTGCAACAACTTTGAGGACCTTAACATTAAATTTTGAATCTTTGCCAAAGTGTAACCAGCATGTTAGTCACAAGGGTCTTTTGTGAATATCATAGTTAAAGATTTTGCTCACTACCCTATGTTGTAAGTACATCAGAGTCAGAAACTTATCTGACTAAACAGTGGGAAACTAATGGATATATGTGTGTATATATATAATATAACACTCTTGTAAAAGATTAAACATGTAAGGACCAAAATACTTTGACCGGTGAAATTGTCACTACCAGAAGTATGCACATTTTGAATTTGTAGTCATTATCAAAATCCTTTATGTTTGATGCTTAATTTGGATGAATGATCTATCTGATCCTTTACTTACAATTAGGAATTTGGTATGATGACATTTAGGTTGATTGTGGATGACTGATCCAGTACCTAATATAATCTAACTTGATCATGTTATTTGTCTCTAACCAATCAATTTTTATGATTAAATATCACAACATATCTATTCAATATCATCCCTGATAAGCCTATGAACTTGAAATCAATAATGTTCATACATTGTAGCTTGTAATTCTCTTAGATAATTATAGTTTTTTTTAACGTATCATGCTTCATACTATAATGGTAAAGGATTTCTTACTATTATGTTGGCTTGGGTTCTAGAGGACAATTCTCATATTGTTTGATCTAAAAAAGCTAATCAGAATAATTTGAGCGCATGTTAATGATTTGGAACTTAGGTTTAAGCAAGGTTTTCAATTTCAGGTAGTACAAGTCCAATACATTCTAGTGTAAAGACACATGACATGTCAGAATGTACCATAATATCATTCTGTTGGGGAAGGGGGAGAAGAAGAAGGAAGAAGAAGAATGGAGAATGAAGAAGGAAGAGTTGGTGAAGGAAGAAGAATAGGGGGAAGAAGAGAAGAAGAAGAGTAGGAGATGTACCATAGATGAGGCTGTCTGGGGTAGTGAGCATGCGGGTGGCAGGCAACAGCGACAGTCGAGCCATTGACAGAGGAGAGGAATCTTATGGGGCGAGTCCTAGGTGATGAGGCATTAAAAAAACCATTTTAATAAAAAATTGATAGTATCAAACTGCTTGAAATAGGTGGGTTCATGATAGGATATGCTATCAGATTGGTACATACTGCTCAGCAAAATATAAATCTCTGGGTTTTAGTAACATATTGTGTATGTGCTTCTATGCCATGCTTGCCATGTCAAGAATTCACTGGCATTATACGAGGATATAGTTATCATCTGAAGATCAGTGTCACTGCCCCTTGGTGTATCCTGGTTATTTGTATGCATGAGATGAATTAATATTGACCAAAGTTGAATACTTAGAGAACTGGGGATATAGTTAAATTGGATAGACAAAAAGTTCAAATAAGTAAAACTTCTAGATATCTTGGATCATTCAAGAAGATGAAAAGATTGATGAAGATAAAATGAGGTTAAACTGGAGAGGCATCAGAAGTTTTTGTGTGATCAATAGGTACCTCTTAGGTCAAGAGAAAAATTTTATAAGTTAGCTGTTAGGATATTAATGTTTTT
This sequence comes from Musa balbisiana, assembly GCA_004837865.1. Taxonomy (NCBI): domain Eukaryota; kingdom Viridiplantae; phylum Streptophyta; class Magnoliopsida; order Zingiberales; family Musaceae; genus Musa; species Musa balbisiana. Next base: position 30,336,728 of record CM017189.1, read on the forward strand.
TGGATTTGCGTGTTAGACAGTTAAAAACCAACAAATATAAAATTTTTTATATCACTAAGAATGAAAAGATAAATGTATGGAGAAGATATAAAAGGAAATGTTTTCATTTATAAACAATCAGATTTAACTATATTTAGAGGATAAAAGATAAAATGAGGAACAATGACTTAAGATAGTATGTACATGCAATGAGGAGATTTATAGATGCTATAGTTAAGACAGATGAAATAATTAATACTTGCAGAGCGAGAAGAGGTAGGAGATACGGAAGACTATTTTAAAAGATTTTGTAAATAAAGATTTGAATTCTCTTAGTTTATCTAAGTATATTATTCTATATAGAGCTCAATGTGGTGGCAACAAATCTATGTAGCCAACCCCAAATAATTGGGATATTATGGCTTAATTCTCATTTCTGTTGAAGCACCTGCACAAGTGTATCATTTTTATGATGGGAACGCTGAAATTTATTTTTTTGTTTGCTTTAGATTCTTGCTCATGTTTTACCCTAATCAGGACTTGTCTTGTAATTTGATCCAGCACTGGACTATATAAGCAATGCATGTTATGAATGATTTCTTTGTGTTCCTTCACTAGAGCCTGTAGTAGAATATTTGTGTGATGCATTATACTTCATGTGCATTGTCAACTTAAAAACTATAATTTCTATTTCCTATACTTTATGGTAAATGTCAATTTAAATGCTATAGTTGTTATTTCCTATCTAATATGTTATGTCATCATGCTCTTCAGCAATCATTTCAAAGTGTCTATTACTCGTCCTTCTTTTACAGGGAACATACAGCATTCAGATATTCTCCTTAGCTGTTCTCTTGTCAAGCCTATTCATCTATAACCAGGTACAGATTCCTTTTCTGGAGTTTCAGTTTGCTCGTGGTCATGGAAAAGGTGGAGATTATGAGTTGGAGATCTTGTGCATTCATTTAATCCTGTTTAGCTCACACCAAATTTGTTATCAGCACAGCCTCTCAAATAAAAAATTACTAAATTATTTGTTTTCTGTATTTCCTGTTTTATCTCCTTCAGATGGGTGGCATAGATGAGGCTGCACTTGATCGATTATCTCTTGTTACTGAGATGACTAAACATATCCGTGTTAGAGCAACTGACAGAATGTCTATGGTATCTGAACTTGGTCAATTTTCACCGATGTTTGTCTGGCTTCTGAGGGTGATTCTGCCTACCAATCTAATTACATCATTTTTACTGCTTATTGAGACTGAGATTTTGCTTAGGTTTGTGAAGTAATTGACCACTCATATTGATTACCGTGGATGACCCTATGATTTCTAGGACTTCTATCTGGATTTGTCTGAGGATAACAGCAAAATTACTCCACGTGATTACCTAGAGTTGGCCTTAAGGCCCATGCAAGGTGGAGGAAAAGATGTATTGGCAAAGAATGAGGTATTTTGCTTAGTGCTCTTGGAGACATTCAACTTTGCTACTTAGCTAGCTAATAACAACTTTCTTTCGGGAGTGATTCCAAATTTCTTACATGTAACAGTTACATATTATCGTATTGGTTACTGTTCTATTTCATGAAACACTGACAGATTCGGGAGTCAATTTGTGCTCTTTTTCCGGAAAGAGAGTGCTTCACACTTGTGAGGCCATTAAATGATGAAAATGATCTCCAACGCCTTGATCAAGTTCCTGTGAGGATATTAGACTTGCCTTTTAATTTTTCTTTTTTAATCATTGATCATATTAGCTTTTCCAACCTTTATTTACTTATTCATAATATACTCTCTTCATCATGCAGGTAGCAAGATTAAGACAAGAATTCAGATCAGGCCTTGATGCATTGATGAATTTTGTTTTCGAGCGAACCAGGCCTAAACAAGTGGGGGACATTGTCATGACAGGTCCTGTTCTTGCTGGCATCACACAATTGTTTCTGGATGCTATCAACAATGGGGCTGTCCCTACGATATCCTCCTCATGGCAGGTTTATCAAGTTGTCAATATTTACATACTCATGATTATGATATAGTTTACTCTTTTGTGGACAATGGCTTGAGATGTCTTCTTGTTCTTGTTCTTTTGTGCATTTGTTGTATGTCATGATGCTTGACCTATCAGATTGTAGAGCAAACCTTGATTATATGGTCTATTTTGTTCACATTCTATTATCAACCTGTTGAGCTTATGCCACACAATTCAACTTACAAACAACAAGATGAAATACCTCTCTAGGGTGTCATTGACATCACCAAATATTATAAGCAGTTGCTGCAGTTCTTTCTCTTACGAAATTGGTCAGTTAGTGTATACAGTACAAAACTTTGCAAAAAGCAATTGTTATATTTACAACTTTCAAAATATCAAGACCATAACAGACTATTAACATTTGAGGGTGGACCTTTGTACAATGGCTCCATCATGACCTGGGACAGTCTCTATATTTTAAGGTAAGGCTGTGACATTGACCCTCCGTATTCTAGGTTCCTTTATTGCAATAATGTTGTTGGCTGAAAACAGAATTTTCATGCAATCTTGGAGCTAGACTTCTTAAGAATGATTACTAGAAAATTGCCTTGTGCAATTATCCTAACGTAAATGAAAATTATTGTAATACTCAAGAAAATATTTTGAGGCTCATCATCTCAAAGGTATTTATCACTGATCAATCTAGCAAACTTTCTTTGGTTTGAAACTTTGAATAGAATGACTGTGTGTTTGTGGCAGCCTATTTTATGCTTTGAGCCTATTTGAAGGGAGCAATTATAAAATCTTTTGGGATCGTCACTACTGTCACAACTTGATAAGATATAATAGCCAATTGATCCAGACAAAACAAGTTTCAAACATATACCGAAATGCTTATGCTCAAGACATGGATATTAACCCTTTCTAGTCTTATATTTTGATCCTAACATTGATTCTTGATGATGGATTAATTGATCCTCTCAATCTCCTGACTCAAATTCGTGACATTCTCATTAGGATCCACATGTGAAATATAGCCCTTCCCTAATCCCTAATCTCTTGTTGGTGGTCTGAAAGACTTATGAACCACATTGGTGGCTCCATGTTGATCTTGCCCCTTGCACCATCCATTGTAGGTACTTCCTATTTAGATCTGCTAATCCACACATCAGGTGTCTTATATTTGCTTAGGTACCAATTTCCAAATTAGCTTTTTGTAGTATACTAGCCTAATAACCTAGGCAAAGCAAGCCATACTTTATATCTCATAGTTTAGTGGTGAGTCCATTTAGTCGTATCAACTAATGCATCAGAATTTACCTTTTCTGCTTCCACTTTTCTTCCTCCTGCTATTCCTTATCCTTTTCTAGTGCACTTCTTTCTCTTTTTCCTCCAGCACCTGTGCTTAAGAGAAGGTGTGCACACAAGGGTTTCAAGGTAGGATCCTGCACGATTTAAAGGTCGTGATCTACCATGTTAGACCCGTTTTGACATATTAAAAAGAGAGTCAATTATAAGTTTGTCTTGATAAAGTTGATTAAGATTGGTTAAAACATCAAAACTTGGTCTGCTTGGTTCTTAGTATATTGGTTTTCAGCAAGTTGGTTCTCACTTGCACCAGTACATACAACCTGTGGCAAGAGGTATACCACTAATTGTCATTCCTTTCCCTCAAGTCAATCTTTAACATATTGGAGTTGTTTTATTGCATGGTTAAGATAAATATCATGTTTCTTTATGGCTAGGTTTCTGCAACCACAACTACACACAGTAACAACAAATCCATCATGATACTTGGATTTCACATCACATAAATTATTTAACATGCTTATATTATTATTACATAATCCAGTCAAAATCTTTGCATAGTGATTTAATTTGTTTTTGAGGATTTAACACTAGGCTATGTAGGCATATTTAGTTGTTTATGTTCTGAATTTCTATTTATGGAAGTGAAACGTTAATGTCCTACTCTGCTTGGTATTAGCAAATTTCTTTACTGTTTTGGTTTTCAAGTTCTGTGATAGTATGCCCTCATGATAGTTAGTAGCTAATGAATGATTAGAATTTCAGGCATACATTTTTCACTTTTCTTAAACTGTTATTTTTTGTATTGTCTGACTACAGAGTGTTGAAGAGTTGGAATGCAGAAAGGCATATGACTTTGCGACTGGGATTTACTTGTCATCTTTTGATCGCACAAGGCCAGCTGATGAGGTGATGTGACACCATAGATGATAAATGGATGACAACTTTTTTTGGACTTTCATGGGTGCTAACTTCATCTACAGGCTATCCTCAGAAAAGTACATGAAGATGCTGTTCAAAAATCACTTGCTGCCTTTAATTCTTGTGCCGTGGGTGCTGGTTCAGCACGATTAAATTATGAGAAACTTCTTAAAAACTTCTTCAGAAAGACATTTGAGGTATGTGCCAAATTTAATCCGGATATGATCATTGGCATGCTAGTTCAGTTATAGGTATATTGTTGTTTATAGAATCACAAACATATGTCTGTTCTCTTTTGATTGTACCGTCCACATTTCTTAAAGCACAGTATCATCGTGCAGACTACCATGAGAAATGCCCAGCCCATGTCATTTCCCTACATCTTTGGTGCTAGTTCGACATAAGGAGTGTTGTGCTGGTATTTGCGTCCGGTGCAGTTCAGTATTTGCCATGCTGGAAACAAGTAGCAACATACACCACAATTTTTCTCCCACAGTGTTTTGCCTTCCTATAGCAAGCTTTATAGGTTTGGGAAAAGGGTCTGAAGCCTCATAAATTTCATACATTTTATGACTTTTGAGATCCTTTTACTTGTTGGACCTATTTGAATACAGAATGAAAGATCTATGAAAGAAGGGACTCAACTTTTGTAGTCTTGGAGTAGTCAAGGAACATGTATTGGGCTTAAAATTTTAAGCTGTGTTTAAGAAAGCCTTTGATAGAATTGGCTCTGTTTCATTTTGGATGTCCTTTCCCACAAAGAACAAGGCCAAATGTATTGGTTGGTTTAGAGCTTGCATCTTTTCAAGATTGTTTGTCATTATTATTCTCAACAAAGCTTAAATAGAATAACTGCTGATCACACGTAAAACATAGAGAAATCAAGAAGCTTCCTCATTGAGATTACTTCAGCATGATTTAGAAAATTAATAGATTAAGCATTTAAGTCCTTAAATACTTTTATTTATGGCAGTAGATGAGATGAGCTTCTTGTATGCTATATCATGTGGCATAGGAACAGAAGAAGCTCTAACACATTAAAGCTGTGACACCTTAAAACATCTAATGGATGTAAGAAAGACATGGAGTAAATGGACGGATTAATTTTCAGCTAAATTCAAGAAAACATGCCAGCTGAAATTTCTGAGATTTAGTATAATCGGCTGAGTGAGATTGTAATCCATTTGAAATCTTGGCCATAACTTAATCCAACCACCTAGTTTTTTAAATTAGAAAGCTATCATGTTTGTACAAATGTTTTGGATGATCTAACCAGAAATTTGCTGATGTGTTCAGGAGACTCTAAACCTGCTAATCACATTTGTATCTGGCATCTGCATGCATTTATATATTAATATATAAAAATTGGTTGTCATGCTAGGTACTAATTCTGATGAATGCTTTTGCAGGACTACAAGAGGATAGCCTTTTTGGAGGCCGATAAGAGATGCTCAAATACCGTGAGAAGTATGGAAAACAACTTGAGACAAGCTTGTCATGATGCTGATGCTAGAGTTGACACGGTGATTAAGGTGAGCATATAAGTACCAAAGTTGCAAATTAATAATGAGCTACTTTAGGAGTATTGGTCATTGTTTGCTGTAATGTATGTGCTTTGGTAATATAGGCAGAGGAATTGGGAAGTGGAGATTATGTGCTTAATGATGCTTACATTTGATCTACTAGCTTGATTTTTTAACAATGCAGACAAATTTTGTATTTTAATTTGAAAGGATATGGAGGATCCATTATGTTTATCTGAAAGTTTAATTATGAATTTTAGTTACGACTATGAAGGGAAATACAACATGGTCAAAATTTCATTCTTTGCTAATTGCATTTAATAATTTTAAACCAGTAATTTTTAAATCCAAGGTCACAATTATACTGCTCAAGTGATTATAAATCTCTAAACACTCTAAAGTAGGGTTGTAGTAGGGTTATATGGGCATATCGACAGCTCTTATATACACTGATAGACACATTTTGTATGTATTATTTACCTAAGACCTTCAATATTATTGAAATTTCATCAGTTCTGAATGATCTGGTCTCTGAGTATGACTCATCTTCACATGTCCAAGCAAATGGAAGACATTGGCTACCTTCTTATTTGAGTGGTCAGTTGTTGTTTTTTGCATGTTGCATTCTTTTGCTCTGATATAGCAATTATTGGTTGCAAGAGATTTCATAAGTTTCTCAGTTTGGAGCCAGCTATAACTTTCATTTAAATCAATGTCAGTCTGGTGGGTTGTGTCCCAGCCGCTTCATGGCTGTCCAATTAACCCTTATATGAATTTATGAAAGAGTTCTTTATGTGTAGAACTTTTTGACCTGTTTTGGTGGTTCCATCATTGGCAATCTAGCTGGTTGACCATTGTTTTGTTTTCCAAGCTTTTATCTTCTAGTTTTTGCTTCTTTTGTCATGCAGTTTGGAAGGACCTATCAAGGATGTCTTCGAGAAGCAATTACATCAACTGATAGAGCTGGTATTCTTGCATTGTATGGTTTAATTATTCTATTGTATGTACCTAAGACCTCAATATTATTGAAATTTCATCAGGTTCTGAATGATCTGGTCTCTGAGTATGAATCATCTTCACATGGTCCAAGCAATGGAAGACATTGGCTACCTTCTTATTGAGTGGTCAGTTGTTGTTTTTTGCATGTTGCATTCTTTTGCTCTGATATAGCAATTATTGGTTGCAAGAGATTTCATAAGTTTCTCAGTTTGGAGCCAGCTATACTTTCATTTAAATCAATGTCAGTCTGGTGGGTTGTGTCCCAGCCGCTTCATGGCTGTCCAATTAACCCTTTATATGAATTTATGAAAGAGTTCTTTATGTGTAGAACTTTTTGACCTGTTTTGGTGGTTCCATCATTGGCAATCTTAGCTGGGTTGACATTGTTTTGTTTTCCAAGCTTTTATCTTCTAGTTTTGCTTCTTTGTCATGCAGTTTGGAAGGACCTATCAAGGATGTCTTCGAGAAGCAATTACATCAAACTGATTCAGAGAGGGGTATTCTTGCATTGAAATGCTGTTCAAATGAAGACAAATTGGGACTGCTGAAGAAGCAACTTACAGCAAATGAAAAGCACAGATCTGAATATATGAAGCGTTATGAGGATGCAATCATTGATAAGAAAAGAATGTCTGAAGATCTAAGTTCTCGTATTGTGAACTTGAAAAGCAAATGCAGCACGATAGAGGAGTGCTGTATTTGTCTGTCCAAGGATCTTGATGATGTTAGACATGAGTCCTCTGATTGGAGAAATAAGTATGATCAATGTGATTTGGAGTTGCAAAGAGAAAAAGAGAAATTCTATGCTCAAAAAGCAATTCTTGAATCTAGTTACACTGTTACCGAGGGGAGATTCGCTGTTGCTCATGAACAGGTAATATCTGCTCAAGAAGAGGCATTGGAGTGGAAGCAGAAATATGACATTGCTGCTGGAGAAGCTAAAGCAGGTCTGGAGAGGTCAGGATTAGTGCAGGAATGGGCTAACGACAAGGCACTAGAAAGGGAAGATGTGATAAGAGAAGAATGGGGCACTGAGTTGCTGGAAAAGGTTAATGTTTTTTTTGCTTATATATTGTTTTATGATTCTTTCGTCAGAAGCTTGATTCAACATCTATTGGATGCAATAGGAAGAGGAAATCAAGAACTTGAATGCAAAACTGGAGAACACTGAGAGCCTCATTTGTACCATGGGTACGCAATTGGAGGTAATTTCACACTCAAGGATCTCATTTCTTTTGACTAAGGTTTATGATACAGTTACTGATAACATAGACAATGGTGCACTTTGTATTTGTAGGATGTGGAATCAAAAGTAGCACGTCATAAATCAGAACATTTGGGCTCGAGGAATGAAATCAAAGAATTGCTTGAGAAAGTGGATTCTATGAAGGTGATGGCTCAATCACATGAGAACCAAAGCAAAATTCTGGAACAAGAAAAGGAACATCTTGAAGAGAAGTTCCTAGCTGAAATAAAAAAAATTGATGAAACAGAAGAACGGATTAAATATGCTGAAAGAGGTGCAAAGATGGCAGTTGAGTTGGCTGATGCTGCGCGGGCTGAATTAGTTATTATCCAGAAGGACAAAAGTGAAGCACAACGACTTGCACTTGAACGATTGGCAGTGATTGAAAGGGTTGAAAAGAAAATTGATAGCTTGGAGCACGAGAAAGCAAAATTGATGGATGAAATAGAGAGGCTGCATCAGTCTGATGCCTTGTCGAAGGTTTCATCACTTGAGAGAAGAGTCGAGGAACGAGAGAAAGCAATTGAGGGTTTGTTGTGTCAGAGTAATGAACAAAGATCCAGCACAGTCCACGTATTTGAGAGCCTTTTGGCCACGGAACGTGCTGCTCAAGCTGAGGCCAACCGTAGAGCGGAGGTCATGTCGTTACAGCTACAAGCTACTCAAGGCAAACTGGATAAGCTCCACCAAGATCTGACATCTATACTTGTAGTCGAGACTGCACTTGACAGAAAACTCAGAACTGTTTCTCATCAGACTGCACTTGAACGATTGGCAGTGATTGAAAGGGTTGAAAAGAAAATTGATAGCTTGGAGCACGAGAAAGCAAAATTGATGGATGAAATAGAGAGGCTGCATCAGTCTGATGCCTTGTCGAAGGTTTCATCACTTGAGAGAAGAGTCGAGGAACGAGAGAAAGCAATTGAGGGTTTGTTGTGTCAGAGTAATGAACAAAGATCCAGCACAGTCCACGTATTTGAGAGCCTTTTGGCCACGGAACGTGCTGCTCAAGCTGAGGCCAACCGTAGAGCGGAGGTCATGTCGTTACAGCTACAAGCTACTCAAGGCAAACTGGATAAGCTCCACCAAGATCTGACATCTATACTTGTAGTCGAGACTGCACTTGACAGCAAACTCAGAACTGTTTCTCATCGTAAACGTTCTAGAGACAATGACTTTGGTACGGGCTCTATGGAAAACACTGAAGATGGCAAAGATCAGGCAAGAGGTGCGAAACGATCCAAGAGTACTACCAGCCCGCTGAAGTATGTTTCCTCGTAAGGTGATGGTCCGTACAAAGGGGAAGATTCACGTTTCGCGGAGCCAAGAAATTCAGGAAACTGAATCTGAAAATTACATGAAGTTCACTGCTCTGAAACATAAACAGGAGCTTGCGGAACATGGATTCGGTGCACAGCTGTTGAAACAGAAGAACCCGAACATGAAGGAAATCCTTTCTCTTTCTGAGAAGCCATATGATTTGTGGGCACTGTTTATTTTCTGTCTATAGAGTAAATTTTTAATGCTGTTAATTGAGTTGTGCATATAGTGTTACCCAAGTTTGCTAGGACTGCATCTTATGGATGTGGTTACCAAATTCCAATATGAGATGGAAACCAAGCACTCGTAAAACATGGAAGTCTGGCTTACATGTAATGATTGATGATAAATGTGGAAACATGTACAAAGTTTTTCGTTGCTATGGAGTTTCTTTACCGTATGGTGTTCATTTACTGTATTGACATAAGCATTCTGTTGGGGTTATGTAATCTTTAACCAGAGGAAACCTGTGGTCGGAGGAGTTGCCCTCTACTTAATATACATCAAGGAAAGATGGAAGAGAGAAGATCATGAGTATATAACCGCCACTCGAAATGCATTTACATTTTTACAGTGAGAATAACTTAAAACTGCCACACTGCAACTATTCATTTCGTCTCATTGAATGTCCTGATTTAGTAATTAGTAAGTAAAGATAGATCATGAGTATTAGTAGTAGCATCCTGAGATCCAATCACATCTTAATCACTTACCTTCGTAACAAAATTTCTGTGCACAAAAGTGATGAAAAAGTAAGCAACTTAAAAATTATGTACAACCGAGATGATAATATTTTTATAAATATATAAAATTCATTAAAAAAAAACAATAGCTTTTTTATCGGATGTCTCCGAGGAGACAAAAAAAAAAAAAAAAACAAGGAGAAAGTTTTATGAACTTGGGAAAATATAAGGAGAATCACATATAGCTTCTTATTCATGAACAATTTCATATAGCTTTGACAAAGGATAAAACAAAATGATGAAATTAGACTCATCAGAAAAAGAGAGAAAGTTGAAACAAAGTAATCAACTATATTGGGTAGGTGACAATTTTCAATGTCCGCACAAAATGCACTACAAGTTATTGTGGGATTGGATTCATCAGGGATGCACTCATTCTTCTGTAACAAAGCAAAGATACACTGACTGATAATTCTTAGACACAAACGGGTTTTCAAATAATTTCGAAATTAAGGTACAAAAAAACATTGATTCAAAGCCAATCAAGCTTTTGAGCTCACCCTAGCATATATTCACAGCACTAGACTTCGAGCAGCATCGCTATATCCCTTCTCATGGAGCCAACAGACGTTTGATCCCAGCCTTCTGTTCATAAGTCAACCGTGTCGGGAACTTTATGTTGAATTTGATCCGAAGATTTCCTTTCCTGGAGGGATCTTTTGGAACCGGCATACCCTCTTGATGGACCACCTCCTCGTAACCAGGATGAATGATGGAGTTTATGGGGATAGTAAGGCTGCGACCATCGAGTGTCGTCAAATGAACGGTATATCCAGTCAGAGCCTCGACCAAAGAGATTTTGAGTGTCATGATCAGATCATTTCCCTCCCTCGTGAAGACATCATGTGGCTTTTCATCGATGATGAAGACTATATCTGCAGGAATAACATTGGGAGCTTCATTTCCTTTTTCTGGGAAAGTAATTTTTGTACCCTTTTTCCAACCTGGCTTTATATTAATTGTCAGAATTTCTTCCACTGTCATTGTTTTCCTGCATCACACAGGAGTAAGAAATATATTAACATAACAAATATCAAAATATTCAAATGAAAATTAAAATAAGCATAGTGTTGAGCCTGTAGAGTGACCAGAATGTTAATCTAGATTGCCTAATGGAAGACTATGTGTAACAGTTAACCATCAGTCAAAAATTCTGCCATTCCATCGCAAGGTCAGTGCAGAAGAAAATGTGAATTGGGGTCGTGAAAGTGCCAACGTGATTAATTCCAGAAGAGAATACAACTGGAAAGTTAATTTTGAATAAGCATTAGAGCAATGCCTCTCGATACTCGAACCAGAAAGTTTGGCGCAACAGTTCTACATTATGCAAAGAGATATCTAGTACCAGTCTTCAGCCATAACTGTAAATCTTCCCATACTAGCACCTTTGTTCCCAGAACAACCAGACCTCTGTGGCTCCTTATGACCAGACACAAAAGCATTTACCACTCACTAATTTTACATCTTTTATTTAAAGGGAAATCTCAGCCTTACCACTCACCAACTCAAAATGCATCTGTCATTTTCTAATTTTATATCTAATTCAAAGACATGTTCAAGTCTGAATGAGATCCATCACGGAAAAAACAGTGCAGTGCAGCTCTATATCTTGTACAGGGAGCGGTCTAGTTCAGATCTAGTGCATGACTATAGTTTTTGCAATATAAGCATCTGATAACCAGAAACCACTTTTCCCAAGTAATTAACTTCCTACTACAACTACCATTCTCTTGTTTTAGAAAAGCTGGCAACAGCATTATATCCTTGCATATACCAAGGATAACAACTCAGAGAAGATCTATTGTGGTTGTTCTTACATCTTGTGCAGTTGTTTTAGAAAAGCGAGCAACTGAGAGAACATATACCAAGGATTCTGCACAAGATCAGTTATCTGCATTTTTGCCACAATGAGGTCAAGGTGCTACTTTGAATATAAAAGGATCACATTATATCCTTTCAACTAATATCAGGTAACATATAAGAAGTAACACTTTGAGGAAAAGAACTCATATCCTCTCGATCAAAATGCAGATTCGATGCTAAGTAACATATAACAGTGCTTTCCACTTCCTTTCAGACACAACAAAGCAATCGCTGATTACACAAGTATGTTAGCCATATATATAACAAAAATTTAAATTAAAATCAAGATAAAGATAAGCAAACATAGAGACATTAATTGCAAATAATTTTGTGGAAACATGTTTTTATAATCATATGAGTATGATTACCTATTTTAGATAGTAAACATGAAAGCATTTATAGGACCTAAAGAAATACACTGCTTATTTGAAAAGACAGCCGAAAACAAAGCTGATTCAAGACAAATAGAAGCAGAAAGCTTGATTGATGGGTATTAGGCTTATTTGAGAGCAAACTGAGACAACCAAGTGTCAATTTGTTTCGATAGGAAAGCTCACCGGTCACCATTCCAGTTTACTATCATATATGTATTCACCGAATTATCCTGTAATTCTTGAATCATCTTACAAAGATAAAAAGTAGAGCTGAAGAATCAATCACTTATCGTAGTTTGCACTCATAAAAGAAACCCACTCCGTTCACAAACAAGTACAATCCCACAACGAACACTACAACTTTAACATAGCAGATATACGGCTGATACTTACAGTTATCAACGGATTCACAATAAAATATCATTGACCATAAGAATGCAGGATACTGGCTATTCAGAATCATCTTTCTTCAAGAAAGAGTAACAACACCATTACTGGTTTACCAATGGATCCACTTGCCTGTAAATAATCATGAACTTGCACTTCTCACGTCTTCTTGGATTGACTTAAAAGCATGACATTTCAATTAGAGAAAGAAAGGAGGCAAACACCATAAGTCACTACAATTAGATCAATTTCATCTTCCTAAGAGACATGCACTAATTAGAAAAGCATGATGACAAAGGATACAAGCAAAAGCTTTGGCACGTCTTCGACAACCAAAGAATGGGAGAAATTTACCTGCTAGCATCCACAATTTCCCTCGAAATCTTCATCTTCTTGGCGGTCCCTTTAAACAAGTCCTCCAGGCTGCACGGCAACCGGTTCTCAATCGGTGCGGCCTTGCGTGGCTGCTGAGCGTACATCGACGCGCCCTCCCGGCCGCCGCCAAAGGCCGACCCAAAGTAGTCATCCCCGAACATCCCGCCCATTGCACCGGGGAACCTCGATCCGCCCCTAACGCCACTACCGCCGCCTCCCATGCCACCGAAGGGGCTGGAGTAGCCGAAGAACTCCGCAAAAATGTCGTCGGCGCTCCTGGGATTGAAGCTGAACGAGGCGGGCCCATTTCCAGCGGCGGAGAAGAAGGTGGAGCCGCCTCCCGGGTCGCCAGCGCCCGGCGGCGGGACCTGGCCCTTAAGCCCCTCCTCGCCGTACTGGTCATAGACAGCGCGCTTCTGGGGGTCGCTCAAGACCTATCACAAACAAGACAAGATCGGATCACGGAGGAGGAAGATTAGACTGGATCGGTCGCGCAATACCTCGTAGGCCTCGGAGATCTGCTTGAACTTGGCCTCGGCATCCTTCTTGTTGTTGGGGTTCTTGTCCGGGTGCCACCTCATGGCGAGCTTGCGGTAGGCCTTCTTGAGGTCGTCGTCCTTGGCGTTCCTGTCAACGCCCAGGATCTTGTAGTAGTCCACCCCCATCCCCTCCTCGTCTTCCTCCGCTGCCGCTGCCGCTGCCGCCGCCGCCGGCCCTCCTCTTCTACTATTATCCGGACTTCGTTCTTCCCTCTTACTCCTACCTACACTTTTCCTTCTTGGAGAGGCATCGAGATCCCGTGGAATCCGCCCGGTCCAATAAGAATTGAATTAACCCGATTCGAGTCATTTGCTGATCCTGGCCGGGCGACCGGTTCAGACCGGATGTTAACGGATTTGATGATTGAACCGGACCCGATCCATTGATTGCGTGAAGCTAAGATCTCTGCGTGACCCAAATAATAATAATAATAAAGCTAAAATCCGTGGTATTGTCGGTGAGCACGAAGCACAAAACTTGTGAGTCGATCTCGATCAATATTCTACTCCACAGGAGAGAGATTTCAACTGCCGCCTCACAGTAAAAGAAAAGAAATGTGGATTTACCTTTTTTTACTGAAGATTCTGTGACCGAGACTTGTGATTTTAAATTTATTTATCTTTATTAAGTTCGCATGTGGATTGACGAGAAATAGTACCAAAGAAATCTTTTACAAAATTCGCTTGAAGAAAATAAATTATTTTAAGTATTTTACTAAAAAAAGTCCACGTGTGTCCTCGTTGATGTAATAGAAATTTCTTTCACAGTCAAATCACACCACAAGCATTCCTTTTGCATACACCAACCCAATTCCTTGCCAAAAAAAATCATCATCTTCGTTGAAAAGAAAAGATTAACCAAAAAGCCTTAAATGTACAACCACCTTTTGCATCAATCAACGTTCATAATGGTAATCACAGAGAAGTTATAGGTTAAATTGCCAAGAAATTTATAATTGACCTGGTAATGTGGTGAAAATTTGATGGACAATTCATAACATGCACAATTACAAAACTCAAGTAGAATATTACTCTTTAAGACATGCTGCCTTTGCTCCTATACAAGAATAATAAAAGAAAAGCACAAAATGATCAACATGCAATACTAGAATTATCCTCTTTCTAACTTTTGCATACACACTCCTATATTTGATTTTTTCTTTTCTCATCATGCCTTACATTTCCTGCTAGATTCTAAAAAAATAAAACACACACACACACACACAGAACAAAGTGGTAAGTTCAGAGGTCCAACAACCCAAAAGTACATGCTGATCATTTGGGAAATGAAACACACCAAAAAAACATGAAGAACGAATAACATCAGGGGAAGAAGAAACAATGGCTGCACTGTGACAAATATAATTCGGATTACTTTACAGACCAGAGAAAAATGACATGCACTTGGATCACTCAAACAAAACACCATCCATGGAAGGAAGCTGCTATAGCAGGATCGCTTACATAACATACACACACAGGTCCTATTATAGCAGTGATCACAAATAGCAAGCTCTTGTTGTTTCAAAACATGATCGGCTGATCACATGGGAAGGATGTTCCACATGTGGGGATCATACATTATCAGCCGCTATTTCATCTCGACCGAGCGTTCTGTTCTGTGGAAATCTTTAACATATTGTTGCTGGAAAAACAAGATCATGACCAAAGATGTAACCATCTCGATTGAATAGACATAGCATCAAAGTCATATATACATATAATCGTCACATGCATTGTATGTCGGTTTACCCTAGAAAAAACTGAACATCTCAGGTGAAATTCCATATTCCTTTTCAGGCACTGAGAAACCCAAATGTTAAGGTGAACAGAATCCAGGGGGAAGCACTTAACAGAAACTGCAAAGCAATTAACAGGAGTATTAAAACAACATATGTTACCAAAAACAGCAGATGGTTGTATGTGCATCATGATTAATAATTCAACCATCTTCCATCATTCTGATTACAGATACCAGCAGATTATGATAGATATGCGCCAATGCAGAAACAAAAAGTAGCCTTGGTGAGATTTTGTATAACCCCAGATATTGTTCCAACCAAAACATATACGTTGACATCTATGAAAAGTAAAGTCAGAAAAGCTTCCTCATCTAACAATCCTGTCCAACGAATCACTCTTCGCTGACGTTCACCAGTTCATACTCGATCAATGATAAATTGTTACCCTCCTTCACCACAAAATCAGCAGGTTCAGTAACCTCAACTCGGCCCCACTTATCAACAGCCAGCCTCATACAACCCTTGAACATATCTATCTTTGCATTGCGCAGTATGACGGTAGCACCAGGCGTCAGCAAGTCAACTGTACGTTCAGAGAGTTTCTCAATAATTAACATCAATTTGTTTCACTTAAAGGAGCAAAAGATTAAAATGAGCTTTGGATCAATAACTGACTATTGGCGACTTGGAATCCACATAATCCTTCGTTCATATCATGATTTATCAACTAAGTAGTAGCAAGCAGTAAGAGTAGAACATGGTTAGCTTTGTCTATATAAGTAATACAAGTTCAAAACATGTACCTCTAAGATTGGGAAAGTCATGTAAACAACTCTCAGAGAAGGAACCTACCGAACCATTTCTCAAATAAAATCTCCTTACTTAGTGTAGTTACAGTAGACATCCAGAAATTTCAAACAGTAATTTGCATAAGAAGAAAAAACTATCACATCCAGTTTAAGCACAAAAAAAAAAACTAATTAAATGTTGTAGGTGCGATTTTATAAACAACTAACTTTTTAAGCAGCAAGCTACAGGCTCCAACAAAAAAGCAAATTAGCCAGGACCACAAAGACATGCTCCATTAAATAACAAGCATGATCCGGTGGGCTCCTTCTGCAGGCTAATTTACATTGGCACTGCCAACCCATAGCATCTAGGACAGGGTAAAAACTTGCAACCAGATACACAGCACAGAAGTTGTGATAAAATTTGTACTTGTGTGTGCACGCATTGGTTTATGATTTATTTCCCAAAGAAGTATTTGTGCATCATCCACTCACTTGTTCTTGTAATAAATAGTAGATGGAAGACTAATCTCACAAAACTTTTACAGCCAACATATGAAGATCATGAAAATACGCTTGGATGTTGTTTACCAGTCCAATCACATAAAAGCCATGCAACTTAACTCACATGCAGAGGGACCTCCTAGGACATATTATCTATACATTATTTTTTTCCTTAAGTTTCATTTTGACATATCTAAGTATCTCGACAACACAACTGGATATGTTGTTTGAATTTCCATCTGATCCAAGAAATATATAAGCTCTATGAAACTTAGTGACATAACAAGTGCTTGTAGTTGTGATGCTAACTCATGGAATTACAAAGCAGATATGTTGAACAACCGGCTTCTATGGATTAAATGATAGTCCCTCTTTTGCTAATACCATTGTTCCATCCGCTACAATGCAAGGTAGACAAAAAGGTGGTTTCTAATTCCGTGTATGTGGTTCTCAACCTAATGCCGTGAAATAAATGCTTCACAAACCAACTTAGCAAAAGTAAACGACAATTACAACACACGACGATCTATGACTACCAACTCTGTCAACAGCGCATGTTTTCCTTTTTCTGATAGCCATACGCGTACTGGATCAACAGATCACAAGTTGCTCACGAAATCTGGAGATCTAAAGAAAAGGTTTAACTTTTTCTCCCTTTTCTTCAAATGCTATAAGATTAGCCCTCTTCCTTTGCCACCCTTACCACAGAACATCTATCATCAAGGTAAAGAAATCGCTACGTTCACAACGCCCGCAATTTCCTGAGCTCGTCAAAGGAAGGAAGGAACGAACAGGATCTAAAGCAACGACCAGCAATCCCTCGGATCGCGTGTAGATAGATGAGGACGTGAATAGATAAAGAGTGAAGGGTCGGGGAGGGGCACCTTGTTCGTTGCGGGCGGTGAAGACGATGCAGGCGGTCTCGTCGCCGACGAGGCACTCGGCGATCCGGGTGTGGCGAAGGTGGGCGGAGGCAGCGCCGCCCTTCTGGAGCACCGTGGTGGAGTTGACCACCTTCACGACGAGGGTGTGGCCGCTGGTGCCCGGCCTGAGCTGGTCCACCTTGGTGAAGACCGGCTTCCTCTTCGCTGGCTTCGCCTCTTGCGCTTGTTGCTGAGCCGCCGTCGCCATTGAATCCCGATCTCTACCCAAGAAACCCTAACCCTAGTTTCTCCAATAAGAACGAAGCAGCAGCCGTGGCGGGGCAGTTGTCTATTAAATAGGGGGAGACGCGAGGAGCGATAGGAAGGTGGTTTTGGTTGACATGGTAATTTTTTTGCTTTTGTTTTTGCTGAAATAAATAATATATACGTAAATTAGAAAAAAGATTAATATTTTGAAATCTCATAAAATATTAGTTTAGGAATGATGGATCAAACATAGGATTGAGGATTAGAGACCTTATCCGAAATACCAACACTCCTTACTAAGAGTTAAGTGATCGAAATCTTATCCCACAAAATAAATTTATATCTATTTTTAATGTCATCATATTTCATACCGAGTCTTATGGTGGAATATGAGACTCACTTACCTTAGGGTTAAGGGTATGAATTTTAATATGATACTCACATGTAACTGGTGTATGACAGACACCCATTTAATTTATATCTATTTTCATTGTCATGGTATTTTATACAAAGGTATCGGATGCTTGGTTGGATGTCGATCTACAAAAAGATTAAGGTTAGGGGGTTCCTGATATGGTCTTTCCGATACTAAAATTGGAACAGAGTTTAAGTTCTTAATATATAGTAACTTATCTTCATTACTATAATATGATGAATTGTTATAATGAGTTCAACCAGAAGGATAGGTGAAATATTCTCCTAGCATTTTATTTTAGGTTGATGTTTATTGTAAACCGGGGTTCTATTTTTCTTGTGCTAATTGGATTGATATATGTTGAATCGTAATTGAGGTGAATATTTTTCTTATCATTCGTCCCCCTCCCCCTCTCTTTAAAGATATACTTTGGGAGTTATCTCAAATGGATCCAGAATCATAGCAACATGGTAGCTCAACATGTTGGTCATTAGTGCATTAGGCATCCTTCAACACGGGGGGCACATTAGGTGCCTTTCGATGCTCAGCCCAAGAAAGACATTGACGCATTTTGAAGGGGGGTACATCAAACACACTTTGATGTTTAAGCTGAGAATGATACATTGGGCATATTTTGATGATTAGCATAAGAAGGACGCATCATGTAATGGAGGAGATGTCATCGCTCAAACTACTACAATACTACCGAGAAGCTTACATTAGGCAATGGAGGAGTTGACATCTCTCGAACTACTATAGTACTATTGAGGAGCTTACATCATGTGGTGGAGTATCACCATCGATTGGTCGATCTATCCGCTTTGTACAATGGAGGGTGGATGTGACCAACCTGCCATAGTGGTATTGAGGTGCCCACATTGGGTAATGGAGGAAATGATAATTGATTCATCATAGATTTCTCAACTGATTTGTTATAAGATAGTCGAGACGCCTATGTTGAGTGATAAAGGAGACAATGGTCGATCCCTTACTATAACAATGGCAAGGAATGCACATGGAGTGATGGAAGCTTATTGCTACCCGATTTGTAGTGGAGATGTCGAGAGGCTCACATTGGGCAATCAAAGTCCAGCACCATCGAATTTTCTACAAAGATGCTTATCGCCCTTCGCCCCACCAATCAGTCATCTATAGCATTGTTGATCTACTATTGTATTGTCATGTCATGAAATAAGCCAAAGCATCCCACATTACACAACAATGGGAGGATACAATTGACCCACTATAGTGTCATCAAAGCGCTCACAATGAGTGATAAAGGAATGTTTCGACCAACCTACTATAGGGCCACCGTAGTGCCCTCATCAGGAGGTGGAGATTGGGTCTCGACCAATCTGGCATGGTGTTGCTAAGAAACCCACATCAGGCAGTGGAATCTTGTCACTACCCAATCTACAACAGAGATGTCGAGAGGCCCATGTCAAGCGATAGAAATCCATTTTCATTCAATCTACTACAAAGACACTTATTGTCAGTCGACCCCTCATTCCAATCAACTAGTCATCTACAATGTTATTAATATACTATTGTGCTATTGTGAAATAGGCTAAGATACCTACAATATATGACATAAAAAGGATTCAATCGACTCGCTATAGGATTACTGAAGCGCTCACATTATGTGACAAAGGAAAGTTTCAATCAACCTATTATAGGGCCATTAAAGTGCCCACGTTAGAGGGCAGATATTGAGTCTTAGTTGATTTGGAATTAGAAACTTGTCACTACCTAATCTGTAATGAAGATGTCGAGAGGCCCATGTCAAGCGATAGAAATCCATTTTCATTCAATCTACTACAAAGACACTTATTGTCAGTCGACCCCTCATTCCAATCAACTAGTCATCTACAATGTTATTAATATACTATTGTGCTATTGTGAAATAGGCTAAGATACCTACAATATATGACATAAAAAGGATTCAATCGACTCGCTATAGGATTACTGAAGCGCTCACATTATGTGACAAAGGAAAGTTTCAATCAACCTATTATAGGGCCATTAAAGTGCCCACGTTAGAGGGCAGATATTGAGTCTTAGTTGATTTGGAATTAGAAACTTGTCACTACCTAATCTGTAATGAAGATGTCGAGAGGCCCATGTCAAACAATAAAAGTTTGCCATCCTCGATTTATCCATGAAGGATGCATCAAATGTTAGGATGTTTTTGTTTATAAAGGACACATCAAAAACTTTAGATGCTTTTATTCTCAAAGAACATATTACGCTTTAAAGATGAGAGATGTGTTGAAAATTGAGATGCTTTCACATGCAAAGGATGCAGCTTTAGATGCTTTTGTTCGTCATGACTGAAAGTGTTGTGGGTCGGGACAAAGTGCCCTAGATATAGTGCTTGTTGAGCGTGGTATAATGCTCTTGCAACATGAGCCCTCCTTCTAGTGCCAAAATAATATAGGAGTTGCCAATAATATTCAAATCAACCTAGCTTAGTTTGAGCCTACGTGTGTAAGAAATCAAAGTGGAGCCGAGAATATCTCAAATGCTCGATTTGATACTAGCCTGCATAAAGACTAAAGTTAGATTAGGTTCCCAATGTAGTCCCTACAACACATACATCAATAATAAAATGAAGTGAAAGGTTTTAATAAATAGTAACTAACCTTCGTTACTATGGTTTGATGGGGTTTTTTAAATTGGTTCAACTAGAAATAACATTCTACAATATAAATGGAATATTTACCTAGCATTTTATATTAGGTTCATATCCATGTGAGCTTAATTGTTGATTGCCATTCTATCTTCCTTGTGTTGATTAGACTATCATATTGATCTCTTATTGGATGAATATTTCTCCTATCACCTATAAAGTTCTTAGTGGATTACTATAAAAGATCTTATGAGTCTTTGAGGGTAATTATATATAACCTCCTATAATTAACTATGATTAGTATCGTAATCCTTATACTTTAAAAAGTAGTATTGGGATCTCTACACTTACCAAAATGAAACATTTAATTCTAGTTCTTCTTACATTATTAATTTTCTCAATAGAAAAAATTACACATGTATAAAAAAAAAGTACATAATGAGGAGGATAAAAAATATAATTTTATTTTTTAATTATATATATATATATATATATATATATATATATATATATATATATATATATATATATATATATATATATATATATATATATATATATATATATATATATATATATATATATATATATATTCTTTAAAATACCTTATCCGTTCTTTCTCTTCCTTATTCCCATGCGCTCTCGACCGCCGTCGCCTTAGCACCGCTCGCGGCCTTCAGCATGTGAATGAAAGTAAGGAAAAATGAGTTACTTGTTCTCTATGAACTCCAACATTAACCTATGCTTCATACGACCGAGAAAGCAAAGAGTCTTTTCTTGCACGAGGTGGGATGTGACTTCCTGCAAACCTAGCGGTGACGAATGATGGCATCTGCTCATGCACTATGCTTGCTTGAATAAAGAGAGAGTTTTGATGTCAAATGGCATGGCCTGTTGATCTCATTTCTTGATGCTCAAAGCACAGATGAAAGTGCAGCCGCGAGAGAGATGCTCAAAGCAGTTACAGCTAGAGTGGCAAAAAAAAAAAGGGGGATATATTGTTGTTGAAGAAGAAGATTGTATGAATGATGGTTCTGCAATCCACCTAAAGCTCAGCATGGACGCTAAAAAGGTGAAGCTACTTTTGACTTTGAAGGTACCAGCCAGACTTCGCAATCGGAATGCAGGAGCAGCGATGGTCGAGCGGTGCAGGTGCGACGATGGTCGAGCGGTGCAAGAGCAGTGACGGTCGAGTGGGTTCGATGTAACGATAGTCGAGCATAGGTCAAGTGATGGCGATCGAGAGTGCAAGTTGAGCATGCGAAAGAGGAGAGGAGAAAGAACGAATAAGATATATTAAAGAGTATATATTTAATAATTAAAAAATAAATTACGTTTTTATCCTCCTCATTCGTGCTCTTTTCGCATGTGACAACGCGTGCGATTTTTTTCATCAAGAAAATTAACAATGTAAGAAGAATTGAGATTAAATGTTTCATCTTCATAACTATAAGGATCCTAATATTATTTTAAAAGTATAAAATCGGGATGCTAATCATAATTAATTATGGAAGGTTTTATGTAATTACCCAAGTCTTTGCAATGGCAGCATTGGTCACTAGCAAAATCATGTGTGTCTCATGAATGATATCTATCTTCTTTTGTTAGTTGAAGTCTTCCTCCTCATCCTGTGTTGAATCTTAAAATCACATCTCAAATTGCTCAAAAGAGGCAATCTTAAGAAACTTAAAAGAGTGAACATGAAACTGTTAGGAATGATATCCCTGAAGAAATCTTAAGTTCAAGATGATGAGACCTCAAAAGGAACAATCTTAAGAAACTTAAAAGTGTGAACATGAACCTGTTGGGAACGGTATCCCTGAAGAAAGCTAAGTTCAAGATGATGAGACATTGCAAAACGATACATCAAATTTAGGTTAAACCTAAGTTAATGGTAAACCACAGTATGTTATGCAAATAAGCTCTGATTGAGATGTCACCACAAGTTTCGGGATTTGCTCTTGTAACCCCTCTACATTGTTGCTACCGTCACTACTATGGCCTTCGACTTTTTTCTTCGTAATATGATAGGGGAAATATTTGTCTCAATCAAGACTCAACATGTGGCAACCCAATCACGAGGAGAATAGGAGACAAATGCTAAGTAAATATTTTGCTTATATCGTAGAACATTCTCCTAGTTAAATCCACCATAAAAAACCTTTAGAACACAATAATGGAGATTCATTATTCTTTACTAAAAATTCTTCCTTTCCATTTTATAGTTGACTTGAGCGAATCATATTGAAAAACTTGTCCAACCTCAATCTTTATGTGGGTCAACCATGGATTAACCCATTCAACCTTTGAGTACCCCTTAGCCACCAAGTAAGCATTCAACCTTCTTTTCGGCCACTTCAAACTTTTTGCATATGTGGGCTTGAACCAAGTTAGGCTGATCTAATCATCGCTGATATTATATATATCATTTTGGCACTAAAGGGAAAGCCCATATCATAAGAACATTATCTTGTTGACCTGCTCAATGGGCGCTCTAGAGAGGATATTCCACGCTTAACCCATAGTATAGTGGGAATGACCCAAAGTATCTAATTGATTATTCACAGATAAAAGTATCTCGATACCTGATATGTCTTTCACGATCATAAATATCGCTAACACACAATGCATCGATCATGGATAAAAGCATCCGAATATCTAGTGCATTTTTCACAAACTTAAGTGTTTCGAGCATTCTATATGTCCTTTATAAAGAAAAGCATCCCAATGTCTAACACATCTTTTATGATCACAAGTATCTTCAATGCGTGATGCATTCTTCACGAATAAAAACATCCAAAGAATTTAATGTGTCCTTTATGGACCAAAGCATTTCAACATCTAACGTATCCTTTGTAGATATAAACATCTTCAATGCGTGATGCATCGTTCGTGGATAAAAGCATTTAAAGTATTTGATACATCCTTTGTGGACAAAAGTATCTCAACTTTCGAACATTCCTCATTGACACAAGTGCCTTTTACACACGATATGTTCCTTCATAAACAAAAGCATTTGTAGCATACAACGCATCCATTGTTGACAAATGCATCACAATATCTAACATGTTCTTTACAAAATAAGTGTCTTCAACACGTGATGCATCCTTCGTGGATAAAAGGATTCAAAGTGTTTGCTGTGTCCTTTGTGGACAAAAGTATCCTAACTTCTAACACATCATTTATAAACATAAGCATCTCCCATGCATGATGCATCCATTGTTAATAAAAGCATCCAAAGCATTTGACATGTCTTTTACAAAATAAGTGTTTTCAACGCATGATGCATCCTTTGCGGGCAAAAGGATTCAAAGTATTTGATGTGTCCTTTGTGGACAAAAGCATCCTAACTTCTAACACATCATTTATAGACATAAGCATCTCCCACGCATGATGCATCCATTGTTAATAAAAGCATCCAAAGCATTTGACATGTCCTTTACAAAATAAGTGTTTTCAACGCGTGATGCATCCTTCGCGGGCAAAAGGATTCAAAGTATTTGATGTGTCATTTGTGGACAAAAGCATCCTAACTTCTAACACATCATTTATAGACATAAGCATCTCCCACGCATGATGCATCCATTATTAATAAAAGCATCCAAAGCATTTGACATATCCTTTACAAAATAAGTGTCTTCAACGCGTGATGCATCCTTCGGGAGCAAAAGGATTCAAAGTATTTGATGTGTCATTTGTGGACAAAAGCATCCTACTTCCGGTACTTCATTTATAGACATAAGCATCTCCCACGCATGATGCATCCTTTGTCGATAAAAGCATCCAAAGCATTTGACATGTCATTCATAAGTAAAAAATATCCTAACATCCGATATGTCCATTGCGGACACAAGTGTTTGTCAAATGTGGGCAAATTGGCATAGCAAGTAAGTTGCCTTGATGTGGGTAGATTGGCTCCTATAGCTGATCGGCCCAACAAAATAAGGTGCCCAACGTGAGCAGATCGAGAGCCTCTATAGCTAATCAGCCCAAAAAAGCAAGCTGACCAACAACTGATCGACCATGCAAAGCATGAGATCGAGATTTCCTGTAACCTGATCAAACTACAAGATTACCTTACCTTCTCGATGAGGGTAGGTCGAGGTTCACCAAAGCTAATCGACCAGCTCGAGGCCACCTTACCCACCCAAGGTGAGTCCCTTAGCTCCATTGCAGTGTCGGGCAGAGATAGGCTTCCACCACCTGGTGTCGGTGCCTCGACTCCACTGCAGCAGGTCGGCAATGACCGGCTTCCACCGCTCAATATATGCACATCGGCTCCACTACAGGGTTAGGTGGAGACGGGCTTCCACCACTTGATGCAGACGCCTCAGCTTTGTTGCAACAAATCATCGATGCTGTAGATAACCGATTGGTGGGGTCGTGATGGGCACCTCAACTTGTTCCACCAACTGATGTGGGTGTCTCCATGTCATGTAGCAGATTGGGCAATGACATGGGCCTCTATCGTTTGACGTGGGCCTCATGGCATCTTCGTCGTAGATCGGGTGATGACGAGCTTCCACTATCCAACGTGTGTCCCTTTACGGCTCTATTGCATAGTCCAATAATGTCGAAATCCTATAGTAGAATGGACGATGGAACTCCATGCAAGTCATCTTCTCCTCTATTGAACTCCTCAAACCTGTGATACAAATCTCTCCAACCATGAAGATTGGGATCCCGAGATGCATTGGCATATCATGACTGAGGCACATACTGGTGACACTTAGATGCGGTTACAGAGAGTTAGCTCTTGGCATCAGAATTAATGATTGATCACCCTTCGAGTATGTTTACCCTCGAAAAATCAAATATTGATTATTCTAATAACCCTAATGGGCACCATACCCACATATCATAGAGATACAGTGAGAAGGGGAAGAAGGGTGGATAGAACTTGGCATCTTTGTTATAAATTGAGTGGTAACAAGCTTGCACCACATGTTATGAGTCCCTTGGCAAACCTTTAGTAGGTCGATTGAAACTTTTCTCTTTTGCCCATTATGAGCACTACGACAACCCTATAGGAGGTCGATTGCATCCTCCCCTTGTCGTCCAATGTGAACGTCTCGACTTGTCTCATAACAATAGATCTACAATGGACTTCCATCGCCTGATGTGGGCCACTCAGCATCTTCTCTGTAGATCGGGCGATGACGAGCTTCCATTGCCTGATGTGGATTCCTCGACGTCATTGTAGTAGGAGTTCACTCGTCATCTCCTCTATTGCTCGATCTGGGCATCACAACTATTCTACACTATACTGAATCTATTATTATTTCCTCCAACCCCCAATGTGGGCACCTCAACACCACTATAGTAGGTTGATCATGTTCACCCTCCACCATCCGAATAGGATAGATCGGACAATCATTCGAGATACCTCACTCGATGTAAGCTCCTTAGCAATATTGTAGTAGTTCAAATGGTGTCGTCTCCTCTAGTGCCCAATGTAAATTGTCGAAGCAATTTGGATGACATTATCTCCTCCGTTACTTGATGCATCATTTTCGAGCTAAGCATCAAAGTGTACCCGAGTGCCTTTTGCAAGTTAAGCATCAAAAGACATCCGATATACCCTTCTTTGGCTAAGCATCAAATGATGCCCAATGGGCAACCTTGGCCTATGCGTTAGGGGTTGCATAATGCCTTGGTGACTTCTGTGCCAAGCCACCATATGAGAGAGACAAATGATAAGGAACATATTTGCCCCAATCAAGGTTTCACATATGATAGCCCAATCAACACGATGAGGCTATGAGACAAATGAAGTAAATATTTCACTCATTCAATAGAATATTTTTTCGGTTAAATAGACTATAAAAACCTTTCAAACCATAGTAATGTGGTCAATTATTGTTTACTAAAAATTCATTCTTTGAGCGTAAGAGAAATTACGTCAAGAAATCCATCCAACCTCGATTTTCATACAGATCGATCACGGAATAAGTGCCCAAGCATCCGTCAACTACCAAACAAGCAAGCGTTTGAGTCTTCTTTTTAGCCACACTAGATTTTTACACATACGAGCTTGAATCGAATGAAACTGATTTACTCATATCACCGACATCTACTCCATCCTGATTCAAAAATATTTTTTTTATGATTCAAACTGTGCTTCGACCCCTTTATGCTTCAATATTATTAATTTTCTTGGCAAGATTGCTAGTTGTTTCAATGGATTCCTTTTTCTTTTATGCGAAAAGAGAATTTATCGTGTTGAGCTCAGCTAGATAATACCGAAATCCAAAGAACACTGTGTGACACCTGCTGTTGGGATGGAAGAAAGCACCAAAGGCGGCAGACTCGAGCTCACTTTGCTAGCCAGCTTAGATCTACTCTGCCTCATCTTCCTCATCCTCCGGAGCAGGGCCCAATTCCCTCTCCTCTCCAGCCTCCTCCGAGCCCCGCGGGCATCCCTCGGCGACGCGCACCGCATGAGTGCCATCGCGGAGGCGGCAGTTATGCTCTTCCCTTTCCCGCGAGGAGTCCCGCCCGCCGCGAGTTGGAGGCTCTCCTCGACAGCCAGTCTCCCTTTGTCCTTGTGTGCAGGGGAGGGAGACAGGAAGAGGAGGAAGAGTTCCTGGAGAGGAATGGGAGGAGATGGTGAGAGTGACGACTTCTTTCTCGATGGAGGGGGGGGGGGCAAGCCGGGTTTCGGCCAACGAGCGCATGTAGAAGGCGTCGGAGAATCCAGAGGAGGAGGAGAACAGAGCAGGTCGTATGCTTCTCCTGCTGCTTCCGCAAAAGAGGTATCTTTTAGTGGAAGGCAGGTAGACAGTGCATGCTCTGCTGCATATTGGTGCTGCACAGGGTTCAGCTGCAGACCTACTTCTCATGGATCAGAGACGAATGATTTGCCTTACATTCTTTAGAACTAACTCATCAAGAATGCTTTGTTTGCTTGGGATCGGTGTCCGTGTGGAAGGAGTTATCTCTCGACCTCGACGATGGAGACTGTAAGCTGGTTTGGGATGCGGAGTGTTTCTGATATCCTCACTTTCGTCATCAACTACAAAAGTAGACATCGGAATTCGGAAAGTCAAATAAGATCATGGAGACAAGTCATGCTTCGATCTGTTTGTGAGCGTCAACATCACTGGATTAAATCAGTGTCTTAACGATCTTCAAACATTGTGCATTCCAGGATCCCAAGTAGTTCCAATATCGTCTAGTTTGCATCACAATCTGAAACTTGAAGATCAAGAGAAAAGAAAGATGCATCATTCAAGCTGTTTCTGCTTTCATTCATAACCTCGAATTGTGAGTTGTTGTTCCTTGCTGGTCTTCTATTTTTCGTTCTCAGTCACAGATGAGTTCTTGTTGCTGTATGACAACCATCTGGAGTAATGTTCGACCTATAACCAGACAAATGTCCAGAGAAAACAATTGCCATTCACCTTATTCAGTATCTTGGTTCATCGCAAAACAACAAACATAAGGCTAAAATCATCTTGAGTTGCCATCTAATGAAAATTTGTACAAGAACAATCGATAATTTCAGATAGGCGGTAAAGCTTGATTAAACCTGCCACTCACTACAAGTAGTGAAGGAGAAAGATTCAAATCATATATTTACAAGTTGATTACGATGACGACAACGTTACTGAAAGCTATAAGACAGAAAATGAAAGACAGCGACTTATAGAAATAGAAAAACAAGCATACCCAAAGCATGTATTTTTCTTCCTTCCGACTCCCAAATTAGCCTCATGAGAACATGGAGTAGGAAGGATTTCTTAATCACCATCAGCTTCATTGCTGTAATCCTCCCCGACTTCCTGAGCTCTCAGAAAACATGAGCTGCAAATTTTCGATGGATAATCTGCATTACTTGGGTATGAAGATGACAGTTGTGCAACTATAACCGAAGAATCTTGATATTTACCTTTTAGTTTCCTGCTAACTATTATCCTTCGGTTTTAAGATCTTTATTAAGACAAACATCTTCTACATCATGAAGTAATGGAGTGAGCCTGCCCCCAGGTTTCATTTTCTTTACCTCTTCAGCAGGGTAGATGAAGATCTTTCTGACCATATTGCAGAATTCCCTGTTCGGTTCACATTTGAATTATTAACCATCCATAGAAATATAAGTCAAAGTTAATGCCACAAGATAAAGGACACTGAGAAGGTTTCAGAGGAAAGTTACGGCCAAGGGTCATCGCCAACTAGCATCATATCATCCTCGTCATCGGTGAAGACAACTTCCCATTTATTCCGGTCTCGAAGCTCCCCTTGGATCTCAAACATCTCTTCCAGCTCTCTAATCAGTTCATCATATCCTTCTAGAATCGTCAGATCCACTGCCCGACCGACTGCAACGCCTTGCATGTGAACCTATTGATTGTTCCAGGAATCAATTTAGCAATCATAAGAGATTGTTTCGATTGATAGGTAAGAATATCTTTTATTTATGCTGGTCCAGGACGGAGAAGCACATTCACCTTGGTGCGGCTTCTGCTCAAACAGTTTGGTGCACCATGAATCTCCTTTAGACTGTCCTGTAGTGAATGCTTCTGTTCCTTTGAAGCTTTTGAAAGGCCTGATTTCTGGTCAGAGTCTTCCGCTGATTCCGACAAGTTAGCAGGATGCTCAATGGGATCGACAACTTTGCTGAAATGTGTGGTCACCATGTTGATGCTTGCCCGGCTTTTGGGGTGATCAAACAAATCAAACCCAAATAGCCGGTAACTGGTGCTACCACCCCCGGGTTTCTTCAATTCTGCTACAGCACTACCCAACTTTACAGACTGCTCCTTAACCATACAACTGGAATAAGCAGGACAGGAATTGAACTTGGTCGCTTCATTAGTTTCTCGGAAACGATTCAGCAAACCACCTGCCAGCAAAGAACCCGAACTCCTAATCGGAGATTGGGCTTCCTTCAACCAATCAAACAATCCAGCTTCGTGAGAATTTGAGCGAAATAGGATATTGTTTTCCTTGCATCCTTTCTGCATGGATGGCCAGGTAACTTGAGCTTCAACATTTTCAGCCTCGGTGTTTATTACTGCAGCTAAATCATGTGAATCGGTTGTTCGTGAATACCAGAATGTTGCAGTAGGTTCTGCATGCAGAAAAAATTGGGGAGAATTGTATGATACGAAGAAATATTCAAATAATGTGTTCCTAAATGTACAAAATCTGAGATAATCTTTCTTCTCTACCAAGGACTGAGAGGTCAGCTGTGTCGCTAGGTTGCCTAGATCTTTTGCACTTGACTACAGCGGGCTGTGGGACATTTGGCACAAGCACCGTGGCATCAAATGGCTCGATTTCCCAAGGAGAAACTCTCTCAGGTCGTTCGATACCGGCTGCTTCATCCCATTGAACCTGAAGCACATGAAAATTATAGAAAAAGGCAAGCATGAAAAGAATTGATGCAGAGAGGAGTGAAAAAGATGTGTATCAACCTTCAACGATCTCCACCTAGAGCCTGCCCATTGCGAAGAACAGTCTTCGATCCCAACAATAGTTCCAGAAAACCTACATGTTGAGAACCGTAATGACAACCAATTACATAAGAAATGTGATTATAAAAAAAAAAAAATCTCTCCCACACTCCGTAGAAAGGAAAAAAAAAACAAAACAAAACAAACACTAAAGGCATCAAAATGGCAATGACAGAAGATGTCATCTGTGTATGGATAAATCACCTTTTCTCAGGAACATCTTCACCCTCAAATCTCATCTTAAATCTAGTTCCCAGAGCAAATCCATTTTTCACAGCCTCTAAATACTTGTTGACATGAACAATGAATTGACTTGTTCTGATGTACAGGCAACCAAAAGACAATCTTTAGATAGTTACCAGATCTATAAGGTAAGAAAATGGGAAGTACTGTGTTCATCAGAACAAAATAAAAGGGACAGGAAGCATCACACTTTCTCAAATATGGCCAAGGGTTAGGTCCCAAACCTTGGTTTGTAGTAGACGGTAAAGAGGGTATGAGTCGTTACAGCATGTGACGCAGTCGCAAGCACACCTAGATGCATGCTCTGACTCGATATCACCGATGTTGGAATCGTGGCCTGTTGCCGTGCTTGGCGTCTCACTCCAACACGCAATTCTCCACACTCCCCTCTGTTACACTTGGATGCTCAACAAATCATAATTGCAATTGCAAGAACCCAGAAATTGACGGCATGAGGCAGTACCTCAGGAAAACAAATGCATCCCCAGCAACCAGTCTCTTGGAGGTGACAAAGGTACTCCATCCGGTAGTGAGCAAGTGCCTCCGAGGTTGACCTGCATCATATCAGCTAAGTCAACAGACAAAGTGGCATTGCCACATAAATTGGACTTGGAATTCAACACCTAAACATCTCTATCACAAACATATCTGAAGATGTTTACCCCTGAAGATGTGCTTGAATCTCCATTCGAAGTTGTGGAGATCCTTGGCGACCAATTCTTGAGTTGGGATCTGCTGTGACAGGTCCTGAGGTAAAAGGGGATTCCCACAATTAATCAGATCATTTTGGAGAAGGAAGGCTAGATGGACGGAGACAAAAGAGAAGAAACTACTAACAAGTGGAGGAAGGCATTCTGTGGCATGTCGCCGGAGTACGGAGAATCCACCATGTGTGCTGGTGTCTGAGGCTGTCAAGATCTTACAGAAAGAGTAGACCGCCGGCCTCGGTTGCTCCGGTAAGCATGGATCAGGGCTCGTAGGCTCATGTTGCTGTCTCAATTCAGCCAAAATTAGCCTTTCTAACACTAAAACCTTCAAGGATTTAGTGGAAGTAATTTGACGATCTCTTCATACCGAATCGAGAACCAAAGAAAGCGAAAACCAAGAGTTCTTTGAGTTCTTACATCTGGTTCCGGTTGCAGAATAATTTGAGCGAACACTTCATCGGTCTCGGGATCGGCCTAACATGTAGTTGCAATCAAACGAAAGCTTAACATAATTTGAGGTTGCTGAGATGAAAAAAGGCGAAGCTCTAGGGAAGAAAAGGAGCTCTACTTTGAGATGGACATCGACGACGCGGCATAGTATCTTGAAAGGGAGATTGAAGAGGGGTATCTGCTGATCCAACTCCTGGTTCGTCGACGCCTCCAACTATGATCACATCCAAATACCGCACCGTCAACAAAACGCAATCTATTTGAGAAGAAACGAAGCAAGACAGGATTTTTCTTCCTTTTTCTTTTGCATCTGCTGCATTTTCATGGGGTGTTATGTGTGGATCTTGTCACCTGTTCCATATGGCCCTGGGGGAAGTAGAACACCCTCTCCCTGGGCCTCGGCACTTCAACCAGCGGCCCCGCGCACGCCCTCCATAGCTCCTCGTAGAGCATATCTCCCCCTTCAAGAGAGAAGCATCAGAACACACTGGTGAGAGAGACCGGAGAGTGGCCCAAAGGAGCCAACTTTCTCGCTCTCACCTCCTTCCGACCTCCCGCCGGCCCAAGCTCCAGCTTCGTACGCCATGGAAACCGCGTCCCTTTCTCTTCCCGTCGTCTCCGCCAGGAAGCAGCAGCGGAAGCAGCGCAATATCAACCAGTAGGTGGAATTCCCACTTTCCTCCTTGTCCTCTTCGAGGTGCTATTGCAGGGGGCAACAGCAACAGCAGTTATCTTATTACCCCCATTAAAGCAGCGGCGCAGGAGCGACATCACCACCCCATTCCCCACCTCAGCGCCCTCCGCTATGTAACATTCCTTCTTTTATCTCTCTCTAGAGTCTAGAGCGCAGTGTCGCACGAGTTGGGATCCTCTGCGCTCTGCTGTACTGCACGATCCTTCCGAGATCCGAGCAGCTTGTGATGTGAAGTGGCGTGGATCGTGGGAATTTACTGCACACCGCGCGGTACAACAGAGGATCTCAGCTCTCCAACTGACGCACAGTTGCTTTGCTTTTGCTCTCCGCTTTCTACTGGCCAATGAAGCTTCAAAAAAGCGATCTTTAAAAAGGGGGCAGCCTCTCCTCCTTTCTCCTCTTCTTCTCTCCCACCCACCACTACGCCAACTATAGACTACACTGCTGCAGTTTGTGGACACAGGACAGAGGATGAAAAAAAGGAGCTAATCATTACAATGGAACCCCATGAAACAACTCTTCGTCTCTCCGCCTGCCTTTGCAATAGAGACAGCCGCCTGCGGGTCCCGAATGCTGCCTCCAATAGCATGACGGGTAGACAAATGTCGTTGTGGTCGTGAGGGAGTGAGTACAGGATTGGGGTGGAACAGGGGAACGCCGTTCTCTCACGGGGCGTCCCGAACGGCGGGGCCCGTTCCGTGTTGTTACCGCTCCGCACAGTGGCGGACGGCGTCAGGTCGCCTCGCCGTTACGTGACGCCGTCGGTCTGCCCATTCGCAGGCAAGCGGCTCGTGATGGGCGGCCTTTTTGCCAGCTCGTATTGCCCTCGGTTGTTTGAAGTATTACGGTCATGCCACCGGTTGCGGCGGGCCCCGCAGAAACACGTGGTGTCATCTCCGGAAAGCTAACGTGGTCCACAGGAACGCGTAGGTGCTGCCACGTGTACCCCCTCTACCCCGATAAAAGTTACCCGTGACCTGTCCCGTCCCGCGTTGCTGTGGGGCCCATGGGTGAGCTAAACATGACCTCACCCATGGCCTGAAGCTCACTCCGCATTCGGCACGCATCTGAAAGCAATGAGTCCTAAAACATGTGCTTTTGTTTGATAATTCACGTGACTTGCATTCTTGGTTATTTTCTCTTTTGTTTTATTTGATTTACTCAAATAATCACGATACTCAAAGGTATATATACAATAACAACGTGATATTTGAAAAGAGGATGAAGAGTCTGGGCTTAGATATTAATCAATAAGATAAATATATATATATATATAATTTTATGATAAACAAATATATATATAATTAAAGGAGCTCGCATACGAAGAAGAGAAGATAGACAATGGCGATAGTGATTGTGGAGTTGTGATAGAAAATAAGAAATCGATTGATAAGAAGAATGATGGAGTTGTGATAGTAAAAGTTATTTCTAATATAGTGGTGGAGGCACAAGCACTAGCTCGATTGAGAGTTCATGATATTAAGATTCGACGAAACGAATGATATGTATAAAATGTCAACAGTATCGATATCCAATAAAAAGAAAGGATGCAAAAGAAATACGAGTGAGGTAAGATCGAATGTGGAGTCAATGGATAAGAAAACATTGATACTGACGGATGAAGATAGTAGTGAAATTTTTTAAAAAAACTTATGGACCTTGACTTGATCGAGAGAGACACATTACAACCTAACGTGCCAACAAGTTATCGGAGATGCATCTGAATAAAGTTGAACCACCTTTGCCAAAGATTCTAGGCTTTCCGGCTCATGACTACCACCACCACCACCATATCCTTCTTTACTTGCATGCTTTGATTCCCAAAGCTTCTTTGCGAGCATTATTATCATCCTCTGCAGTGCGGAACAAATCATATGTGTGTGTGAGAGAGAGAGAGAGATAGAGAGAGCGAGAGAGAGGGAAGTGTTCAAACGAGAGGGGAGGTGCGGCGAAGTGAAATCCTAAGAGACAGACGTGGGTTGTGTAGATGTTTGCTGCTGGTACAAAGAGGTTCCATTGCATGATTGGTAATCGCAAGTGAGCTTTACGTCTTTGGCCACCCTGAATGGTTGATGGACATCAAACTTAAGCCTACATAATTGATGATCGGGGCG
Organism: Musa balbisiana; assembly: GCA_004837865.1. Lineage (NCBI taxonomy): Eukaryota > Viridiplantae > Streptophyta > Magnoliopsida > Zingiberales > Musaceae > Musa > Musa balbisiana. The sequence goes on from CM017189.1 coordinate 30,371,153, forward strand.
AAACCAAACCAATCTAACTCCGAAGAACCAAAGTATTAAGTTCGGTCAAATTAGACAATGGTGCACGAAATATTCCCGCACGAACTAATATATTGGATGCATTGTTGGAATCGGCATGACAAAGTTTTATGCACCAACTAACGTAATAGAGGAAAATTAGTTCAACAAATAGTTCTTTTTTATCATTTTCCCTTTTCTTTCTCGTTCCACTATTTTTATTGCCCCTCAATATACATTCTCGTAAAATAAAAACATAACTTTCACATATAAATATACTTTTTAATTTTTCAAAAAAAAAAAAGATTCTATCATCATCATAGATTTCGGAGTGAAAACTCAATCAAATTAGATAAAACTTAAGAATTTATATATTAAAAAATATAAAAAATACACACACACACACACACACACATATATATATATATATATACACATAGAAATGTATTATCTTTTTATTTATTTTCAAACAGTAAAAAGTGAAACAGGAAATTTAATTCAAGAGTTTTACAGATGATATTACCATAAAAAATATTTATCAACTAAACTAATCAGAAACATTCGAATACGTAAATGATATATCTCGGAGTTATTCCCACTGCAGGCATGGCATGCATGACGTGCCAATTGGCAATCGACAAGACACCTCCAGTGTTGAGTTGGTCCCAGTCAATTTGACCGAGCAAAGACAAGCCAAGCCCAATAATTGTGGCCGGTCCCATCTACGCAACTTTGCACTAATGCTCACTCCCTCTCTCTTTCTCTCTCTCTCTCTCTATATATATAGAGCTTGTCAAGCTACCATAAAGCATGTGTTCCATGACCACCTGAGAGACTCAAATTGATGTCCAAGTTGGCATGCATGCATGCTCAATAGCTAAATTAATCCTTCAGACTAAACAGTGTCCATATTATCAAATGCAACATCAACCTTTTGATTCTTTCTCTTTCTAATTAAAAAAAACAGATAAATTCAGCATAAAAGAAGGACCTCCTCCATGTTTAAATAGATTGTTTTACTGCACTGATTCCCATATCATGAAAAAATACTTCTAATATTTTTAATTTAATTTGATATTGTTAGTCTACTTTGAACCTATGGAATGATAAGAAAAATTAAAAGTATAATTTCCTACTCAAATTAATAAATACAACACCATCCCTCGTCCAAAAACCTTAATATGAGAAATCAACTATATAAAATCATCAAAGTCAATTCTCCAGAGTTTTTGAAATTTTATTATGAATCAAATCAAATTGGACTGATACATCCATCCACCATGACAACAATCATGAGTAGCAGTAGGACTATCTTTTCTTCTCTTAATCCATGTATGCTTAGGATTGGCATGTATTTTTCTATAGGCTTGGTTGGCTATTAATATCCTAGACAACAATTCTAGAAGCTCACTAGTTGCTACCTTATACTTAGGTACATGTGAAGATAATCCTACTAAGAGAGGAGAGAGAAAGGAGAGGATTAGGAACTAATGTTGACATCAAGAAACACCTAATCTCATTGGTTGTGCATCTAATGGCAATGCCAGGAAATCTAAATGGTATCCAACAACCACTAATTATAGTCTAATCATATCATCCTAATACTAAACAAATGTGTGTGCAACACTTCACACTTACACTTGTGGGGTAGCCTGGTACACTTCCCTTTGGCTTGTCATGTTTATCATAACAAGTGATATCTTACTAAAGTTAAGTTGCAGAGCTTGTTATCTAGCATATATCACATGCTTTTATCTTTAAGGTTGGATTCCTCGAGAACAATGGACTTTTACCAATGCTAGACTATCACTCTCATAGATTTGCAGACAAGCAAAAGTGGATTCCAAGAAAGGATTAGTTTATAATTCATTCCCGACCAATATCTTTGAACATTAGATATGGGATGAAGGCTTCTTATCCAAATAGAATTTCCCTCTCCCGGTGCACTATCTAAATTCCCCAATTTTCAAGGCTCTATGTATGCATGACATCTTTAATTGTTAGTCTTCTAAAGATCACCATTATGTAAGAGGATGAACCACTGTAGGCAGTGTATCTTAACAGTCAGTCATTGTGGTTAGAGTTGCCCTTCATTCGACTGCAAGTGACAACTCACTTACTAGGCCTTGGTGGAGTCAGGACACCAATCCTTATTCTGTGTACTGTACGCCATTTTCTAGTGCCATGAGCTTTTGTGAAGCTCAAAGTACAGATTCCCATCAGTGATTGCTACTCCTGCTATTACATGAACAACAACTTTGAAGTATCTAAAGTTCACACATGATAGACATGCTCTGATCAAACTTCACATAGTTCTGTGGAGAGGGAGATAGAAAAAAATTCAGAATAAAAGGATAAATCTATTTTTGTATTTGCATGTTGTAAAACCCTAATTACTATCCTAACATGGAAATAACAGCTCTTGGGTTGATGTTCACAACACAACATTGTAACTAAAGCTCTTGTGATGTTGTAAACCCTAGTTTATCATTAGTACAGCCAAGATATAGAGGAAACAGCTGCAGTTGATGAATGCTCTAGTCAATAATCAAAACAATAGTTGTTTTGTAAGTTTTAGATAAAAATGATAGCATTGAGATAGTCAAATGTTCACCTTAATTGTCACCAATAGTCACTATTTTATGCTATGTTCTTTCATGACCCATTTTAATTGTCAAGAAGTTGGATCTCAAAAAAGGAAAATGAAGGTGAACTTAAGAGGGTGTAATTGTTCTTGTTAAAATGGATCATAATGGTTTCCCAGGCATCTATTATTCCTATTATAATTGGACATCAAAACCTCTCATAAATTTTGTCTTATTCTTCATATCTATTTGGACTACCAAACCAAGATCTACTTTTAGGACCAAGCAAGTCAAACCATTAAGACCTAGATTTAGTGCAAGTTAAAGGAAGACAAAGATACTCTTAAAAAAAAAAAAAGGAAGACAAAGATTTAGAGAATGGCTTGGTTGCACATTTTCTTGATAGTTTTTAATTACATTTATATATTACTATATGTAATGTAATATCAAGGAGAATGAAAAATCTTGACATTGATTTATTTAATACTAGAGACCATAGCATGTTAAGGATGTAAATTTGCCAATAGATATCAGTCATGAGAAACAGAAAAGTGGAATTATCGTAAACAATTTTAAATTGATATTAATTATTCAAATAATTGATATCTTAAGAAAAAAAATGGAGCATGTGATTAGGTCAACAAAAGGCAAAATAATTCACCTTAAGATGTAGGTCAACTCACAGTCTTGGGATTTGTACCTCAAAGTATAAGCAATGAGTCCTCCATTACATTCAGCTGCAAGTAGGGTCTGGTCAACTTCTGTTAGACTAAAGAAAACAATTCTGCAGGATGAACATTATGAGTTGCATTTGCTAAGCACCAAAAATATTCTACATTTCCACTGCAATACTGTAAAGGCTACTCTCTTGTCCTAGGTTAACCTTAGTTAAATCAAGTCTAAACTACATGGAATTGAACTCCTAGCTGCTTCAAATTTTTTTATGTAGGATTCTTCTTCTAATGGAACTCCATGAGGCTACTCCAGTGCATGTCTAAACTATAATTGCTGTCTCTATAAACTTTATGAGCGAGACAGGTCTCTGTTCCAACCACAGCCTGCTTGCTTTGGCATCAAGCTCCTTCTTTACTGTAAGTGCATGGCATCCATGGGATCATGGGGAATATGTCTTGCTTTACGTGAGTTTATTTTAAGATGGACAAGTTAGAGTGAGCCATCATGGGTGAGCATCAGTGGAGGCTTTTTGCTGTGCATTGTTGGCACATTCAATGGTCATTGGATGTGAGACTAAGTGGCTTCCTTGAGGCACACCACCATGAGGAAACCAGACTGTTTGTCCCAGTGATCTCATCTAATGGCCCTAAAAGTTTGTCTTAAGGTGTCCTAAACTATAAGCTCTCCCCAACCTAAGCCTCTCCTACCCCTCTCAGAATGCATCTTTTCCCTCTACAGTGTGTTGATAAGGGACAAGCATGGCAGATAGGCATACATTCACCTAAGCTGATGTCAATCATGTATAATCATGTTTGATGTGCTGATTCAATTATAGAGGCACCATTTCCACAGTAGCATGGCTTAGTCTTTGCTCATGAATGCAACCAGGATTTAGATATACTTAAGCCAATATTAATCATACTATATTAATATTAAAGCATGGTTCACTCCCATCTCATATTTGGGAGCCCATACATCAATTGTTTGGTGCATCCTAACTGGGTCATCTCATCAGGTTGGGCCATAAAATTATGGAAGAACTTGTACAATTGTCTGCTGCTTTAAGTCCAGGTGGAAGTGGTCTGACAAACAAAGTGAAAAATCATTGGAAGTAGTTGCTCAATGACAGAATCAGGAGTAGGTCATAAAAATATGGAATCCAGCATGATTCTCTGTTCTGACTAGGCTGCTCTGTCACATATGATCTTTCTTCACCATAAAGCATTCGACAAAGATATTTTAGTCAAACTTAACTGGCTTGTCCCAAGGAAGCAATAACTACATAAAAAGTTGGCCAAGCCCTTCAATTGTACTGTGCAGAATTATGGTAGTTGATTGCACAGGGAAGTGACTAAGCATGGTTCAAGAAGTTTCTTGAGTTTGATGGCTCCCTAGCCTCGTTTTGACATGGTCATGTACCCAAAGGGGTGGCAATGGCAATGGGCCGATCAAGGCTTAGTCCAAAAACCCTAACCCTTAATCTGACTAATATCAGTTCATTAATGTTTTGGTTTTGCAGGAATGTATTAAGCCTTCCATTCAAAAAATGATTGTATGAGATTGATTGCCCAAGAGGACGAATTAAGTGCATAAGACTCACTAATATGGGATTCGAGGAAGATTAATAAGAATGATTGTATGAGATTGACAAGACAATCATTAATATGAGATCTAGAGAGGATTAATAAAATTGATTATGTCTGAGATGGACATATGCTGCATGTACGGTCTTTCTATTTTGAAAAACTAATTAGTGCCAACAGATTGACATAGCAAACTTCAGGAATTTAGCATATATTTCTTACCATTTACCATATCCTACAGCTACAACTCTAATAATCCAAATGTATGTGATGGTTTTTCACATATAACAAACAATACATAAAAACATGGATATTAGCTTTACTTTTGTCTACCTGTCGCTGATTCAACTGATCCGACTTGGATATTATGCTTCAAAAATTAATCATGAACCAATAAAGCGATCAAAAATAACAAGAAGCAAGGTTTATTGCATTTTGCCTGGACTATCTGGATAACAATTCCATCCAACTGTGTCTATGTAACACACACAACGAACATAACAAAAAAATTGTAGCATTAACAACTTCTGAAGAAAAAGAAAAAGCATATTAAATAAATCTGTCTTGCAAAAATAATCATTTGCTGTAGGATTAAAGAAGCATATTGATAGAAACGCAGCAAAGAGCAAAGAAATAGAGAAAGTTTCGGTAATATATGTACCCTTTGATGCGGTTCCACTACTTAATTTTGCGGCTGTGCTTTCTTGATTCCTGCTTCATAATCTTCTTCTCTTTAAAAGAAAGGGCACAATTTCTTTAATAATTTAGTAATTCACCACCTTTTTTCCTTAAACAATTGCAACTCTTCAAGGGGGCTAATTACATATTACCCCCCTAGTTAAACCTCATTAGCATCCCGATCTTTAGATATAAAAAATTTATATTAAAATCTCCATAATTATAATTATGAAAGTAAAACATCTAAGTCCACTTACTATAACGTCGTCGATTTTACCGACAAAAATACAAAAATAATAGATAAAAAAATAAATTCAATCGTTCCCATTAGTGGTGGCAAACGGCGTCAATGGTGGTGGATGACGATGTCGTTAAGAGATGTGAATGGCTATTGTGGATGAGAAGAGCGATGACAAGATATGGGTGTCACTCGTTGACACAGTTGCCGAGCGACCCTTTCGTTACTCTACATCTACATCGGTGTCGACGCAATTGTCAAGCGACGAAAGGGCTACCAATGCAGATGCTGAGCGGCCCTTTCGTCGATCTACAATTACGTCGACGCTGACACAATGAATAGCCCTTTCATCGCTCTACAACTGTATTGACACTGATACAGTGAGTGACCCTTTCGCTGCTTGGCATCTACATCGACGACCCTTTCGTCTATCGACAACTGCGTCAACGCCGACGCAATGAGCGGCCCTTTGGTCGCTCTACAACTGCGTAGACGCCGACGTAGTGAGCATCCCTTTCGTCACTCTATCTGTGTCAACACTGATGCAGTGAGTGGCCTTTCGTCGCTTACATCTGCGTCAGTACCGACGTAGATGCTGAGCAGCCCTTTCGCCGCTCGACAATTGCGTCGACGTCGACGCAGTTGCTCGACATTTACATCAACGACCTTTTCCTCGTTCGGCAACTGCATCAACACAGATGCAGTGCCCTGCATCTGTGTCGACGTTGATGCTGATACTGAGTGACCCTTTCGCTGCTTGGCATCTACATCGACGACCCTTTCGTCTATCGACAACTGCGTCAACGCCGACGCAATGAGCGGCCCTTTCGTCACTCGTCAACTACGTCGACGTTGACGCAAATAGAGAGTGACGCAATGTAATCCAACGCCGCTCAACATTTGCGTCGATGCCGACAGTTGTTGAGCGGCTACTCTACATCTGCGTCAGTACCGACGTAGATGCTGAGCAGCCCTTTCGCCGCTCGACAATTGCGTCGACGTCGACGCAGTTGCTCGACATTTACATCAACGACCTTTTCCTCGTTCGGCAACTGCATCAACACAGATGCAGTGCCCTGCATCTGTGTCGACGTTGATGCTGATACTGAGTGACCCTTTCGCTGCTTGGCATCTACATCGACGACCCTTTCGTCTATCGACAACTGCGTCAACGCCGACGCAATGAGCGGCCCTTTCGTCGCTCTGCACCTGCATCGACCGTCGACGCAGTTGCTCGACATTTACATCAACGACCTTTTCCTCGTTCGGCAACTGCATCAACACAGATGCAGTGCCCTGCATCTGTGTCGACGTTGATGCTGATACTGAGTGACCCTTTCGCTGCTTGGCATCTACATCGACGACCCTTTCGTCTATCGACAACTGCGTCAACGCCGACGCAATGAGCGGCCCTTTCGCTACTTTACATCTGCGATGGCATCGACGCAATTGTCAAGCGACGAAAGGGCTACCAATGCAGATGCTGAGCGGCCCTTTCGCTACTTTACATCTGCGATGGCATCGCGCAATTGTCGACGCAAATGACCGCTCGGCATATGCATCAACGACCCTTTCGTCACTCGTCAACTACGTCGACGTTGACGCAAATAGAGAGTGACGCAATGTAATCCAACGCCGCTCAACATTTGCGTCGATGCCGACAGTTGTTGAGCGGCTACTCTACATCTGCGTCAGTACCGACGTAGATGCTGAGCAGCCCTTTCGCCGCTCGACAATTGCGTCGACGTCGACGCAAATGCAAAGCGGTGAAAGGATCGCTTGACAACTGCATCGGCGTCGACGCAGATGAAGCTCATCCACAACAGCCACCCACAACCCCCCAATGGTGCCATCGTCTGCCACCACCAACATTATCTGCCACCACCATCAACTGGAACATTGGAATTACTTTTTTACCTATTGTTTTCGTATTTTCGTTGATGAAACTAATGGCATTAGGATAAATGGATCTAAATATTTTACTTTCATAATTATAAGAATTTAAATATCTATTTTTTAAATCTAAGAACCATGATGCTAAAGAAATCTAATGGTAATATCTAATTAGCCTTCTTCGAGGAGCTAAACTGAGGCCTATGTTTCCTCTCTCCTTTTTTGTCATCAAATAGATTCATTCTCATGTCAAAATGATTCGTCTGAAGACAAAGACAGCTGATTGATATTTTTTACCTATTCAATGAACTTCTTAAATATCAAGCCAAATGAAAAGTGATAGTAAAAACTTACCTTAGAAGGGTTGGCTTACATGAGATGTGAATTAAAATTAAGCACATATCTGAAACTTCAATATCAAAAACATAACTTCAGTTGTAGTACAGGAACATGAGAAGGAGAGGACTAAATGTCTCCATATTAACTGCCAATTCCATCAAGAATAAATTTATTAAGCTTAAAAAGGTAAACAAAACAAAAGCACAGAGAAAGAAGATGATAAAACTTTCATTTTAGCCAAAATTAGAAAACACAAGTTCTTTCCCACTTCTGTAAGTATTTGATCCCACATTCCTTTCCTTTGGTAGACATAGATGTCCCAGGTCTCCAGCCAAAAGAAAGTGGCAGAAGTGCCTTTTCTTCTTCCCTAAGTTACATATTTGCCTTTTTTTCATAAACCAACTATCGCTTTTTAATTCATTTAGCTTAACATATGCTTAACTGAGGATAGATGAATCATACAAAGAACAAATCTACATCTCAAAGAAAATTCAAACTTGG